>BSBN01000756.1:600000-1170805 GCA_027924645.1 Cunninghamia lanceolata
TAGTATAATATCATAAAGTGAAATTATTTTGGTATAATAAAGGAGGAGAAATACAACAAAATTTATTTTTATGGAAAAATGGGTCTTGTAGATAGGTGGATGATTCTCTATGAGGATGTTGAAAATATTGTATTGCCTAAAATATTTCACCAAAAAGGGGCATATCAGTTTAATGCAAGGTGAATTTTATGCTAGGGAAAATTATTTTTTTGTAGGGTAAATATTTGTAATAATATTTTAGGAAATTACATTTTATTTTACTAGAATAAAAAGGGAATGAAGAGCTTGAAGATACTTTTAGCAGATTCTATATGTCGATGTGCAATTCCAAGTTAGGGGTTCTAATTATGCCAAGTGTTAGTTGTCTATTCAATAAGAGTAGTTTCATTTCTCATAAATTGTAATTTTCTAGGCATTGTAGAGATTGATCTCTATTGTGTCTTAAGCTATTGTTTAAGCCTTTGAGCCAATCTAGGTTCTATCTTTGTAATCAGCTCTATAATTAAGTGTAAAGATTCATGTAAAACTCTAGGATAATGTGAATATGGTCTTATTTTGAGCTCAATTTCTATAATGGCCCACTATGTTTTCTCTTTATTATGTCAATATAAGATATATTCTTGTTTTTGTGATGTAGTCTATATAGATTTTATATTGAATGCTTTAGGGAATCTTACAAATTTCTAGGTGCACATTTGTTGCATCTATATTGGAGATTAGGTAGTTTGCATTTAAGGGAGGCAATTCATATTTCTATTAGGAATTCATCTTGATAAAAATATTTCTAGCCTAATATGTAGGGTCTTTGAACTAGAAATGGATAAATAAGAATGGTTGTGTTGTTGAGGGAAAGAAGGAATTTGAGGGTCTAAGCTCTACAAGACAGAGCTAATTCAATTAGGTTCATCTAAAATTATGAACTACTTTATCATTATTGTTATTAGTTCTGGTATGACTCTAAATAAATGGACGACACGATTAGGTACTGATCCCTATTGATTCTTGTTGATCCAACATTCTAAAATTAAAATGTAAATCATTCACTTAATTCTAGTAAATTATTTGTAGGTTATGTTCCTTCAATATGCATACATCTAGCATTACAAATCTATATCATATCTTATGTGAGCTTGAAAAGTTAGTTTATAAAATTTCTTAGAGGGTTATGTATATTGTGTTTTCAAGTTAGTGATGAAGGTTTTATGTGAAGGGATTATTAACTAGTTTATTCATCTGACGTTGCATCATTTAACCTATTGTATTCTTCCTTATCAAGAGATATGTGGCTTGCAAGTCCAATAAATCAATATGGAGACAAGGAGTGACAACCACTACTATGAGTGTCATTGTACAAAGGGTTGGTTAAATTGTGTGGTCATCAATTTGTATTCATTTTATGAAGGTCTTTAGGAACACCCTACTAAGCTTGGTAGGGATCAAAGAGTAGAAGAATTGTCCCACTCTTATTGAATTGGACTTTTTCTCCCTCAATTGAATCATAGGCTTGTAATTTTACCTAGATTGACTTGACCCCTAGATCTAGGTGTTATGTCATCTCTTATAATTGAGGGTTGTAGGAAAAAATCCCAACAAGGGTGATAGTGGAATGGATTACACCTAAGAGTATATTTGAAGATAGAAGTTTTCATGGCTTAGCAAGATTTTACTAGAAGTTTATCCAAAATTTTAGTGGGAAATGTTCCCCCATCACCAAAACCACAAGAGGGGATACAAAATAATTCAAATGGATCGTGGAAATAGACAAAAACTTTCATCTTTTGAAGAAACGGTTATTGAAGAACTATTATTAGCAATACTTGATTTTGCAAATGTGTTCTAGGCAGATTATGGTGCAAGTGGAACAACCATTGGAGTGGTTCTCAGTCAAGAGGGTAGACCAATAACTTATTTTAGTGAGGATATGAATGATGCTAAGAAGAATGATTTCATTTATGATCAAGAGTTTTGTGCCATTGTACATGCATTAAAGAAATGGTGACATTACTTCCTAAATAATTTATGTTCTACACAAATCATCATGCTTTGTGGTTTATTAATAGTCAAGGTAAGCTAAACCAATGACTTGCAAAGTGGGTGGAGTTCCTACAAGGTTACACTTTTGTCCATAAGCATAGAAGTAGGAGTTAAAACTAGATAGGAGATGCTTTAAGTAGAAGAGTAGCATTTTTAATTGAAATGAGAGCTAAAGTTATTAGTCTTGATGCCATGAAGGTGACGTACAAGGAAGACCCTAATTTCAAGGATGCTTGGGTAGCATGTATTGAGACCACTATCATGGATGGGATGTTTTGGATGGATTAATTAATATAAGGTGGACTATCATTCAAGGGAAAACAACTTTAAACGCCTCGAGGATCAATGAGAGAGAACCTAATCAAAGAAAAGCATAGTCTTAGTTTGGCTAGACATTTTAGAGCAGGTAAGGCTTTATCTTAGTTGAGAGAGGCATTGCTAGCTAAAGATGAGTGAAGTCAAAAAAAGTGTTGAAGGATGTAGAGTTTGTCAACATGCTAAAGGAACACTTGTCAAAATATAGGATTATATCAACCATTACCAACACCTAAGAAACCATGGGATAAAATTAACATGGACTTCATGCTTGGATTATAGACAACACAAAAAGGCATTGATTCAATTTTTGTTATTGAAAGGTTCTTAAAGATGGAAAATTTTATAGCTTGTAGAAGGATTAATGATCTGCCACCCAAATTGTAAATTTGTCCTTTAAGGAGGTTGCTAGGTTGCATGGTTTACCAAAGAGCATAGTTTTAAACTATGACACACAATTTGTGGTTATTTTTTGAGAAGTCTATGGTAGAAGTTGAATACATATTTAAAATTAAAATCTACATATCATCCACAATAAAATGGGAAGATCGAATTACCAATAGGATTATCTTAGGGAATTTACTAAGATGTTTAGTTGGTGAAAATCCCAAACAATGCGATTTGGTGTTGCTGCAAGAAAATATTGTATATAATGATTTTGTGAAAAGAAGTACAAGTAAAAATTTGTTCCAAGTTATGTATGGGTACAATGCAAGAGGTTTTTTAGAATTAATGTAACTTGTTGATTTGAAAGATCACATGAATAGTTATGAAGGTGAAGAATTTTCTATGTGCATGCAATATTTTCATAAGAAATTGATATAGAAGTTAGAATGGAGCAACCAATAATACAAATGACATGAAGATTCTAAGAGGAGAGAAAAGAATTTTGAAGTTGGAGGCTTAGTGATTATGCATCTCCATAAGGAAAGGTTTCCAAGAAAAACCTAAAACAAGTTAAAGTGGAAGAAAATATGGCCTTGCAATATTGTAAGGAAGTTTTCACTAAATGCATATAAGTTGGACCTGCAAACAAAGTACATATTTATCTTATCTTCAATGTTTTAGATTTATATGAATATAATGAGGGAGATATATCATAGGGAAATGAATAAGACAAAGAAACACTAAAGAAATATATGGAGCTATCGCCAAAGAAAGAACGAGAAGAGATTGAATCCATTTTGGATTCAAGTGCAATTAAGCACAACAAAGGTAGGGAATACTTTAGTTAAATGGAAGAATAGGTTTGCTGAAAATGATACATGGTTGAACCTAACTAAGATTAGTGGATGGGGCTTGACTTGAAACCACACATTTTTTGGCAATGAGAAGGGGCTCACATTTTGTTGACCTAGGAGGCATGATGTAGGGGCATCTCTAGGCTAGTTGATCTTCATTCATAATCATAAGTGTAACTTTACAAATTATGATCCCATAGTTTTTTTTGGTATTTGTGGAGCTTGGATGAGCACTAGAAAAAAGATTAAGGTTGCCTAGGAAGGGTTGATTCAATTTGAGACCAGATTGACTACACTTTCCCTTAATTCCCAAACACCCACTTATGAGTATGACATTAAAATTTTAAATTGTTTTGTCCTATATAGCTTGAGAAACATGATATGAAAAAATAGGAAGGAAACAAAAAGAAAAAAAAAAGGCAAAAAACCTAAGAGGAGAAAGTTGTCTAGGAAAAGTGAAGAAGAGTTAGTGAGAAATAACAAAGGAGAAAACATGAGTGAAGGAAAGAATCCCAAGAAGACAAGCCATTTGGAAGGGAGAAAACCCAACAAGGAGAATTTGATAATTTTTTGATTTTTGGTCCTCACTTTGCAAACCAATAAGTAGATGTTTAAGAGGGAAAAGTAGGATTTTTATAGGCACATACCAAGAGATGAATCCCAAAGAACATTCTTTGAATTCTACATAGTAGGACAACCCAAAAGGGAGCTATGAAAAGTAACAAAGAGAGTTTGAAGGCATGGATTCCAAATTGCCATAATACTAGAGAAAGGCTACAAAGTTTATGCCCAAAAGAAAATAAGTTAACCCTTTATTTATACTACTAAGGACTAAATTAAATTTACTACATTTTGTATTTTCCAGTATGGTAATGAACACATCATTTTTTAAACTCTATTTAAGTTGATCTTCTATGGGTGCATGAAAATTAGGACCCCTCATGTTTATTTTAACTCTATGATTATAGTTGGTTTATTTTGATGAAGCTAGCTCACTCCTAAAATTTTTGAAGCAATGTTGGGGTGTCATCTTTGAGCAAAGATAGCAAAAATAAAATGAGTGAATCCAAATTTTACTTTTGCTACATTAAAATGAGGCAAATGTGATTTTATTTAAATATCTTTCTAAGGTAAATCAAGGATGGAAACTTAGTAGGTGGGAATACCTAGTAATTAATTATCATGTATTCCAAATTGGTGATGGGAGGATGTAAATTCAAGGTTGCCCCACTAAGTGGAAAATTGTGGGGATTGTCCATGAATGAGAGTCAGGCTCAACTTGTTAGGAAACACTAAGATTGAAGAGGGCCATCTTGTGGTGGGTGGTCACATTAATTTTAAACTTGACAAGGTAGGATTTAGGAAGGATAAAAGTGGAATTTTAACATAAGATGGGGCTAGTTACAACATTTAATGGTTTAAGAAGGAGGTAAAGGGGGATAAATCAAAGGAAAACCAAAGGTAGGAATAGGACATGGAAAGGGGATAAAAATTAAATGAAAATTGACACATAGGAACTCAAATCAAGACCATGGGAACAACATAAGAAAGGGGATATGGATGGCTAGGCATAACTTAAGATAGGGATAAGGGGTCAAAACAACACAAGAATGCACACAAATGGGCTAGGGCTAAAGTGGACACAAAAACATAATAATGAAGTTGTAGGGTATGCAATTTTTTTTATTACAAAAAGAGATTTAGCAAGAAGAAAGAACATATCCTAACTCTATACGCTTCCAATATCTGAGTTACAATATAGTGATATCCATGCTCTATCCAAGACTTTCCAAGCTCCAACCCTTCTTCCAAAAATCTAAGAACACTTCTCAAGATTCCAAACCCTCTTGGTTTCTCTTTTTCATCTTCTCAAGCTCTCCAATTTCTATTCTAAAATTGTAATAATGAATTCTATTAGAAGTAATCCATCTTCTTAACCCAAGTACTTTTGTTTGAATAACTTGAATCTAGTTTAGAAAGCTTCATCCAATAGAACTTTGATTCATGTTTTTACTTATAATTGACACATTAGAGAATATTATCATGACTTCATATTATATATTCTATTGATACTTTTATGATCCTTCTCTTGCCTTTATGGTCATCTTCATCTTATCATCTTTCCCATATTGGGGGAAATCATCTTACATGTATTTTCATGTTTATATCCTACTTATATGTGCTTTACACAATTATATTTTGATTTAAATAAATATGGGGGAAATCGTCTTCCATGTATTTTCATGTTTATATCCTACTTATATGTGTTTTACACAGTTATATTTTGATTTAAATAGATACTGATACACATACATATCCTTATCTAACCTTTAAGGTCACCATTATTATATTTCTTTCTTATATGGGGGCAATTTTATTCCTTGATGATTATTACTAATTTATGATCTTACATGCTATAGAGATTGAATGTGTGATGCTAGAGAATAAACCACAAATATCTATTCCTATTCAAAATCCAAGACATTCATGAAATTGAAGCTATTAAAATTTTGAAAGTGACTTATCAATTATGCACATTTCCCTCATTAATTTTGAAGCTAAATACCTCTAATATCCTTATTTAATTTTTGAATATATATTGCAGTTATCTATTCCAACTAATTAATCTAACTTAATTATATGTTTATTAATTACATCATTATATGTTTATTAATTACATCTTTTTTGGTGAGGCCACAACACCCTCCGATGCTTTTGCCCGAAGCTATGAACCGGTGACACTTCAAACCCGTGAGCTCGTTGGGCCAACCTGCGAGCTCATTGGCCCAGTGGGGGTTTGAACTCTGGTGGCCGCCACTACAACCGAGCGACTTAACCACTGAACCACAACCTTATCGGCTAATCTTACAAACTTTTGAAAATATAATAAAAATAAAAAATATTTATTAATAAAATCATTATGTCACAACTACTTTGAAATGGAATATTAGTTTTCTCTGCGAGCCCTGATTAATTCATCTAAAATCAATATAAGTGTGTAAGCCACAAATATATTTTTAATATACAAAATATATTTGTGGCTTACCGAGGGCTTAAATTTGACTGTTGACCTTCTCCATCAAGCAATTTTTTAATGGTTGTTATCTATTAAAAGGTGCCCTTAAAATACTATGATATACCTTAGTATAAGTAAAATTATATATAAAACAAATATATATCATAATAATTCTATATAAATTTTGACACTCTATCCAAAATATCTCCTTTCATATGTGATACAATCTTTTTAAAATTATGGCTGTTAGCTATTCAAAAGTGTCCTTAAAATATTATTAAAATATTATGATATACCTTAGTATAAGTAAAATTATATATAAAACAAATACATATCATCATAATTCTATATAAATTTTGATACTCTATCCAAAACCTCTCCTTTCATGTGATACTTTCTTTTTAAAATTTTGATTGTATTTTACTGAAAAAATGTCTAATATGGCCATACTGCCATCAAATTTAGACCCTGAGGCCCACACATGTAACAAGCTCATTTATATGATGTCTCTGGTATCATATTTCCATTTTGTATCCTTCCTAACTGAAGTTAGAGATGACTGAACAGGCGTGGAGATTGACAATATCCAAAACCAAAATAAACTATCCTCTTGTTGTAGGGAAAAACTGAAACCAGAAAAATAGGAGGAGAGCACTAGAATTGGACTAGAATCTTCTTTCAAGACTCTCAAGCATTAGATTTTTCCTGTAATTCCAACTTGCAGGAGTATTGCCATAGTTGAAGAAGTCTGAGGGATCCGCTCCGGGAATCAACCAAGGCTTCTCGTATGGTGCATCGATATCAATATCAAAAATTGTTCTACACACACAACATGAATAAAAATCAAACGAACTTCAAATGATTTAACAAAAGATTTAATCACAGTTCACATACCTGTGAGGAGGAAGGCTCAAAACCTGTGGAATTCCTTCATTATAACCCCGAAATGTAGCATACAAAGCATCCCCACAAGCTCCATAATTCAAAATATCACGCTGCAAAGTTCAGACATATATAAACATTTAGTTTAATAGATATTTCCACTCTACTTAAATATCATCCATTTCAATGATCAAACATTCAATAGTAATTTTACACCTCATTCACAACAAAAAAGTGAATATTTCATACTGACCAACTTAAAAACTAAATATTTCATGATGACTAACTTCAAACAACCAATATGTTGCTTACAACACACTTATTATAAATATGAAAACTGTTCACAATGACCTAAGTCTCCATGTTAACAGCCTGATGATTGACCAATAGATTTCATAGATTTCATACAGTTAAACAACTAAACATTGAAAATGAAGAATACCAAAACTTTTGAATATTGCCACCAAGTGTATTCATCAAAACTGTAGTTGAAGTAATCTGACAAGTCTGCTCCTGGATCTCTCCATGGTTTTTTGGGGAACTTTGTAATGTCTGTGCTGTACAGAGCAGACATTGATGTGTAAGATGTCTAACAAGGGCAACAAACTGCAAATTCACCAAATATTAAACAGAAAACTTTTTTACATGGCTTTTATTAAATATGGTTGTGGTGTAGATCTTGGTTGCGGAGGTCTTCGATTTAAAAAAGAAAACCGTGGGGCATATCTTTCTATGTTACTGGGAGAGGATATGACTGGAGCATTAGCAATTTCATCATCCAAAACAAAAGTGTAGTCCTCATCTTTGAAATATCTCTTTCCGCTATAATCCACCTCCATTCCCTCCATTTCAGCTTAATTGCATTAGTAAAATAATGGTGAATGAATGGTCTTTTATATTAAGCTCAACGGAGGGGCGCAACCTTTTATTTGGCCGATAGGCTATTATTATAAAACTTTGTTAGTAAATGATTAAACAACTTTCTCTGGTTTTCCTTTTTTTCAATTTTTTTTCCGCATTTCTTTTTAAATGTCCTTTCTTTAATAGATGGAAACGAACAGATAGAAATCTGCATGCAGAGGAACAAGCTGGAAGAGGTTTCGGTGGATTTTCTTTACACACGGCGCCATTTCCTGGTTTGCGGGAGCCTGGACTATTAATATCTAAACATTGCCTGGATACAAGAGATCATTATGTTGGACTAACGGTCACACTTTGGGAATTGATCTTGTGGATTAGCCGTGGCTCTGGGTTTAGGTGCGGGTTTGGAAAGTTCACTAACACTTGCAGGTTTTGATGTAAGACAAACCTATAAATGGTATTAGAACCTCAACCAAAGTTCAATTTCCCACCTTGAGAATTGATCTTGTGGACTAACCATTACAAGTTTTGGTGTAACTGCAAACTTACACGTTAATTCAACAGTTAACAAATGAAACAAATATTTACCATTTTTTGATATAAATGAACTGTAAAATTACTATTAACTGTTTGCTCAGCTGTTCTCAATACTGTGGATTTCAAAATATAGTAACATTAGCTACAATTTAATTCTTTAGATTTTTTTATTTTTATTCAAATTTTGTTTTAGAAGATTATTAGTAATTCTCATTTTCAAAGAGTTCCTCTATAACTCTTCCTATCTTGATAAATTTAAATTGCCTAGAAAAAACAATCTATCTTAGTTTAATTATCCTTTCTATCATCTTGCATTTTAACTCTTTGCTTGTAATTTGTCTATCAAATTCCTGAATTTAGAATAACCAGTGCCACCTACTTTTCTATCTTTTAATGCCTCTGCTAAAAGTTTAAATTGTTCTTACATGAATATTAAAATCATTTCAATCCTATTAAAATGTATGGAAGAGCTTTGAAAAGTTAAAACTTGAGAACTCTATAATGGGGTGTTGTTCAGAAATGCAAATTTGCAAACAATATCTTTGCATTTCTGACCATCTTGACTACTCTTTGTGGATCATCCACTGAAGAAGAATTGTGTTTCTGCGTATGGTGATGCTGCATTTGTTCAGAGGGGCTCCTTCACAAAAAGCCCAAGACATTGTTAAAAATTCCAAAGGTTTTGGCTGCAAAATATTTTGGAACGAGGGTTTGGAGTCACTAAACTCCAATTACTACAATGCAGGATAACTGTCTTTCCTTTTGCATTCTTTTAACAATTCTATGGAATACTCACAATTGTGATCGATGAAAAGAAAAGAGAAAGCTCTTCCAAATGATGGAAACAGAATTTACTCTACATTGGCTTTGGACAAGAAAATCTGTCATAGAAAATGGAGAAAATATATACTCCTCTATTATAAATTATAATATTGAAAAAATAATCAGTGTAAAAGAGGTTAAAACTTAGGGAAATGCCTCTAATGAACTTGATTATTTTGAGGGTCTGAGAGGGAGATACGTGTCTCAATCTCATATTAGGTAACCAGCCACATGGCAACATTTGGACAAAATCCAACTAAGGTGGGTAAAGAAGACCAAATGGGAGCATACAAAAACAAGGAGACAGATCTATTTGCATTTATATTTAAAAATTACATTCAAAGAACGTTACAAACAAAATCTTAGACCTACGGCTCTGTATTTTACTTCCTATAATAAACTGCACACTTTTCTGGAGCTTCTGGAGATGACTGGATTGGTTCTATGTGCTTCTGTAGTTCTACCTTCTGAATTGTCTGCTCTCTGTGCAATACTCTGTATTGCTGCTGTAACCTACTTCTTCCTCTGCTGCTGCAGATGCGTTCCTCTTACCGACTGAAAAATCTCTTTGTTCATTCTTTCCTTTTGTCTTTCTTGCCTTCTCCAAAAACTACCGCTCAATTCAAATTCACCCACCAGAATTAATTCTCTGTCAAAATGCATTAAACATGACAGTTGGTGTCAAATGTGACTAGGGGAAATGGGTCCAAAAAGGATCGCTGATGGTTGCATTAAATGAGGTAGTTGTGCTCAATAATAAATTTTTCCAACACTCCCCCTTAATCTTGAGCCTTCATGCATATTCAATACCATTCGATATTTCCGGAGCTCTATTGTCTAAAGTTGTTCTAAAACTTTCAGAGCTGTCCTATTCAGAGTTGTTATGTCTTTCTAGAGTTGTTCTGTGTTCCAAAGTTGTACTGTCTAGAGTTGTTCTGTCCTTCCGGAGATAAGGTTCCAGAGCTCTTCTGTCTTTCCAGAACTAAGGTTTCAGAGCTCTTTTGTCTGTAGTTGTCCTGTGTTCCGAAGCTATCCAAGACTAACCTTCTAGAGCTGACCCTTCCAAAATTTTCTAACCTTCTAGAACTAAAGTTCCGGAGCTCACACTTCTAGAGCTAAACATTTCAGAATTTTTCTAACTTTCCAGAACTGAAGTTCTGAAGCTTTTCTGAGACTGTCTTTCCCAAGATACACTTATGGAGTTGTTTCCTTTCCGAAGCTAGGTACTTTCAGAGTTGTCTTTTCGGAGTTCATTTTCAGAGCTATCCATGATGCCAAGCCTATCTCTTAGGCGTTCAAAGGAATATTCTGACAGTGCCTTGGTGAAAATATCAACGAGTTGCTGCTCTGATCTGTAGAACTAAAGTTTAATCTCTCCATGCTCTACCAAATCCATTATGAAATGGTAACGGATTTCAACGTACTTGCTTTGTCCATGGAAGACTGGATTCTTTATCAGGGCTATTAAGGAAATGTTGTCACAAAATATGGTTGTACCATTTTCTTGCTCCTCATTCAAGTCTGCAAGGATTCTTCTAAGACAAATAGTTTTACATGCTGTTGCATTTGCTGCTATGTACTCAGATTCTATTGTGGAAAGAGAAGCAATGGGCTACTTCTTTGATACCCATGAAATTACTCTTGAACCCATGTGGAACACATATCTAGATGTGATCTTCCTATCATCTACACTCCCTACCCAATCACTATTTGTGAAACCAACCATCTCAAACTCATTAGAAATAGTATACATAATGCCATAGTCTTTGGTGCCATTAACACACCTCAGGATTCTCTTTCCGGCTTGCCAGTGTGTGTCCTTAGGTCACTCCATGAACCTAAAGATAAGGCTTACCGTGTACATTAAATCATGTCTTGTAGCTATCAAATACATCAGGCTTCCAACTGTGCTCTTATAGAGGGTTGGGTTTACTTCATTGTTGTTGTCCTCTTTGCTTAATTTTAGACCTATAGTTGTTAGTGTTGGGGCAAGTTTGTTGTCCAGCATTCTAAATCTCTTCAAGATGAGCATTTTGACTCCCTTGGTCACATTGTTTCTTTCTGCATACACTTGTATAGTGACCATACTTATGACAGTAATAACACTACACATTTTATTTATTATACCTCTAATTTGAGTTGCCACCCTTCTTGTTTTGGGAGTCTGTCTGGGAGGTGCTTGCCTCCTCTTGGCTATTTGAGCATCTTCTTCCAAAGTTGCTTCTTCCTCCGCCTCTCCAACCCTTTCCTCTATTGTTTCTTCCTCTTCCCCTACCTCTCACATTGCCTTGGGCTTTGAAGGCTTGTTCTAGTGAAGGAGCGGATCTATTCAATGGCTACTCATGGGTTTGAAGAGAGCCCATCAACTCATCCGCATTCATCTTTGAGAGGTCCTTGGCCTCTTTTATGGAAATAACAATAGGGTCAAACCTAGAGGGTAGACTCCTAAGGATTTTCTCTATAATCATTTACTCTTCCATTGTTACTCCATTTATCCTCAATTGATTTATCAAGGTGCAAACCCTTGTATGGAAGTCTTGGATAGACTGTCCATCCTTCATTTGTAGGGTCTCAAAATCTCTCCTTAGTAGCTAGAGTTTCACAAGCCTCACCTTGTCAGTTTCTTTGTAACTATTTTGGAGTATTTCCTATGCCTCTTTTGCATAACTAGTTTCTACTATTCGGGGGAAAATATCCTCTCTCAAGGTTGCCTCAATCAAACTAAGGGATTTTGCATCATTTTTTCTTGTCTCCTTCAGCTAATTCTTTTGAGCATAGCTCAATACTGCATAGGCATTTGGGTCAGTCACATTTGTGAATCCGTTTTCCACTAACTCCCACAAATCGTTAGCAACTAAAATGGTCTTTATTTTCTTTGCCTAGACGTCATAATTTTTCCCATCAAATATGGAAGGTTGTTGCCAACTCCTATTGTCTCCTCTTGCCATTTTGCTAAATGAAGGAGACTACCAATACCCAGAAAACTTAGGGCTCTGCCAATCTTGGCTCTGATACCAATCTGTTGGACAAAATCCAACTAAGGTGGGCAAAGAAAACCAAATGGGAGCATGCAAAAACAAGGAGACAGAGATCTATTTGCATTTATATTCAAAAATTACATTCAAAGAATGTTACAAACAAAATCTCAAAGCTACGACTCTGTAGTTTACTTCCTACAATAAATTGCACACCTTTCTAGAGCTTCCGAAGATGACTGGACTAGTTCTGTGTGCTTCCATAGTTCTACCTTCCAGAGATATTTGCTCTCTGTGCAATACTCTATGTTGTTTCTATAACCTTCTTCTTTCTTTGCTATTGCAAATGCGTTCCTCTTGCCAATTGAAAATTCTCTTTGTTCATTATTTCCTTGTCTTTCTTTCCTTCTCTAAAAACTACCTCCCAATTCAAATTCACCCACCAAAATTAATTCTCTGCCAAAATGCATTAAACGTGGTAGCTAGTGTCAGATGCGGTTGGGGGAAATGGATTCAAAAAGGATCGCTGACGGTTGCATTAAATGAGGTAGTTGGGCTCAAGAATAAATATTTCCAACAATATCTAGCGTACACCATGGTAGTACTCAAAGGGGCTAGGTGGGGTCCACTATATGACTAGCCACTCACCAACAAACACTTGGCACTCCTAGGTTCAATTTGATAACTCTAAGGCTCAAGAAAATGGATTTCACTGCTTATTTAATTGGGATAAAGCCTAATATCAAATTCATTCACCAAATCATATCACTTGGGGAAAACAAAGGGAAAGGGGTCCGACATGATTTTGGGCCCAATTTATTGTACAACCTAATTGAATCTTGACTTGGTGTTTGGTACAAAAGGAAAACAACTCCAGGCAACATCATGGTTTGATGGTGTGAGTGTCTAACATGTGGCACTAGCTCACACCATGATGAAGACACTTGACACCATCTCACCTATCTAGTTGATCTAGGGGTAAACTTTAGGAATTTGATTGAGGATAAGCTTGTGATTTCTAGATGACCTAGCCTAACTTTAAGGTCAAATATAGGCTTTCTAATCAAGGTTATGAATCCTTTTAGACCATTGTGGATTTTTTCCTCCAAAAATTGTTCACGAGATTAGAATTCGGTGCACACGACCCTAGTGGAAGGATTAGAAATAGTATATAGATACTCCTTTCATGAATTTCAAGCCTCACAAAATCTACTCATGGTTATCTCCACATTTTCTAATGGTTCAAAATCTAAATATCAGGTGGAATATTCAATCCACTACCACTCAATGACAATGTAGGTTTCATATAGTTTGGTTATCCATTAGCCCAATCTTACACATTTTTCCTAGTGTCTCCTTTACCAAGGTCTCCTCACTGGGTCTCACCTAATCTGGATTTAAGTGTTTCTAATCTAAACTATCCTTTTTGTGGAAATTTGTAAACTCTCAAACATTTTTTTTAGTTTTTCCCTCAAGATCAATATGCTTGGACCTAGATTCATGACTTATTCAAGCCTTTTAGGCCTAATTTTTTTTCTTGGCACGTGATTCTTCTAGGTGAATTTCCTAAAATGCCAACTATATTTATCCAAATTTTTTATGCTTTTAGAGTGGAGATTCTATTTAGTATATGGAAACATGGAAATCTTTCTTTATTTTCTAGAGCTTCTATGGATTCTCATTTCTCTATGTATTCTGGTTAGTGTGAATAGGGTTCTTTATCTAACTAGTTCATTTCCTAGCTAGTTCTTTTTTTAGGTCCTTTTCACACTAGGTTAAGTTTACTTAGGGAATTTTTTCACTTTATCCCATATTGGTTGTGTTTTTAGTCTCTTGGATGGTAAATCCTATATATACTCACCCATCGCTCTCATATGAACATCTCATTTTCATCAAGTATGCTTTGCATTCTCATTGAATATAATATAGTTCATTCTTGCTCATTTTTTATTTCTAGCTTTGCTTTCCTTCATTCATTTGCATTCTTGGGTGGCTTTTCAACTAAATCTTACATGGTATCAAAGTGGTTGTGAGTTGTGGGTTAGCAATTTTTAGGAAATCCAGAGTGTAGAGCTGTTATTTTTTGAAGCACATGAATATGTTTTTCTCTTGCATCCTTAGATGATCTAGAAAATCAAAGAAGTGTGGAAAAAATACTAGTTTCTAAGGGGTTCATTTTTTTACTTTCCAATTGCAAGTTTTTTTAAGCTTCCTAGAGACATTTTGAGCTCACCATTGAGTCTAAAGCAACTAAGATAATCACATTTGCCTTTTGTTTTGTCCCAATTGGACACCAGAGACCAAATCTGCAAGGGTTTGAAGTAGGAGGTTTGTTGTCAAATCTAGTATGGAGCCATCATTTCAAAGTTTTTTGTGTCAAATCTGACCCTGCCATCATGCTCAGAAGGCCCAAAAACCTTAAGATCGACTATTAAATTGTCAATTTTGGACAAAGTTGCTTGAAGAGGCAATTTTTTTTGTTCGAGTTATATGACCCCCATGAACAATCCTAGTAAGCACATTTTTCAAAAAAAAATTGTTTTCTACAATTTAAAAAACATTCAAATTTATATGTAAAAAATATTGCAATTTTATTTATAAAAAATCTTTGTAAAAAAAATCAAAATATATATATAAACACAATACCTGCTGGTACCTACATAGAAGGTACCGTAGGGTACCATTTACCAAGGCCTGCGTCACATTTTGGGGCCTAGGCCCCTTTATAGGAGGTGGCTCTTTAAAAAATACTGCAGCCTCTTTTAAGAGGCTTACGACGTCCTAAAGGTCGTAGCCTTCTTCATAGGGTGCGGACCTTTTATTAAGGTCGCTCACCCCTTTAAGGGCTTCAAACCTTCAATTCAGCTTGTTGGCCATAAAATCTGCTCTTTCAGCCTTTTTTTCCTTGATTACCGTGCATCTTGGCCCTTGTGTCACTCATTTGACACTCTGCCAAATTTGACACTATATTTGGTAGTGGTTCGAGTAGTTTCGCCAGTTTTAATAGTATCTATATTTGGCTAGAGAATCTCCAAATTGGCAATGTTCTAAATTATCTGATAGGGTTCTAAACTTGGTGGTTTTGCTAAACTTGGGGACAGTTTCACCAAATTTGGTGGCAGGAGCTTTTTCAAAGCTTACCCCCTCTTTGTTGGCAAGTTGAGTTTTGAAAACCAACTTTAAAGACTCATATCTTGGGCTCACAACCTTCTTTTTTAAGCAACATTTTTTTATTTGGGTTGATTTTTCACACTCTACGTGTTGGTGTAGATGATTTCTAATTTCAATGCATGGATTTTCCAAAATTTACAAATTCTCATAGGTGACACTACGCAATTCTCACTTTGTGAACTTCAAAGCCTCATAACTTTCTCATACCACCTCAAATCGAGGTGATTCTTTTTTTGAAAGTACATGATTTTTTGTGTAATTTGTAGTGGTGCTATTTATTTCACTTGGTATTGTTCCAAAATTGTACTTTCAACATATACTCATTTTTGAGGATTTATAAAAGTATTGAAGTTAAGTCCACTCGATATTTCTTTCTAGTAGCAATTGTAACCGCACTAAATATAAAGTGTCAAATCATATTTTCTCGGGGGTTCTTTGATTGATTGATTCGGGGAGGTCTATTGGTGTGTTTGTGCTTGTGCATCTCTTTTTACTTGTGCTCTCTTTTCCTTCACAAATGGGTCACTTTAAGTTTCCATTGATAACACCATACAACTACAACACATGGAATAAAAATGCATGGAACACTTTAATGCAACTTGGATATACACCTTATGTTGAACAAAAGGTAACTAAACCTACATATGATAAAGAAATGGTACAATTGATGCTTGAACATACAAAAGCTCTTGATTGTCTTAGGAGTCTAGTTCCCCTTGATATTATGTATCAAATTGATGGATGTACAAATTCACATGATGCATGGGAAAAATTAAAAAATTTATATGGTACAATTGATGAAGTAAGACACTATCAAATTGACACTAAATTGATAAGTCTTTTGACAACATCCAGGACTGTGTTACAAAGGTCAATGACCTTAGAGAATAATGTAAAGCATGTGGCATTGAGAAAAAGGACATTCAGCTTATCTATAGTACTCTCAACAAACTTGGACTTGAATATGCAACCTTTGTTTCTAGTTTTCACACTCATAGGTTGACTATGGGATCTGCATACACTATGCCTTCTTTTGCTTCCTTTTCTGAAATGTTGATGCATGAACAAGGGAAGCTTATTTCCATGGTTCTCCTTAAGCCATCTCAATCTCAAGCTTTGTTGGCTGGTCAGGCGAAGGGACAGAAATAGTCAAGGAAACCTAACAAGAAAAAAAAGAAGTCCAAGAAAAAGTCACACAAAGATCAGGCACAATCATCATCTGCCCCAAAAAGCAGACTCTATCTCCTCTTCTTTGAAGGGGAATTCTCAGAAGAAGGAAAGACCAACTTGTAGCTATTGCAAGAAGCTTGGTCATGAGGAACATTCTTGTCACAACAAGCGTATCGATGAGTTGAAGCATCTTCTGAAAAAGAACAACATTAATGTTCCTTCTTCTGTTTCTCAGCAAACCTCTACTCCTTCAAAATCAAGCAAAGGGAAAGCTACTGCACTTGTCTGTTCTTCAGTTTCTTCTCAATAGTGGATTCTTGACTCGAGTGCATCACATCACATGTGTTATGTTAGAGAACAATTTTCTTTGTTGGAGCCTTATTCTGTACCCCACATTCTCATTAGGGATGACTCTCTAGTAGATGTCATTGTGAAAGGTTCTATTGATGATGGCACCAGTACATTTGAGGATGTCCTTTATGTGCCTAATCTATTGACCAACCTTCTCTCTGTCTACTAGATTGTCGAGAATGGCAAAAAAGTTGAATTTACTCTAGATTATGTCACCATCAAGGATCTTGAAGATAATGTACTCCTTGCAGTCAATAAGGTTGATCATGAGTCTCAATTGTATGCTTTCTCTCACTTTGTTCTTGATTCACATTCCACTGCTTTGCTCACCCATTCGGATTCTACGAGAAAACTATGACATGAGTGGTTTGGCCATCTCAGCTTTCGCTAGCTTCAACAACTCAACACGTATGATATAGTCACAGGTCTTCCTTGGATCAATTTCTTAGATGGAGTTTGTTTAGGTTGTTCCTTGGGAAAGCATCCTGAGGACAAATTCAAAAAAGGGAATGCTTGGAGTGATTTAGAAGTCCTTGATCTAGTTAACAGTGATGTGGCGGGTCCATTTTCATCCTTGTCTTTTAGCAAGGCTCACTACTTGCTCACTTTCATTGATGACTATTTCATATACACCTAGGTCTACTTTCTTTGGTACTAAGGAGAAGCTTTTGATAGATTTCATGAGTTCAAGGCTCGTGTCGAGAAACAATCTGGGAAGTACATCAAAATTCTCCACATAGACAATGGCAGAGAATATGTGAACCATCACTTTGAACAATTTTAAACTCTTGAAGGGATTCATCTTTAGCATACTTTCACCTACACACCTCAATAGAATGGTGTAGTAGAGAGGAAAAATAGGTCCCTAAGAGAGATGGTTGGCTACACGATCCACACATGCTCCCTTGCACTTGAATATTGGACGAAAGCTATCAACTATGTTGTTCACATCTAGAACAGAGTTATGCATAAGGAATTGTGGTCACTCCCTTTGAATCCTAGTGTGGTAGGGAACCTATTGTGCGACACTTTAAAGTTTTTGGATCCCTAGCTTGGGCACACATTCCTTTGAAGAAGAGCAAGGCCCCTAGAACCTCATAGTTGGCCCTGCATCTTTGTTAGTTACCCTAAGGGTGTTAAAGGATATCAGCTCTTGGATGCTAAGACACACGAGCTCTTCATTGAGTGAAGTGTGTAATTTGAGGAAAGCTCTCTTAGACTGTCCTAACATCTTCCTTTCCTCCATAGTAAATACAGATGACAGTGACTCAAAGAATTTTCCTCCAACTTCCTCTACTCATAGAGTTGATTATGAGGTTTCAACCTCCTCTTTGCAGAGTTTAGATTCTGAGGCTAAGGATTCTTCTCCTCTATCTATATATGCAGTTAGGGTGAAATCATCACTCCGAGGATACCACAGACCATAGTCCATAGAACTTTTCAAGTATCTGAAAATCTTTTTCACAACCTTTACATGTGTCTACTTAGGTGTTTCTTGAAATCTTTCCACCATACATACTGCTTGCATAATATCAGGTCTAGATGCAGTTAGATACAACAAGCTACCAATCATGGATCTATACATAGTCTAATCCGCTTGAAGTGATTGACCATCTTTGATCAACTTACATCTTGTCACCATAGGTGTACTAACTGACTTGCAGTCTTACATCCTAAACTTCTTCAACATCTCCTTGACATACTTGGTTTGTGAAATGAAAATGCCTTTATTAGACTGAGCAATTTGCAAACCAAGGAAAAATGATAACTCACCAAGCATAGACATTTCAAATTCTTTTTGCATCTCGTATGCAAATTCCTTGCACATTTTGTCATCACTTCCTCCAAAAATAATGTCATCAACATAGACAACAATAATCCACATATGATTACCTTCTATTTTAATGTACAAGTTATTGTTTGCAATACCTTTCTTAAATCCTTTCTATTGTAGATACTTGTCCAGCCTTGAATACCAAGCCCTAGGAGCCTGTTTGAGTCCATATAGTGCCTTTTTCAACTTGAAAACAAGGCACTAATTTTTTGTCAACTGAAATCCTTCAGGTTGTTCTATATACACTTCTTCTTCAAGATTGCCATTAAGAAATGCAAACTTGACATCCATTTGATATACTTTGAAATTCTTGTAAACTAAAAATGCCAAGAACATCCTAATTACCTCTAATCTTGCCACAGGAGAAAAAGTTTCTTCAAATTCAGTACCTTCTACATGAGCATATCCTTTGCAGACTAGTCTTGCCTTGTTTCTGATCACCTGTCCATCCTCATTCAGTTTGTTCCTGAACACCCATTTTGTGTCAATGACATTCTTGTCTTTAGGTCTTGGGACAAGTTAACAAGTTTCATTCTTCTCAATTTGATTTAGCTCTTCTTGTATTGCATCAATCCAACTTTCATCCTTGCTAGCTTCAACAAAACTTTTAGGCTTAGTTATAGACAATAGAGAAAAATTTAATTGTTCTTTCATATTTTCCAATCTTCTTCTTGTCAGAACACCATCATCCTTGTTTCCAAGAATTTGATTTTCAAAATGATTTCTTTGAACATATCTTGTAGGTGTCTTTGTGTTTTCCTTTTCTCATTCCACATCTGCAACTTCATCTTTTTCTTTAGTGCAAACTGATTCTTTTGAGTAGTTGTCTTCTCTGTCATATGTTGGGGAATGTAGGTCTTCATCAATCCTAACTTTTACACTCTCAACTATCATCTATTGTCTTTTATTGTAGCATCTGTATGCATTTCTTCTTGTTGAGTAGCCAAGAAAAATTCATTCATTAGATCTTGAGTCAAACTTACCCAAGTTGTCTTCATCTCTTTTGATTTAACATTTGCTTCCAAATATTTTAAAATACTTGACAGATGCAGGTCTACCTTTCCATAATTCATATGGAATCTTTGTGTCATTTACTCTTATCTGTCCTTTGTTAAGAATGTAGATAGTAGTATGGACTACTTCTTTCCAATACACATCAGGTAGCGTAGCTTCATTCAACATTGTTCTTGCCATCTCTTGAATTGTTCTATTCTTCCTTTCAACTACTCCATTTTGTTGAGTCCTTGTAGCATAGTGTTGTCTCCTTATTCCATGTTTTTCACAGAACTCTTCAAATTCATTAGAAGTAAATTCTCCACCTATATCATACTTCAGATATTTGATTTTAGAATCCATTTCATTTTCAACCAAAGATTTAAAAATATTAAACCTCTCAAAAGCTTCAAATTTTTCTTTTAAGAAAGTAACCCAAGTCATTCTAGAAAAATCATCAATGAGCAACATGAAATACCTTTCACCTTGCAGACTTCTTGTCTTTGTAGGTCCACATAGGTCTATATGAATCAACTCCAAAGGCCTTGTAGATGAATACTCCTTTGTCTTAAATCTTGTCCTTGTTTGCTTTCCTTATTGACATTCTTTGCAGAAAGTGCTTGAAGGCTTTGCAATCTTAGGCATATCTCTCACAACATGCTTGGAACTAATCTTCACTAGATGGTCAAAATTGATATGACTCATCCTTTTATGCCATAACCAACTCTCATCTATCTGTCCTAAAAGGCAGTTTCTTCCTCTGATCTCATTGAGAATATACAAGTTGTTTTTAGTCCTACTTGTTTCTGCAACAAGTTTTCCAGTGCTAGCTTTTCTGATCTCACATCCTTGAGCATGGAAGATAAGGGTGTAACCCTTGTCACACATCTGACTCACACTTAGTAGGTTATGATTTAGTCCTTCAACATATAGAACATCTTTTGTTTTTGTCTTCCCATCAATGCTTAGAGTGCCTTTTCCACTTATTTTTGTAGTTGTATTATCACTAAACTTCATTAAGCCACCATTCCACTCATCAAGCTGATGAACTTGCTTCTATCTCCAGTCATGTGACTAGAACATCCATTGTCAATCACCCATGGATTTTCTTGACCCTGAGCATGAAATACAGTTTGAACAATCATCAATTTCTCATACTTCTAATCTCCTTTCTTCATTTTTCATTCCTTCTTAGATTCATTTTTCTGATTAGCATGAATGTCCACTTTCCTTTATTGCTTAGAGGGAGCATCCACTTCACTTTTCTGTCTAGGAGGTTTCATAAAACCACTTCTACAAAATCTAGCTATGTGCCCAAAGTTATTGCACATGTAGCATATGACATTGAAATCAACCAAGGGTGCAAATGGATTCTTTCTCACAAAATCATTTCTTCTTGCACTAGCTTTACAATCAATAGCCTTATGACCACATTGATTACAAAAGAAATAGTAACTAGAGAATGAGTAATTGAGCCTGGTTATGTATGCTTGTCTTGCAAGAGTTGGTCCTCTAAATCTCCTCTTTTGATTTTTGACTTTGACAAACCCATCTTCTTTTTCTTTCTTATCTTCACTTCTTAGGGGCTTGTGTATTTGACTCAGACTTGTCTGTATTTGTCTTCTTAGGAGGTGCTGTAGAATTTGTATTTTCATCGTCATATCTCAATCCAGACTTGTTAAAGGATACTCTTTGACTGTTTATCATTTCATCCAATATCTCAGAGATTTTTCTAAATTTCAAACTTCTATTTAACTGAGAATTCAGATTTTCCAATTCCCTCTTCAGAGACACAACTTCAGCTTCAAGCTTTTGACATTCTTTTGAATTTGCTTTCAGTTCAAATGTCACAACTTCTGCAATTCTTTTTCTTTCTTCTACTTGAACTTTTAGATTGACAATCATCTCTTCAGATTCATCAAGCTTTATTTTTTGTTTCTGATATTCTTTCATCACTAATTTTAGATCATTTAGGGCAGATATGAATTCTCCTTCTAGATCTAACTCACATTCTTCTTCATCAAGATCTAGCATTTCTTCACTATTTTCTACAAGGTTGTCTTCATTTCCCAAGACCTCCATTGTCATGAATAGGGCTTCTTCTCTTTCACTTTCAGATGAACATTGATTACATTCTTCTAATGAACTATTGTTCTCTTTTAAATAGAGGCTCTTCTTATGCTTGTGAAAATTCTTCTTTTGGTACTTGTACTCCTTATGACTCTTAGGCTTATCACTATTTTCACTTTCTCCAAAAGGACATTTAGAAGCATAGTGACCTACTTTACCATAGTTAAAGCATTTGAAAGGTAACTTACCTTTGTACTTGCTAGAGCCCTTCTTCAATTTCCTCACAAAGTTGGCCTCCTCATCATTAGAATCATTGCTAGGCTCAAATTCTTCATTCTCCTCTTTCTTAGATGCCTTGAAAGCAAATTTCTTCTTAGGTGTCTCCTTACTCACATTCCTCATTTCATAAGCAGTGAGAGATCCATACAAATCATCCATTGTAAACTTATTTAGATCTCTAGCTTCTTCAATAGCAGAAACTTTTGAATCATACCTTTGGGGAAGGGATCTTAGGACCTTCTTCACAATTACCAATTATTTTATTTCTTCACCAAGTCCTCTAATAGCATTGACAATTTTGTCCACCTGGAGTAGATAGTCACTAATGTTTTCTTCTTCCTTCATCTTTAGACTTTCAAACTTGCCTCTATATGTTTGTAGCTTAGTTGTTTTACCTTATCATCTCCTTCATAAATGCTATGAAGTTTTTGCCAAATGTCCTTAGCAGACTTGCAATGCATCACTTTAACAAATTAAGTGTTTGTCAATCCACATAGAATTGCATTCTTAGCTTTAGCATTGTTCTCACATTATTTCTTACTAGTCTGGTCTGTTGGAGGAGTTGTAGGAGCAGTATATCCATCCACAATAGATTGCCATACATCAAACCCTAATGAGGTTAGATAGGCTTCCATCCTTATACTCCAAAATGCATAATTTGTTTCATCAAGTAGTGGAACCTTACTTGAATGAGATCCTTCTTGACCTGCTATGTGTTCCAATCCAAGGATGATACCAAGGAACCTCACTCTAATACCAATTGTTAGAGCACATAGATATACTGAGAGGGGGGGTGAATCAGTATATACCAAATTTAACTTCAAAACCTACCGCAACATCAATATCTTTACCGCATCAACAATACATCAAAAACTATGCAAGATATAAACCTATCCACACAAGAGAACACAAGATTTACGTGGAAACTCAGAAGGGAAAAACCACGGTGAGAAAAGTTGCTTGGATCTACGGCCCAAATCTAGCCTCACAAAAGAATATTGAGCTACAAATATTTTGTAGGCACCAACGCATAGGAGTTTCAACCCAGGAGGACACCAATCCCCTTGACTGATTTGCAGGCACCAACCTACAAGAGATTCCAATCCCCTTATCAAACTGAGCACCAACCCAGCCACTAAGCACGAACTCAAATTATGAAGCACCAACTTCAAGCAATTGAAAACAGGGTCAAGTTTATTCCACATGCATTCAATTATGCAACATCACACACTTCTCAACTCTTTTGTTCTGCAATTTAGAATAAAGCAATATGCTTGTGCAAATATGGATACATACCATGCAAATCCCGAATTATCTTCTACTCATGCCCTCACACACTATAATATCAATTAAATGCAAATAAAGATTAAACATAGGAATGAAAATACCCAGAAATAATAACAACGAGAGACAAGTTTTAACGCGGTTCACCCAAACTCGGGCTACATCCACCAACAGAGTCCAATATTATTATCCAGCAAATTGAACCGATTACAACCAGCAATCCTTGCAACTCAATACTACTGCAAAATGCTACAATACATCAACGGAAACCCTAACCCTTAGCCGCTTTTATCAAGCCTTATGTCGGTTACAAAAATAGGGTTTTTTTTATGTTGACCAATAGAAAAAAATTAACTCTCGACGCCTTTATAAAATAATAAAAATCATTTGAGGTTTTGGGGGCGCTGCCCCTGAGCCCCCGCGAGGGTGCTACCCCTCGACCCTGCCCTGTATCGCGACAGGGAGTGCACCAAGGGCGCTGCCCCTTGACCCCGTTAAATAATATGGGGGGAAACTACGCCAATAAAAGTAGGGAAAATTTAACCTCCAAGTCTGATTAGGCTCCATATAACAACAATTTCAAACCAGGAGGACACCAATCCCCTTTACTGATTTGCAAGCACCAACCTACAGGAGATTCCAATCCCCTTATCAAACTGAGCACCAACCCAGCCACTAAGCACGAACTTAGACTATGAAGCACCAACTTCAACCAATTGAAAATAGGGTCAAGTTTATTCCACATGCATTCAATTATGCAACATCACACACTTCTCAACTCTTTTGTTTTGCAATGTAGAATAAAGCAATATGCTCGTGCAAATATGGATACATACTATGCAAATCCTGGATTATCTTCTACTCATGCCCTTCGCACACTATACATACACAAAAATATTGCTCACTGCTTATCGTACATTGCCACTCAGTTCTTCACATTACAAAAACAAGACCGGCGGTATATATCCATCTCATCACAATATTAACATCACAATGTCAGCTTAGAACCACTTAACACATCTCTCCAAGATAACTCATGTCGGTCGTCAATCCTTAAAATTCAAGATAACATGTAATGTGTAGTCGGCTCGACTCTGATTCATGTGGTAACATAGGAATGAATTTACATTATGAGCTTCATACCATGAGTTCTCCTGGTCCCATGCTACCTTCACACACTTCCTCTTGTTGGCGCATGTTTCCTTTACCTAGCACAACCATTAAAACATTTGTACAAATGACCAATGAACACAAACTTCATTTTGTCACTTCTAGATCTCTCCTCTGTATTGCAAATCTTTTAAAACGTGAGTACAACATACTTCTTGACTAGCTTTTCTTATTTTCCAAAACGCAAGCCAAAACAACCAACTGCAGTAGAATGTGGTACCAAGAACAATGACAATCTAACACTGCTTTTGAGCAACAAACTTTAGAAATCTAACGCAAATCTTATGAAACGTGAGTACAACATACTTCTTGACTAGCTTTTCTTATTTTCGAAAACGCAAGCCAAAACAACCAACTACGATAGAATGCGGTACCAAAAACAATGACGGTCTAACACTGCTTCTGAGCAACAAACCTCAAAAATCTACTGCAAACATTTCTAGACTTCCGTAAATATAGTAAACATTCAGGAACAGTTGATTCTGATATGAATTCTCTCTTTGTATCTTATGTATCAACATTTGACAATAAAGATAACATTAGCATCTGCAACGATACTTTGACATCCTTTGACATTGCTCTGTCATTAATGACAACAATCTTCCAACAATCAACGATAATGAATTCCATCTTGACATCAATGACAACATTTGCAACAGTTTGAGTCAATATTATATTGGAAGAGCACTCAACTTTAGAAAGAGAGCATGGTTAATTGTATCATTCCAAGGAAACCATGTATGTTGTAATACATCATGCATGTGAGTGCACAAGCCTTTCTAAATGTAATTATGATGTAACTATATAATGTCTTTAATTCGATTGCACTTTGGAATGAATTAAATGAGATAATAGAGTAGTATAACTACCTATGTAGGAATGATGCTTAATTAGACAATGCATATATTAAAAATAAAGAATAACTCTTAATCCATTTTCTCATGATATATGCATGTATGTAATCTTGTGGTAGTTGTGACTGAGTCTGTCACTTGCATGGATGTGACAGGATGCCAACCTTGTTCTCACACAAGCACACAAAGAGCCCCAGGAGCTCTATGAGGCCCTAAGTATGCCAAACCTGCTTCACAACTTGCCCCTACCTAATGGTGCCATTAGAACCCAATTGCATAGACAACAAGGTTGGTCACACACACCCAATATCATAAGGCTACAAATCCCACCATCTTGCTTGTTAACTATTCTTGCCTTCCTGCAACTTGTGATAGCGCTAATCTTATGGAAGGACCACACCAATCTCTTTTATATTTTGTCTTACTCAGTAGGGATGCATACTAAACTAATTCCCATGGGAAAGTAAGCACACAACTATTCTATGCAGAAGCATGCAAAAGAAAGGTGTGCATTGGCATGGTGAATGCCATGCATGTGATTATTGCTATTTCAAGAAAGAAAAAAGTGTTGTTTTTTGCAATTAAAGTAGTGTTTTTTTACACAAACAACAAAACAATTAAAGAAAAAAGGATTTTTAATCTTGGAGAACCTAAACTCCAAGAGAAAACTCTAGCAGAAGTGAGACAAATGACCTACTTATCCACTATATCCAACAACAAATACAATCTTAGGCCTCGTGGGCATACAACCAACCTAAAACAACAACATTCACTCCCTCAAAGTGTTAGGTCTATAGGGGTCAAAATTGCACCAACCCATTTTGGGAAGGAGGTTTCTTCACATGATTCTCAAGACCAAGCTCAAGTACCATAAACAAGGCTACAATATTTCTTCTTCCATTGACAAGTGATTCATCGAAGCCTTGAGTAATCACTTGCAATGACTCTCTAATACTCTCTCTCTCACTTCTTTCCACCTCAATACAATCTATTTGTTCACTGAACATGTGGATCCTTTTGGAATTCACTTCAATTCTTCAAATAAATTCTATGTATGTAAAGATGCACTTACAGCGTGTATTTATGCTTTTGCAAGCTCAGACAAAATGTGAAAAGATGCCAAGAAGTCTAAAAGTATAGAATGCAAAGTGCTATAAGCCATTTTTTGGACATATGACAAAACTATTGCTTGGTGTAGACTAATGGTTAGGAAATTGTCCTGGCAGTTACATAACTACCACTTTGCACAACCGACAACTATGTAATTGCTCCATGTTGGAATCGATGGTTTCACACAACTACTAAAACTCCTCTATTTTTTGCCCAAAAAAGCCTACTCCCTTCAACAAAAGTGTTTGTCAAGTTGTGCTCTACTTCATCATGGATCCATAGTGCAACTAACTCATTTTGTAATCTACTTACAAATCAATGAGTATTGTTAGTTTAGGGATTTTAATATCACTTGAATAAACTTTTAGAGTTATCTTCTAATATGTGGTGTGTTTTTGGTGTCTTAGCTACATCCTCATTGTATATAAATAAGATCCTTGTGCTCTTTGTAAAAGGATCTCTTGGCTCATTAGTGATAGTCTTTGCTTTAGCATTTTCTTTATGTAATATTTAATCCTTTTACAATGAATGTAATTGAGTACACTTGAAGCACTTAAAAAATTGTTTTGTAGTTTAAGTTTTTTGTTCCGCTCTCATTATATTAGTTGTGTTATGAGTATAAGATAAGCAAATTAAGTTCATGAAAAGTGAATTCAAAGGCTTTTGGACTAAAACTATGTAGAGTTTTTTTTGTATCAACATTTCCAATCACACTCTATGATCCAGCATCCTCATTTTGCTCTCCTCATCCTGATGATGGATAATAAAGTGTAATCCAAAACATTGATACAAAAAGCACCTACATAGTTTTAATTCGGAAGCTTTTAAATTCACTATAATGGATTGTGGAAATATTATCTTTAATTCATCAAAAATGTTTTTTTCCTTTGTTACTTTATGAAAAGCATATTGTTAGGGACATCCTAATGTTAGTAGGACAGTTGAGGGATACCAAATACACCAAAGCGTTCCTAGTGCATTTTGTTTATGGGTGATGTTCTAACATCTCTAAGATAGTCAAGGAACCCCAAAGACACCAAAGTGACCTCTAGGTGTTTTGTTTTAGAGGGACATCACTGAGAACACCCCCAAAATGAGAGGACATTCCTATTTTCAGCAAAATTAGGAGATGGGATGGTCATGTTTTGTCCCCATCTCAAACCCTCAAAATGTTACCATTTCTAAAGTATTGGGATAAAAGTGCCATCAACCTTGTAAATCCTATGTATTTAATTACTCATAATATTGTTTGTAAATCATTCATAAGGGATGAGGAATTCCCCATCAGTTGTAAATATTTTTTCCATCAAGACTTATTAGTATAGTAATTAATTTTTACTGGAGGTCAGTAATTAATTACTTACCGGCATGAAGTTACTATTTATCAAAAAGGAATCTTGGAGGTTAAGTTGGTTTTGGGCACCCAACTCCCCATGAGGTTGTTTTGGACACTTGTAATGATGTTTTTGTTAGTTATAATACCTCCACATGAAGATGGTAATTGCCTTGCAAGATAGGGCAAATTCGGTGTCCATAAGGAAAAATTAGCTGTCCATGTGTAAAAGGTGAGTAATAGGGTTACAACCTATATTGTTTTATGTCATAAATGCTTGGATTTTCCCAAGGAAGGCATTGGGATATGATAACCAACTTAGACACCCCACTTATAGGGTGAAATTGCTATATAAATAGGGGTTATGGTGGTAGAAAGGTAATATATTGAATTCGAGTGAAAACTCTGTTTGCAGGTGCTGAAGGAGTGAAGATTGAAGAGGAGAAGGAAGGATTGTATGTAATTTCTGTTTCTAAAAATAATATAGATTTGAGCCTCTTTTCTTGGTGGAGTTTTTTTCCTGAAAGAGTTTCTCCACGTAAACGCAGTGTTATGTGTTTGCTCTTTTGTTCTATATTTTTCTGTGTTGTTGATTTACTTTCTTGCAATCTCCATTTGGTTATATACTGGTTAAGATCATATTAACAGTTGAATTCATATTTCCATATATAGTAGTTACCTTCATTTCTAACACAAGGACACCTTAAAAACCCCAAGGATGCGTCCCCAAAGTATGCTGCTCTAAAGCTTCATAGGAAACCTTGGGGGTTATCTGAAGCTCACATATCTACTTGAAGCTTTAATAGGAAGCCTTAGGTGATAAGAGAGATTTGTCATGCTGACTGGTTAGAGAGATGGACGGACTGCATCAAGCAAGCATCCCATTGATAATGTATCTCCACCAGTAATCAAACTCCCAATTGTAATTTATCAACTGATGAAGTATATAGTCTGTGGACCTCACTGCTGGAGCTGAAACCGTATGCTGAAGTTGAACTTGTGAGACTAAGGTGACTGTTGTTTCACAAAATAAGTTCTTGCATATCAGTAGACATTTTCCCGTCAACAAGCTAATAGTGAGATTAGCTGAAATTATTATTGCTCGACATAAGCTGCTTCATGTACTAAATATTGTAGCTCTTGGATAGAACTTTTACAAGAAGAACCATTTTAAGATCAATTATAGATGGTTACCCATTTCCAGGTGGCAAGCTTCCCTTAGCACGTACTAAATAGAAGACTTAAATCAAGTGTTTTCCCTCAAGCATATATTGAATATAAAAATGATAACCCCCTGACTGGAACTCAAAATACAATTAAGGTTCTTACATGTATGTTGGACAGAAACATTTACAGTTAATCAAGAAATTCATCAAGAATGTATCAGTCCTATTAACTGGTAGGAACGGAACAGTCCCTTTGTCAATTAAGATCATTCTTCAATGTAATAAACCATCATTCAAAGGCAGGCCTTGAAAAAAATCTGCAACAAGAATGGAAAAAAGGACAAGATTGATTATGCACAAGCCAAAGGCCAGAGATGAGAGTTTTTAATCAAATAAATTGAATCTCGTGTTATTAGGGAATAGTAAAGACTAATTTCTTCCTACAACAATATATTTCTATTAATTGAATTAATTTTTTTCTCCAAAATTCAGATAAGGGTTGATGAATTTACCACCATGGCATATACCTGAAGATTGCAAGGAGAGGCTTTCTACCTCACATTTTGGTGATCTCATCATTTATACATTTGACTGATGTTTTGGTTTATATCAATATGTCTTCTTTCCCGTTCTCTGATAATCATGCTAGGGTTTTAGAACACAGTAACGTGCATGCAACATAGAGCCATTACACCCTTTATCTTCATCAATACACGATACTATAAACAAAAAGCTACCTGGTCCCTGTCTAACAACTTGGGTGCAATAATGTTAATGTGCTTCTTGCATGATAGAACTATGCTTGTTGCCTTAGTGCCACCAAATTCCAATAGCCTCCATTCCATTAATGAATGACTGAAAATGTTGGGCATACGCATATTGGGAAAGATAATTATGTTTGTTGCCTTAGTGTTACCAATAGCCTTCCTTCCAATAAAATGAACGATTGAAATGGTTGTATATTTCACACATCAATCCTGAAGACAAAGCTGTTGATTGTGTGGTAGTCACCATGTAAGCTTGTTCGCTAACCACAGATGCCAGGTACATATGCAAAAGCATCATCCAGTTCATGACTACCACCTCAAATGCAATAACATGCATATATTTCACACATCAATCCTGAAGACAAAGCTGTTGATCGTGTGGTAGTCACCATGTAAGCTTGTTCGCTAACCACAGATGCCAGGTACATATGCAAAAGCATCACCCAGTTCATGGCTACCACCTCAAATGCAATAACATGCATACCCTTGTTATAACAAAAGCCGACATTTACTAGGTTTTACAATTTTTATCACCAGGAATCTCTACATGAACAGGCTCCATCATTGAAATAATGGAAACAGCATGTATCCCTTACATGTATTTCTTTATCTGTAATCCTCGAGATGATCTTGGCTGTTGTATGACAGTCAACACACATGCGAAGATTCTTTATCACTCGGATAGGTGTCTGAGATGGTGTGTTGAGAAGCCCGAAGACAATGGCTAGCTTCTCACTGTGTCCACAGAAAATGTAATCCTCTTCATCGAAGTCCTGCTGGATAGAGTGAGTTTCAGGCACAAACCCTTCCTCTTCCATCTGCATGGCCAAGTCATCAAATTTTGCAGAAATTTTCTCTAATTCTGGGTGAGAATTGTCTCCTACAAGAAATGCATGCACCCTATTATTGACTTTAATCCAGCTGCATCCTGGCTTTGCCTTCAATCCCCTATCCTTTATCATATTCCTCATCTTTTCTACATCACCCCACCTGCCAACTGCAGCATAAATGTTTGATAATAGCATATAATTTCCAACATTTTCAGGTTCCAACTCAAAGAGTTGTTTGGCTGCATATTCCCCTAACTCTATATTGCTATGCAGTCTGCAGGCATGAAGCAAAACTCCCCATACACAAGCATCAGGTTCAAAAGGCATGCTGTTAATTAACTTATGTGCATCATCAAGATTCCCAGCTGAGCCAAGAAGATTAACCATGCACGTGTAATCCTCTATACTTGGTTTGACTCCATAATCTTGAGTCATGGAATTAAAATATTGCCAACCCTCACTTATCATGCCTGAACGGCTACATGCAGAAAGGACCGTAGTAAAGGTTATATGATCTGGCTTTATGCCTGACCATTGCATTTGGTGGAAGATTGTGAGGGCATCCTCACTAAGCCCATGTATAGCATACCCTGCAATCATTGCATTCCATACAACCACATCTCTTTCATATGTTTGGTCAAACACACAACGTGAATCTGCTATACTTCCACATTTGGCATACATGTCTATCAGGGCACTCCTTACAAATACATCAGAATCCATGGCATGCCTGGTAAGGTAACTATGAACCTGCTTACCCTCTTGCAGAGCCATAAGGTTGCTAAATACTGATAAAACAGTGGTAATGGTGGCCACGTCAGGTTTCAGGCCCGCTTCTTGCATTTGATGAAATAGTTTTAAGGCATCATCACTGTGCCTGCTCTGAGCATAAGCTGCAATCATCACATTCCAGGAGACCACATTTCTTTGAGGCAGCATGTCAAACACCCTTCTTGCAGCTTGTACGCTCTTGCATTTTGCATACATATCGACTAATGAACTCCCCACAAAGATATTAGATTCAAATCCATTCCGAAGTATACAACAATGAACCTCCTTCCCCTGTCGTAAAGCCATTAAGCTGGCACAGGCTGAGAGAACACTGGCAATGGTAACCGGATTGGGTTTTATGGGTGCCATTTTCATTTGAGGAAACTGTTTCAAAGTCTCTTTATTGTGGCCATCTTGGGAACACCTTGTTATCACTGCATTCCATGAGTCCAAGTCAAGTGTTATGCTTCCCAATTGCATTTGATGGAAAAGTTTCAGCGCCTCCTCATCATACCCAGATTGCACACAACCTGCAATCAGAGAATTCCATGAAATGACATTTGGCTTTATATCTGCTAGGCGCATTTGAAAAAGGAGTTCCAAAGCCTTATAACCTTGCCCCTTTTTTGCATAGCTTGTAATGATAGCATTCCATGTGATCACATCAGGCTTCGTTCCAGTCAAATTCATTTCATGGAAGAGTTCCAATGCTTGATCAGTATGTCCATTATATGCATATCCTGAAATCATGGCATTCCACAGTACAGCATTTTTTTCAGGTATTCGATCAAATACCTTGCGTGCATAATATATATTCAAGCATTTCGAATACATATCTATTAGGGCACTTCCAGCAAAGACATTGGACTCAAATCCAATTTTAATCACATAACCATGAATTTGAATACCCTGCCACAGAGCTCCTAAGTCGACACACGCAGAGACAACACCTGAAATGGTTACCGAGTTGGGTTTCACGCCTGCCAACCGCATTTGACAAAAAGCTTCCAATGCTTCCTCAGCATACCCATTTTGGGCGCAGCCTGTAACAATTGCATTCCATGAGTTCACGTCTGGTTTCAAACCTGATAACTGCATTTGATTTAAAAGTTTTAAGGCTTCATCACCCTGCCCATTTTGTGCGAATCCAGACATCATTGCATTCCAAGTAATTACATCCGAATTTACCCCTGACAACTCCATTTTACTATGGAGTCTCAAGGCCTCCTCACTAACCCCAATCTGGGCATATCCCCCAATAATTGCAGTCCACGAAATCACATCTTTCTCAGACATTTTATCAAACACGTGGCGTGCATATTCCACACACCCACATTTCGCATACATGTCTACTAAAGCATTCTCAACTACAATATCCAACTCAAACTCATTTCTAACGATATAGCCATGGACCTCCTTGCCCTTCTCCAGAGCCGTTAAACCAGCGCATGCCTTAAGAACACTGGGAACAATTATATTATTCGCCCTGATCCCTAAACCTTGCATCCAATTCAAAAGTTTAAGGACATCCTCCCAGAGCCTACAGCGAGCATATGCTCCAATCAAAATAGACCACAAGAAAGTATTTTGTTGAGACATTTTGTCAAACACTCGGCGTGCATCACCCAAACTTCCACATTTAATGTACATAGCAACAAGCTTATTTTCTACCCAGCCATTACCCTTATGTCCACTCTTGAGAATATGTGCATGGACCTGTTTTCCCTCTGCAAGGGCTCTCTTGTTGGTAATCTCTTGCAAGAGAGAAGCATAGCTAGACGAATTTACCCCAATGCTGTTATGCTCTGTAACCTCTGAAATGCCTTCTACTTCTTTCGAAAGGCCTTCCTTACATTCTTTGCGCAAGGTTTTGTATATGACAGTGCTCTTGTTATCGTGTGTTAGTGTGCCCTTGTTGTCATGTCTTTTTGGTTTTTTCCATGTTTTAACAAGAGTGGTATCATTGCAATTCACAGTGCAGGACAGAGAAACCATACCTTGGAGTCTTTGATGCTTGAACCCATGTAATGAATTTCTCTTTCCAGAGCCTTCATTGAAGAGCTCTCTCAGCTGACTGCAACTACTATGAAAGTTGCATGGGTTTTCATATGACCAGGGTGGTAGTCCTCTTACCTGTGCCATTACTATGGCCATTGTTGTGCAGAGCCATATCCTCAGAATAAGGGGTCAATAGAAGACAAAGATGGTAATTTTTGAACAAATAAGATCCTTCGAAATTGTGGATTCTTTGCATTTGAAGACATAGCAGCATTCTTCTCCTCTTAAAAAACAAAAAATTAGTGCTCAAAAACACACAAAGATCCCAAATTTTCACATTATCTTCTCATTGTGGAAATATAATTTTTGTGGGCAATGCATTGTCCTCTTATTTTATCATTTATTTTGATACACTGCAAAAATAGCAAGGGTGGGTTATAATAGAGTGAGAAGATAAAAAAAAATCTTTTAACATAAATTTGATAATTATTTACAAGTCAAATTTAAATATAATATTTATATATTAATTATTAATAATATTATTAATTTAATTATATTTTTATATAATAGAATAAAAATAAATAATAATTAGATTATATTATAAATTAATATATAGTATCAATATTTCTTATCCTTCTTTAAATAGATGTATTTAAGATATCTATACTAATCACTAAATACATGTAGGAAAAATATATGCACTCATAAAGGATTTGAGGATAAAGTCTTAATTGGATTAGATATTAGATTTTTAAAGGAGTTGAGAATTATAAATCTAATAAAGATCTTAGTAATTGAGATAAAGAAATAGAAATGTTAAGAAGGATTAGAGAGCTTATATGGTTTAAGGTATATTGTCAATTTTGATCGTTTTGACTACCTGAGATGCTACAACAAAGAACTAAAAACTAAAATTTTGGATTGGATTAGTCCTCAGAGATCTAAGACAAAGGCAACTTAAACATTTTTATGTATAGAACTAAGTCACACCTCATTTTGGTCCTAGAATGCTTCGATCCTGTGTGGTTTTGTTGTAGGGAAGGTTCTCAACCTTGCATCCTAATGTTCATATTTATTAATTACATGCATTTATTTATTATTTTTGGCCTCATAAGATAAATGGGGCATCCCACTTTGCGTTGGCATTATTTGTCATGTGTTAGATGCTTTGAGAAGTGTGTAAGAGGTTATAAGAGCATCTAATATCATTATGGTATTGTAAGATGGGAGTTACTTATAAAAGATTCTTATGACACGCATGAGCATGATTATAGGGAGTTATATTAAAATCTTGACCAACATTATGACGAATCAAAAGGCATCTTTAAATAGGTTTGAATATGCCAAACTGGGGCATCCAAATTGAGGAGTTATATATGACAAAATCTATGACATATTATGGCAACTGTAAGAGCATATTCTAAAAAATAGCCTAGGAGACCATGACCAACTTTGGCATTAGAATTTGGGCCAAATATAGTGCCACTTTTGGGTCATTGTTTTGACTCATGGTTTTTAAAAATCACTCTTGGTTTGAGGCTTGATATTTGTCTATTTATTGGTGCTTAGGGATGGAGCTATATATGATTGTATGGTTGATTTGCAAGTATTATTATGCTATCAAAATTGCTCCAATTCTATATGTTGGTGATACTTGTAAAAGGGAATGCCCTTGGATATTGTATTATAACCTTTGTTGCTAATAATACAGTTTGTTCATGCTTTGGAGTGGAGTTTTTCTCCCAAAAGGGTTTTTTCCATATAAACATGTGTTATGGTATAATTTTCTTGTGTATTAATTTCTATAACTATAAGATTCTTTTATTTTTGCACATACCTCCCCTTAAAGTTTAGTGTGGGAAGTGTATATTGCACCATTGTTCCCTTTCATTTGGTATCAAAGTCTAATCACCTTAGTACCTAAGTGTTAGGGACAAGGTTTTTTGTATTAATATTGATTAAGTGGGAACTTGCACAAAAAGAGATCTTGTTGTAGAAAAATGGAAAGCACATCAAGGATAGAGATGGAGAAGTTTATAGACACTAACTTTGAGCTATGGAAGCTCAAGATGGAGGATATTCTCATAGACAGAGATCTATGGGCTATGATATCTAGATCCAAACCCACTATAATACAACAAGTTTCAACTAGGACATATTGAACAAACAAGAAATGGACCTCATTAGGCTCTACTTGGCAGATTCTATGTTGTTAAATCTACATGAATAAGCCACTACACAAGCCCTTTGGAAGAAGTTGGCATAAATTTATTAGTCTAAATACTTGGTAAATGAACTTTTCTTGAGAAAGAAGTTGTATACGCTCAGGATGGATGATGGTGATTTTATAGTTGAGCACATGAATAATTTGAATATGATTGTGACCCAATTGCACTCTATTGGAATGAAGATGGAAGACAAGGATCATTGTATGACACTTCTTTATTATTTTCTAGACTCATGGGATCACCTTGTGATGGCCATTGGGAGCATTGCCTCTAAGCTCAAGATGGATGACGTAGTGGGATTATTACACTCAAAGAAGATGTGGTGAAAAGCTTCTAAACCAATTAAGGAGGCCCAATCAGTTCATAGAATACTAAAGGAGAAAGGAAAGAAGAAGGACAATAAGAGAGAAGATTCTAGATCCAAATCTTCTAAAAAGTCCAAGGCTAAGTGTTGGAATTGTGGCAAGCCCATACACTATTATACAAACTACAAAGAGGAGAAGAAGAAAAAGAAAAATTATTCAGATGATGAGTCTAAAAATTATGCTCAAGATGATGTAGATGCTTTTGTTGTAGCCTTGGAGACTCATGCATCAGAAGGTGCATGGTTTATTAACTCAGGTGCTTCGTTCCATATGATCTCCCATTAGGAGTGGTTATTTAAGTATGAAAAATATGATGGTAGAAAGGTGTACCTTAGAGATGACTTTCACATGAAGATTATTGGCCATGAAAGAGTTCTAATTAGATTCCTAGATGGATGTATGAAGAGGAACAATGGTGTACCACATATCCCTGGTTTGACACAAAACTTGTTATCTATGGGCAAATTGAATGATGTAGGTGTCTGGGTTGTTTTCTCTAGTGGAGGGTGTAAGATGGTGTGAGGAACTATGGTGCTCACTATGGATGATTGTGTGGGCACTTTGTTTCAGTTGGATGCAAGCACTATTCAGGTTGATCCCACAATAGTGTGTCCCACTTTTTAGCCTAAGTGGGAGACTCAAAATTAACATTTTTAGCATTTTTCAATTTGTGTCAATTATACCTAACAAATGGTCAAGATTTAAGGATAATGTAAACTAAATTTAGATTCAAGTTATAATTTTCTTAATTTTTTTAAAGAATTATTTCTATCATTTTTTTTTTATGTTTTCAATCAATTTTCATTTTTATTTTATTTTTATTGAGTGACATTTTTCTATATTGCATAACTTTCACTAGAAATAACAACTTTCCATGATGTCTTGAAATTAGATCATTAACTCTAATGTCAAGTGTACATATATATATTTTTAATTTTGTATTATATATTTTATTTATTATTAATTTTTGAATTAGTACTAACAAAAAATTTAGATCTGGGGCGGCTAAGGGTAATCTGGGGCTGGCTAGTAGTGGGGGAGTGTTAAGAGATGATAATGGCAGGTTTATTTCAGCGGTGGCACTCCCTTTGGATATCTAGACCAACCACTATGCTAAAGCTGCAGTGGCCTATAACAGGATCAAAATGGCCTTCTCAAAAGGTTTCAAAAAAGTTTGGATAGAGGGAGACTCCCTCAACATTATCCAATGTCTTAAGAAAGAGCAAAGTCCTAGTTGGACTATTGACACTCTCATTAGGGACTCTCTAAGTGTGGTGGACACCTTCGATGATAGAGTTATCTCTCACATTTATCATGAGGGCAATGGAGTTGTTGACATCTTTGCCAACTAAGGGGTTAAATTCCAATCATTAAAACAATGGGAAGAGTACTCCTATATTCCCATCAAAGCTCAAACAATAATTTCCCATGAATACCATTAGAGATATGCATTATTGGGAGGTCAAGTTTGTGAGGACAGAAGACAGTCTTGCACACTTTCTAGGTGTTTCTAGCACTTTCCTTATTAGCTCCATTCATAGAGCTCAGCACATAATCCATTTTCATCTTGATAGTTTGAACCAAAGTAAAGAGTTAAGAAGAATTTTAAAAATGATGAGTGGTGACAGGAGTCGGGTGGAGTCCTTGTCCTGTGATGGGGTCCATAGAAATACACATGTTTGGAAGATTGTGGAGGAAGCGGGATTAGTTCCCTATATGGATAAATTGCATGGTTATGACCTGACGGTGACTATTATGTTTGTTAAGGGATGGAAGAATCACACTATGCATGCCTATGGTCAGGAATTGGTGGTAAGTCAAGACTTCATTTCTCATATTATTGGCCTCTCTTTTAATGGTAGAAAGGTCTTTAAAGACCAAAGGGTGGGAGAGGAAGCAATTAAGCAATTCTTCAAAGGAAAGGAGAGAAGCAAGTTGGTGAAGCTCCAATTTGGAGGTTACGAATGCAGCTCCATCAAACCTATCTGGGTGGAGGTGGTCGAAGTCATAATGAGGTACATTTCCTTTGAGGGAAGATTTACCACTATTTACAGTATCATTTTACCCTTCTAAATCACTTTCACCACAAATGGTTGTCTCTTTTCCTTTCTATTTGTTGGCTTCCATGGACTGTTCTATAAAGGATAATAGAAAAAACCCTAATTTATCAGTTATCCATGAAGGGTTCATTTTGTTAATCATGGAATATATGAAAGCCTAGACCCCAACCCTTAATACTAAGGCTAAACTTTGGAGGAAGAAAAAGGGTAAGCCAATGGTTGTAGATTATTCTATAACTAGTGAAACTGAAACTAACAAGGATGAAAATAATAAGGAGTGGGATGTTGAAGAAGACTCAGGGACTTCTATGAGAGTCTTTCCTACCCCCCTTTGGACCAAGAGGTTAGAGTGAACACACTGAAAAATAGGAAAAGGAAAACTGTGAAGGAGACCCCCACAAAGAATCAAAAAGGTAAGAGGAAGGTTTCCTGGTCTAAAGGATCCCATATTGGTGAGGAGATTGAGGGGAACAGGGAGGATGAGACTAGTATGCAGGGTCAAACTATTAAGAATGCCACTGTGAACAAGGGGAAAAGCTAGAGTGATGGTCTTGAAACTGGTTAGGGGAAGAAGCTCAGAATGGATAAGGAGATAAACAAGATGAATGGTCAGTGGATGGAGCTGAAACTAGTAATAGGAGAGCACTGTTTTATGGTTGTGGTATGAAGGAACTAGGAATTGGTATCCCCTTTCCCTTCATTCCTGATCCTACTCCAAATTTACCTCCTGACTTCTCCTTCCTGGTGTCTAATGCGGCCAACAGAGAAGAGTTATTTGATGTCTTGGGTTTGGTCAGAGAGGCAGTTTCCAGTCAACACAAGATGACCAAATGGTTTTCATTAAGATTAGCAAGTTGAATGTTAAGCTGAGTGCGTTGCGGGATAGACTAGGTAGCAGCAAGGAGGTCAGTGACAATCTGGATAAAGATATCTTTCAAGGCTGGGAAGCAATCCCAAAGATGGACAAGATGGAAAATGATCTAACATCATGAAGGATTATGATTTGAGGATTGCATCCTTGGAGAAGGAGTTATAATAAATTAACCAAAACTTGGAGAAGGTTGTCAAAATCAGTCAATGTACCATAAATAACAGTGTAGAGGGCATCAAGATTTTGATCGAAAAGTTGAGAGAGCTCTGTGAAGAATAGGTGATCACGGGGACAACCATGCAAACTGAATGTGTTATTAAGGACTAGAGAATTAAAGGGAAGGGTAAACAAGTTAAGAATGTCGATCAAGGGAGCCTAGTACCAAGACCTATGGTATCAAGAAGAAGACTTTCGAGGATGATAAAAATAAACTATTGGGTTTCGTGAAGCTGCACAAAGATTTCTACAAACAAGAATTGGAGGCAACGGATACTCTGAAGAAGTTGAATTAGTTGTTGTTTCTACTTTTGTTTTGCTTTGTTGTTTTCATTTTGTTTTGTGTTAGCTGTTGTTAGGCTGTTGGTTGGCTGTGGTTTATCTTTTGGTAGCATTTTGTAATAGGGTTTCTGGTCCCTCCAAATCCTGTTTTACCCCGTAATCAAAAACAAAAAATTTAGACCTATATTTTTTCATTAACAAATTTCTCTTAGCATGTATATCAAAATCAAAATTTTATTTTATCATTTAAACAAGGACATCCATTTGGAGTGCATGCATTTTTTTGAGATTTTTTAACACTTGTTATTTTTCCTAGTGTCTTGAATAGAGGTCATTATTTTTTGTAATGGCCTTGCATTCATTATAAAATTTAAAAATATATATAATATTAAAAAATATAATACATATTATAATTTTTAAAAAGATAAAGCTAAGGGATACATACATACAAAATGACATTTTCAAAAGGTGAAATAAGATTGTACTTTTTTGTCAGCATTTTGACAGGTGTGAAGGAGACTATAAACGTTTGATTTAAGCCTAGGGAGTTCTATCCAAAGGGGTTTGGTCTAAGGAGGTTTGATCTAACCCCTTTAATTAAAGCACCTTAGATGGAACCCCTATATGCTTAAATCATGCATTTTTCTAAAAATACATGATTTCAAGAAAAAATTAGGATGTCATACAAGTGGGACACACTATTGTGGGATTAACCTTTAATGTAATAATTTGTATGTTCTTGTAGTTAAAATATGTGCAAAATCTACACTCTCACCACCAAAACCAATAATAAAAAGAAGTGTTGTTGCCACTTCCAATGGTCATGCATGTTGGGTACCTAAGAAAGATCTTGCTTCAGAGAGAAAGTTACCTATGAAGAAGACAATGATATGGAACTTGAGAATGGGCCATATAGGTGAGAAAGGTCTTAGGACCATGAAAAATAAAAAATCTTGTAGAGGGTTTAAATGATTGTGCTCTTGAGTTTATTTTTGTGAACATTATAGTTTAGTGGAAAAATTAGTGGTTTGTTTAAACTGGGTCAAGTGCTACCATTTCTCCACTAAGCATTGGGGAAGACAAGGATTGAATGTAAGGTTAATCTATAAGTTGCTTGTCTACCCATTTATGCTCATGGTGTCTAATTTGAAGAGCCTAACTAAGGTTTTGTGAAGTATTTTGCTCATAAACCAAGTAAAACCCTAATTGTGCCTTAAATCAGAGATATACAAAAACTGATAACAATATAGGCAAAATTGATCACAGAAATGCAGAGACAGAGTATCAGAGACTGTGCACCTGGATTTTGAGGGTTGACTAGACTAGGGCGCCCGCTCCTTAGTCCCAAAAGTTCCTGAAACTGGAAATCTTCTACACATGCTGTCTGACACTCCCAAATGGCTTCCAAATCCCAAAAATTGCCCCCTATTGGACTAGGGTGCCCACTCCTTAGTCCCGCAATTGTCAGAATCTAAAAACTCAAAAGTTTGTGACGATTGTACCTACAATATCCTCCTTCCTGTAGCTTCTTTCTGTCGGAACCTACAAAACATGATATGCACCTACAAAAGAAGGAAAGAGATGTTGTGGCTATATAGGAGCTTGCCTCGGTCAAGCCTCGTCTTTGGTATTTCTACCTTAACAATAGCCAAAGATAAAGATTTGTAGAAGTGTGTGCAAACCCAACAATGTATATGCAGAAATATCAAACCCTAGATGTCTCAATCAAGAGAAGATCAACAACTTGCTTTGCATCAATAAACACATACAACTTCACCTTAAGGAGATGAAACAAATGATGAACAAGAAGGTGAATCAGCAATGTCCGCAGAGGATCTCCAAGCTCGATGTTGGAGGCTTCAACCCTTCTCCTGATCATGCAAAGAGTGTACAAACCCTAGGAAGAGCAAGATAGTCTCAAGATCTTGATTCCTAATCTCCATCCATTGTCTCCATGATAGCAAATATAGAATACTTTCAAGAGCTTCAACAAGTCACTGATCTTCAATAGCAATTTTGGTAGAGTTTTGGCATCAAGCTTGCATAAGAATTGTGTGTGTTAAAATGATTTTCAAATGTCTTTTTATATCTATCTTTAGGGAATTCAAATTTTGAAATAACGTCTCGATACTGTGTGAAAACTGAGAATTTGAAAATAGAATCTCGAGGCACTCGGCAAGAGCCAACATCCTGCCAAAACTCAAAATCTTGGGAAACAAGGGAGGACTAGGGCATGGGCGCCCAAGTCCAAGCCCCCTATTTCCACTCAGATCTACTTTTTGGGGGTCCCAGGGACTTGTAATCCAAATTCCCTTTTCAAGTTCCATCAAAAGGTTACCTCAAAAAGTGAATATTTTGCAACTAGACTTAGTCAATCAGGGTTTCAAGAAGGTTAGAAAGAAAAAGGTTTGAGAGGTCACCAAAGCGAGGAGCTAAACTGAGGGAAATTGTACTATTCCATACAGGAGGACAATTTCTAACATTACATTTAGCCCCCACTTTAGTGGCCATATGACACTACGTGCATATGCAACTAAAGGAAAGTAAATACATCAATCATGAAAAGGATACCCAAAAGGATACTATAGAGGAAGATGAAGTGTTGTCACCGAGAAGGAAGGAGCCCCCAAGTCTTTAATCCTGCAAGACCACAAAGTTAGGAACTGCTTCCTACAAAGGAATACTTGTTAGAAAATCAAAACCAAATCAACCTGCAACCACTATCAATGAGTCAGTACAAAAAATTCTAAGGGGGTTGAGTGATGAGACATGATGAGAGAGGAAATTGAGAGAGATATATGCCCCCCTTGTTTCTTCTTGCTTAGTTCGAAAGTAGAAACAAGGAGATATCCACACACGTTGATTTTGAGGAAACTTGATGAGAAATGTGTTATGAGGGTAATTTGAAGAAACAATGCTCAAACATAACACATTGGGTAAGAGAGAGAGCGGAACCCAAATTCCAATGCAACAAACGGCACTGAGATCAGAGTTCGACAGCTCAAGAAAAGGGCTCAAGAGTAAAAGAGATCAATCTTGCACCTAGTTAGGGATAGGAATTCTCACTCATTTACTTTATGAAAAGGGAGTTGTCACTTATCACTTACTCATTATTGTTTCTTATCATTGTAGAAAGGTAGAGGAGAGAGAGGAGAATAGGAGGACAACCATGCCAAGCCGACGTCCGTATCAGCCACCACGACTGGAGATGCTCTGAGCCCGAGTAGCAGAGAGATGTTTCAAGGCTGAGGTAGGGTCCTAATCCTATGCTTCTGTCATCTTTTAGTTTAATTTTGTTTTGACTTTTATTGTTTTCTATGCCAAGAGGGAGGAATGGATAGGGGTCCCTGAGAGGGGTGCCCGGGTCCACCTAGGGCGCCAGAGTCTCTCTAGGGTGCCCTAGTTCCACAGGGGCACCAGTGTCCCTCTGGGGTGTCCTAGTCTTCTTGGGGCACCGGGATCCACAGAGGACATGGGTCCTAGGCACAGGTACTCTTTTTCTATCTTTGATAGCTGCTTTCAGTTTCTAAGGAGATTCTAATGTTCTTGTTTTCTTTTCAGTTTGCAGGACGTCCCTGAGTTACGTGAGCACACAGGTGGTCGCCTGATGGCGCTTCTATGAGAGCGTGTCAATTCTTTGTCCACTATAGAGAGTACCTACAGACGGTGGGTCTATGGTGGGTATTTGACATGCCCATGATCAGATTCCACTGCGCTATGTTGATGGCACTGATGGAGAGATGGGATGCAGATACATCCACATTCCACTTACCGACAAGTGAGATGACCATTATGCTGGAGGATGTATTTAGGATCCTTCAACTTCCCATCCGAGGAGAGACGATGAGGATAGTAGGACATTGCTCAGTGAGGTACACTCGTGAGAGTTAGCTATACTGCTTGGGTCACACTGTTTCTCAGGCAGAGTGAGGACACATTCAGCTCTAACTTCTAGAGTAGGGATGTGGTGACATTGCCTTACTACGAAGGATTATGATAGTCACAGTCACATTATCCATTGCGCCAGATGGATGAGGCACTCACCTTCATGGGGGTCTCGTTCACACCATTAGAGAGATGGAGGAGCATCATACTGTCTATGCATGGGAGCGTAGTATGCTTGCGCACCTTTACCATGACTTGGGGTGATATGTCCATTATGAGATGCATAGTTTGATGATCTGCACATTACTACAGGTTTGGGCCTTTGAGCACATCAGATGCACACGACCGGTGGGTTATCCTATAGAGGTAGCATTCACCCATCCACATGTCTACGCCTATCCACTAGTCAGGTGTTGGAGGCACGGTAATCTATTATACTAGAGAGTTGTTTTTGACAGATTACAGCTCAACGTCATTATCTGGAGACCATATCGCGGCTACATTGGATGGCCTAGCCAACAGAGGTAGTTAACGAGGATGCAGAGGGATCAGCTGATGGCCGGTCACCTCGATCATGTCGTGGCTTGGTTTTATTTTGACAGGGTGGCAGACAGTTCAAACAGATACAAGATGTTCTTGCGGTTTGTCTGAGCTACGTACGTGCAACTTGCAGCGCAGTCAGGGTAAATACCATCTGACGACCGACAGCAGTAGACGTGCCACTTAGTGATGAGGAGAGTCTTAAGAATGCAAAGCCGGTGTCAGACACAGATGATGTCAGTTGTACCCAAGCATATTGGACCTAGTGGCACACAGTATGGCATGCTCCTATCTTTCAATCCGGTCACCCTACAGGTGATGCCCGACCTTAGGCCGGTCACGCTAGTGACATAGGGGTAGAGGACGATGTAAGTGATTTTGCAAGATACTACGATCTCGATGAGGATGACGAGGATGACGAGGATGAGTCAGAGGAGGTACCACTGCAGTACGTCTTTAGAGCAAGACCACAACAGAGCCAGCAGGAGACAGACGTTGACGGGGAGACCGAGTTGAGACCGCGGTCGAAGGCTCATGGTCCTATGTCTATAGGTGATGCGAGACCTAGTTGGGGAGAGTGGGGGAGAGTAGTAGGTCTATGCCCCCAGCTACAAATCAAGCTGCAAATCTCATCACACCTTCGGTGATCCGAGATCCATCCTGACGAGATGGAGATCCAGGTTAGGTTTGATTTATTATTTTGATGCTTTGTATAGTTTATTATTTGTGATATTTATATGAGTTTCTGATATCTATCTTATACTTTGTTTTGTAGTTGGAATGGATGCTTGGCGAGACTTTGTGGGTCGCGTCATAGAAAACATAGTATCTATAGATGTCTCAGAGCAGCGAGTGCGGGTAGGTTATTCACCATGGTCATTTGCTGGGTGACATACATAGATTTTTATGCCTTTCATTCGGTACAGGACTGCTACGGAGGCTGTGCTAGAGAAGTCTAGATGAGAGAGAGAGAGGAGTTTTGATAGAGAACTAAGCGCGTCGAAGCTGAGCTTAGGGCGCAGTGAGAGCAGACGGTAGCAATGCCTACATCGGAGGGAGAGCCAGCTATCAATGAGTTCTTACTGCGTGAGGTATGTCAAGCGAGAGCTGACAGAGACAGGGCTCAGGCCGAGAGAGACAAGGTTCAGTTTGAGAGAGACCAGTACCAGAGGATGTACTAGGAAGCACATGAGCAGATGGTAGATATGAGAGGCGAGATTAGGGGGTTATGATCACGAAGCGTCTCTAGGAGTCATTTGCGATCCGTAGCCACACATGGTCAGGCTTCTGTCACTCGCACACCATGAGGCCCTGAGGTTACTGGCGATCGAAGCTTAGCTATGTGATTATGTATTTAGGCACTACGACATCCCATTTTATCCTGAGGGATAGTCAGCTCGGATGTATATTTAAAACTGAGGATATATACATATATATATATATATATATGTTGTTTACTTCTTTTCATCTATGTGTAATGATTTTTTATCTATCACATGTGATTCTCATAAAAATGCAACTAGTGATGATATCTAAATGCTTTAATTAATGCTATTGTGATATACTAACAATTCTTAAAAGAACATATAGTAATAAACACAATGATCAAGCATTTTACACATAATCCAAATTTTAGTGCTATATTCAGTTAATGCTAAAGTGATCTAAGTAAAGAATACTTAAGCATAATACAAGAATGATCAACTGAACAAAGATATAATGTTAAATGAATTAAGACAAAACAGTAAATTCTTGTCAAAATTGAAGCTAATCTATGTAATAAATTAGCTTTAAAAATAGTTAACATTAGATCTTTAAGCATAAAATCTTTTGAGGTGCACTACATTAATAGGTTCTTTAAGTAGCGTACCTTGCTCATCAGCCAACTCATACACTCTAGATCCAAAGGTCTCAGTAATTATGTACGTTCCAAGCCAATTAGGGTTGAACTTACCTTTTTCACCAGGCGGTGCGTTTACATTGTGTTGATTTTCATGGAGAACCAAATCCCCAACGTTGAATGAATGTTGTATGACTTGCACGTTATAGGATCATTGTACACCTTTTTGATAAGCCTTGAGGTGCTCAAGAGCGTTAATTCACCTTTCGTCAAGCATCTCAAGTTCTTGTAATCTTTTCTCACGTTCCATGTCATCATCCATGATGTCTCTTAGGGAAATTCTCAAGGAAGGAATTTCTAACTCCAAGGGCATTATCACATCTATGCCATAGACGAGATTGTATGGTGTATTACCAGTAGGCGCTCGACTGCTTGTTTTGTAAGCCCATAATGCATAGGATAATTGAGTATGCCAATCTTTTTGATGTTTATTAATAGTTTTCTGTAAAATTTGTCCAATAACTTTGTTTGAAGCTTTTGCTTGGCCGTTTGATTGAGGATAATAAGGCGTAGAGAAGCGATGTTGTATATGGTATTTTTCGAGGAACTTTTTCACATCCTTGTTCTTAAATGGTGTACCATTGTCCGAAACAAGGGAGGAAGGTATTCCAAATCAAGAAATAATGTTGTCTTGTATAAATCGATAGATTACATCAGCGGTCGTAGATCGTAAAGGGACTGCTCTGACCCACTTTGTAAAATAATCAGTGGCAGTAATGATGAACGTATGTCCTTGAGAGGAGGGTGGTGAAATTTTACCAATTAGATCCAAGCCCCAAATAGAGAACGGCCACGGTGACACCTGGGCACGAAGTTCTTGAGCGGGAGCATGGATTAGGTGTTTATTTTGTTGACATTGCGGGCATCTCTTGATGTAAGCAAATGAATCTTGTTCCATATGCTGCCAATAGTAGCCCATACGTAACAGTTTGTGCACCAATGATTTTCCTCCAAAATGCCCTCCACAGGCACCAGAGTGAGCTTCTTCTAAAGCTATCAGAATCTCTGAATTGCTTAAACACCATTGTAACTTTGTCAGTATAAGACATTTGATAGTATAATGTATCATGTTGCTAGTTTGCACAAACGGATTCGGGCATTCTTAGATGTAGAATTAGGAATAGTTCCATTAGGCAAATAATTGTATATATGGGAGAACCATTTGTCTGTGTATGTACTACCACAGAGTTCCGTATTCGCAACTATAGGACAATCAATTGTCGGTGTTTTAAGATTATGAACAACAAAAGTGAATTCCTCAGGAGAATCATCAGGAGATATAAGGGAAGCTACGCTAGCCATTGCATCTGCATGTTGATTATCTTTCCTAGGAATAGTGCTAATTGAATATGATGTGAATTATTTTAAGAAAGATAAGGCCAACTCACGGTACTAAGATAGCTTATCATGCTTAGTTTGATACGATCCTATTATCTGTTTTACAATTAACTGAGAATCACCGTATATTGCAATGTTTTTGATATTAAGAGCCAGGGTTGCACGAAGTCCTGTGATGAGAGCTTTGTATTCAACTACATTGTTTGTCCATAAGAAATCTAAGCGGTAAGATAGGGGAACTGGCTCCCATTTTTCATCCGCACAAATTGTTAAGATTTGGTCATCAGGAAATACATCCTGATGTTGTGTAGAAAAGGGTGAAGGAGCTTTAGCTAACTGATCAGCTAATGTTTGCCCTTTAATCACTTTTTGGGAAATAAACTTGAGATCAAATTCTGTTAGTAACATAACCCATTTAGCGAGACAACTCGATAAATTTGTTTTTGCAAAGAGATGTTTCAAAGGGTCAAATTTTACCATCACATGTACTTCAACATTTAGGAGATAGTGTCAAAGTTTTTGGGATGCAAACACTAAAGCTAAGCAATGCTTCTCTATAACAATGCATCGCACTTCATAATCGAGAAAAGTTCGACTGATGTAATAGACGGTGCATTCTTTGCCTTCAACATTATGTTGTGCCAACAAAGTTGCTAGGACATTATTAGATGCTGAGATATATAACAGGAATGGTTTATCAGAAACAACAGGTTGTAAAATAGGAGGATTAGCTAGATAATCTTTTAAGTCATCGAAATCTTTTTGGCATTAAGAATTCTATTCAAAATTAGAATCCTTCTTCAATAGTTGCATAAAGGGGCGGGTCCTATCTGCGAACTGTGAAACAAATCGACAGATGGTTTGTATCTTTCCCTGCAAACTACGAAGTTGAGATATGTTCTTCGGTATAGGAATATTAATAATTGCATCTATTTTTTTTGTATCCACCTCAATACCATGATTTGAGACAATACATCCTAGTAACTTTCCACTGTCTACACCAAAAACACACTTACGAGGATTCAATCGCATATTATATTTCTTTATGCACTCAAATATTTGTCAAAGATTTGTAGCGTGATCCTTACAATGTATAGACTTTGCCAAGATGTCATCAACGTAGTCTTCTAAAATATTGTGCATATAGTCATGAAATATAACAATCATTGCACGTTGATAAGTAGCTTCGATATTCTTAAGTCCGAACGGCATGACTACCCAACAAAATGTACCCCAAGGTGTTATAAAAGTTGTTTTATATTGGTCTTGAGGGTTTATTAGAATTTGATTATATCCTAAAAAACCATCCATGAAAGATAGCAGTTCATGTTTGGCTATTGAATCAACAATCATATCAATATTAGGAAGCAGAAAATCATCTTTCAAGGATGCTGAATTCAAATCTCAAAAATCTGTGCATATTCTTATACGACCATCAGGTTTAGTGATGATGACAATATTTGAAATCCAAGGTGAATAGTCAATAGGTCGTATGAAACCAACTTGTAGAAGTTTTTCTATCTCATTTTTAACAAGCAATGCTATCTTAGGATTCATCTTACGAATCTTCTGTTTAAATGGCTTAGCATCTAGTTTCAATACGATATTATGTGTTATAATCTAAGGATCAATGCCAGGCATGTCAGAATACTTCCAAGCAAATAATTCTGAGAATTCATGCAATAGCTTAGTCATTTCTTCTTTTTCTTCCACATTTAAACAATCACCAATAGGGAGAACTTTTTCAGTATCATCCTTATCCATAAAAACATCAACAGTCTTTCCATTGAGGAGAGTACTATGGTCTAAGGGATTGTACTATTGTAATTGTTCTTCAAATTCTCCATTAGGTTCTACAATAGCATTTATTGTGCTAGTAGTTTTTCCAAAGTATGCATTGTTGTTTAAATAATAAGGTAGGCCACATTTATGATGATAATGAGGAATATTGTCATAAGCACCCAAGAATTCTACTAATGCTTCATCTGTTGAGAATACATGCAACAAGGGTGGTCTTGGATGACAATTGATGTCAATCATCTCAGGAAATATCAAACTAAGTGTTGATATAGTATTCACATTAAGAGTAGGGCGTTTACGGGCTTTGGATTCCTTGAAAGGATTATATCCAATACCACTAGAGCAATGTCGCAAAGCGGATTCTATAGGGACTTTGATTCCTTGTTGATTTATACCACAACCTTTACCTGTATAATCACAATCTTTATAAAGGATTCAGAATCCTCAACCATAAAGAGAAACCATTTCCTTAGAGGAAGGCGAAGCTTCATAAGTGTCGTAATTAGTAGTGTAAGTAAGAGTATTATCCTTATTTGTCACCAAAGAAGTTTTTTGTTTATCAATCGAAGCATGTGATGTGATTGATGCAATGTTTGATGTTTCAGGGACAGGGTTTTTAGGTTTGTATTCTCCTGTAGAAGAAGATGTAAAATCCAATGAACCCTAGTCATCACCAACAAATGCATTTGATTGTTTAGGCAATTGAATAACATTTTCGGTAGCAAGAGGAGTTGATAAATCCTTTTTTAGATTGTTTAGAGTCTTAGGACAAACAACATGCTTATGAACTTCCATTTGTAAGCAACTATCTGGTTCAGGATCAACATGAATAGTATGTAACTTATCTTTGAATATAAACTTGATTGAACGATGTAGAGTAGAAGGAACTACTCCTAATGCATGTATCCAAGGTCTACCAAGAATCATGTTATCAGATAGAGAGCAAGGCATGACATGAATCAAGGTAGGCACCATCACAGGTCCAACTTGTATAGGTAAAGTTATAGTGCCCACGGATTGTCGTCCAACATTGTCAAAACCACGGATACTTAATGATTCTGGTTTGATTGTAGATGTATCAACCTTAATCTTATGTAATAAGTCAATGCCACAAACATTAAGGGTTGATCCATTATCGATCATAACTCTCTTAACCAATGTCTTGTTTATTGTAATAAAGATGATCAAAGGATCATATTGATTTTGAACTTCGAGAGATGGCAATTCATGTTGTTGAAATAGAATATCTATTTTTGTTGCATGCATACAATGTAATAAAGCGGCAACATCATTTGGTTTAACAGCAGGAGGAATAATCACCTTTTGTAAAGCTTCTTGTAACATTCCATGGTAAGTAGGTGAATTTTGTATAAGTTCCCAAAGAGATATCCTTGCAAGAGTAGCACGAAGCTGCTCTACAAGATCATAGTCTTTACCACCCTTATATATTAAACGAGGTGCTTGAGGAAGCATAGGTTGAGATGCCAGTAAAGATATCAGAATACTCGATTGTTGTGTACTTTGTCTATTATTCCAAGTATTGTATGCATGAGTAACCACATTATGATTATTTTGTTTAAGTTTGGTTGGACTATTTGTTTAGCATAATCATAAATGTGATCAAGAGTTTGAGAAGCAAATTGAAAACCTTTAATAGTAAGCACATGTTTAGAAGATGGTTGCACCACATTTGCACATAAAGTGACCACAATTTTTGGTTTTTCAAGCTCTTCTTTAGATTTAGGAACATAAATCGCATTTACAAATCATTAAAATAATGACGGCTTTGAGGTCGTAGTGGAATGTTCAATCAAGATAAAGTCCTCAAGGGCTTCATCTAACATATCAAAGTCATCATGACTAAACTACTCATCATAAGCATGAAAATCTTGCAAAAAGTAATCCAATATTTTAACATGCTCTTTTTAACCCAAGATTCAAATGCACAATGATGGCCTATGAAAACGAAATACCATGTAAAACAATGATTAACGATTTTTCCAATTCTTTTAGTGAAAAAGATAAAGAATATGATTCTCAATTCAATGCATGCAATTTCACCAAAGACACTTTTTCAATCCAAATATGCTCTAAGACAGCAAATTATTTCAGATCTTAAGTATAAAAGGATGCAAATTATTTAAAGCTCAGGTTCACCAAAATGTTTAGTGGAAAAATTGGTGGTTTGTTTAAACTAGGTCAAGTGCTACCATTTCTCCACTAAGCATTAGGGAAGACAAGGATTGAATGTAAGGTTAATCTATAAGTTGCTTGTCTACCCCTTTATGCTTGCGGTGTCTGATTTGAAGAGCCTAACTAAGGTTTTGTGAAGTATTTTGCTCATAAACCAAGTAAAACCCTAATTATGCCTTAAATCAGAGATATATAGAAACTGATAACAATATAGGTAAAATTGATCACAGAAATGTAGAGACAGAGTATCAGAGATTGTGCACCCAAATTTTGAGGGCTGACTGGACTAGGACACCCACTCCTTAGTCCTGAAAGTTCCCAAAACTGGAAATCTTCTTCACAGGTTGTCTGACACTCCCAAATGGCTTCCAGATCCCAGAAATTGCCCCATGTTGGACTAGGGTGCCCGCTCCTTAGTCCTGCAAGTGTCAGAATCTAAAAACTCAAAAGTCTATGACGACTGTACCTGTAATATCCTCCTTCCTATAGCTTCTTTCTGTCAGAACTTGCAAAACATGATCTGCACCTACAAAAGAAGGAAAGAGATGTTGCGGCTATATAGGAGCTTGCCTCGGTCAAGCCCCGTCTTTGGTATTTCTACCTCAACAATAGCCAGAGATAAAGATTTACAGAAGTGTGTGCAAACCTAACAATGTGTGTGCAGAAATATCAAACCCTAGATGTCTCAATCAAGGGAAGATCAACAACTTGCTTTGCATCAATAAACACATACAACTTCACCTCAAGGAGATGAAACAAATGAAGACTTGCATGAACAAGAAGGTGAATCAGCAATGTCCGCAGAGGATCTCCAAGCTCAATGTTGGAGGCTTCAAACCTTCTCCCGATCATGCAAAGAGTGTACAAACCCTAGGAAGAGCAAGATAGTCTCAAGATCTTGATTCCTAATCTCCATCCATTGTCTCCATGATAGCAAATATAGAATACTTTCAAGAGCTTCAACAAGTCATTGATCTTCAATAGCAATTTTGGTAGAGTTTTGGCATCAAGCTTGCATAAGAATTGTGTGTTTTAAAATTATTTTCAAATGTCTTTTTATATCTAGCTTTAGGGAATTCAAATTTCAAAATAACATCTCGATATCACGCGAAAACTGAGAATTTGAAAACAAAATCCTAAGGCACTCAGCGGGAGCTGACATCCCGCCAAAATTCAAAATCCCAGGAAACATGGGAGGACTAGGGTGTGGGCACCCAAGTCCAAGCCCCCTATTTCCACTTAGATCTGCTTTTTGGGGGTCCCAGGGACCTGTAATCCAAATTCTCTTTTTGGGTTCCATCAAAAGGTTACGTCAAAAAGTGATTATTTTGCAACTAGACTTAGTCAATCAGGGTTTTAGGAAGGTCAGAAAGAAAAAGGTTTGAGATGTCACCAAAGTGAGGAGCTAAACAGAGGGAAATTGTACCATTCCATACAGGAGGACAATTTCTGACGTTACAATTATGTATATGGTAAAAAAACCACGTTTAGTTTACTTGAGTTCTCACAAAATTGTTGGGGTGTTGGATTTAATTCATTATGATGTATTTGGTCTAGTAAATGTTCCTTCTATTTCAAAAGTCTTTTTACTATGTATCTTTATAGATGATTATTCTAGGAGGACATGGTGTATTTAATCAGAAGTAAATCTAAAGTCTTTAGTCATTTTAGGGAGTTCAAAGCCCTTATAGAAAATCAAATGGGTTAAAGGATTAAGGTTTTAATAATTGATAATGGTAGTGAGTTGTGTTCCTCATATTTTGATAGATTTTATAAGGAGCGCAAAATGAAAAGACACAAGATAACTTCATATACCCCATAGTAGAAGAGAGTTGCAGAAAGTATGAATAAGATATTGATAGAGAGGGATAGAAGCATGCTCATTGGAGTCATCTAGGAGTCATCTTGGAACAACTTGTTACCTATTTAACAATTCTCCAACATCATCTCTTGTTGAAAAGACACCTATGGATGTGTGAATGAGATAAAATCCCTCATTGCAACATCTTCAAGTTTTTGGTTGAGGCATATGCACATGTGTCTAGGGAGAAGCAATTAAAGTTAAAGAATAAGGCAGTGAAACATATATTCATTAGCTATGGTGTTAGTGTGAAAGGGTACAAGATTTGGGGCCCTATGGCTAGCAAAGTTTTGTATAGAAGAAGTGTGACTTTCAAAGAAATTAAACCTTCACCCATTATATTGTAGTCAAAAGAGAATGTGAAAAAGATGCAGTTTATCTACTCTTAAAGACCAAGAAAGTTGAACTAGAAGTTCATGGACCTGTACAGGAGGAAAGCTTATATAATTCAGAAAGTTCTGAAGAGGAGGTAGAATATCCACCTTGGCTCTTGAGGAAGTCTTCTTGGCAAAGACAACAACCAAATAAGTATATTCCTCCTAATTAGAGATCTATTTTTTCTTTGATTACTAGTATTGATGAGCCTAGAACTATGAAGGAAGTGATGGATATGAGTGATTCTAAGTCCTTGAGAGTGGCTATGGATGAGAAGATGGATGTATTAAGGAATAATGACACATGAGACTTGGTACCATTGCTATAAGGAAGAACTCTAGTTTGATGTAAATGAGTATTCAAAAGGAAGATAAGTTGTGAAGGCGTTATTGAAAAGTACAAGGCAAGATTGGTTGTGAAAGGTTATTCCTAGGTTTAAGGTATAGACTTGTTAGGATTAAGGTGCCATCAACCTTGTAATTCCTATTTATTTAATTACTCCTAATATTATTTTGTAAATGCATTCCATAAGGGATGTGACATCCATTGACTGTGGTAAATATTTATTTACAATGATAGTAATTCATGATAGTTTTACCTTGTGATAGTAAACAAGTAAATGTGGTGCACCCAAGTCTATTATTGGTTTATGACATGTTGTAAGGGTGTCATTAATACTTTATTTTGTAACCTCCTAACGTGGGCATTAGATTTTCTCAAGTTTGGGCGCCATATTCTAGTGACTTCTTCTATAAACTTGCATTTCCTATTTAACAAAAGCTTGAGTGTAGAGTATGAATTGTGTGTTTACAGGTACATAGGTGCAGTCAAAGTGGATGCAGGATTGAAGGAAGTGATTGTATTACAATCTCATTTGAAGATAATATAAACTTGTCCTCTTTTCTGGTGGAGTTTTTTCCCAAAAGGGCTTCTCCACATAAATCATTGTCATGTATAAATCTCTTGATTTTGCTGATTTCTTTTATTATTGATTTACATGTTTTATCTCCATTTTGGCATTCTATGGATTAAATTTTAGATTTGCAATATTATTTTAGATTCCTATATTGTATTAGTTTGCCTTCATTTCTAATATTTGGTATCAGAGCTTGGCCATCTTTGCTTCTTGGGTGGAATATTGAAGGTTATCTATGTTGTAGTGGGAGTTTTAGTTAAATTTGTTTTGTAGATTTGTGTGTGGAATCCATGGATACATCTACATCTCAGATGGATATTGAGAAGTTCAATGGAACTAACTATGAGATGTGGAAGTTGAAGATGGAATATCTTCTTGAAGAAAGGGATCAATGGTTGACTACAACAAAGGAAAAAAAATATGAGAAAATAGATCAAGATGAGTGGGATAAGATGGACAAGAAAGAATGGGGGATATTCCAACTTTGTCTTGTAGATTCATTTCTGTTGAGTGTAGCTAAGGAGTCCACTACATATTATCTATGGTAACATTTGGGTGAGATCTACCAATCCAGGAGTTTGGTAAATAAATTATACTTGAAAAGAAAATTGTTTTCTCTAAAAATGAAGGAAGGTGATTTGATTGTTGAGCATTTAAATACCTTTAATTTGATTTTGATTCAATTAGTCTATGTTGATGTTAAGATTGAGGAAGAAGATAAATGCATTATGCTTCTTTGTTCTTTACCTAAGTCATAGGAGAATTTCATTCTTGCTATTAGTGCTAATCTTGAAGACCCTAAGCTAGATTCTCTTGTTGCAACATTATTGTCATAGGAAATAAGAAAGAAAGCTATGGATAGCTCAACAAATGCTCTTCATGTCAAGGAAAGGTATAAGGAAAGAGGTGGATCAAAAGGAGAATAGAAGGGGCCTAAAGACAAGTCTAAGGGTATATCTATAACTTTTGGTAAAAACAACGGATGGAAGTGTTGGAATTACAAAAAGAGGGGACATGTTAAGAAGGATTACAGAAATAAAAAGAAATAGTGGGATTCCTCTATAGAAAAGTCCTCAAAAATAGGTGATGACGTCTTACTTTTTGCATGTAGTATTGTTTCTAATTAAAATTGGTTGGTTGACTCTGGATGCCATATGACTCCTCATAAGGATTGGTTTTCTAAATATGAAGAATATGATCGAGGTGAAGTCTACCTTGGAGACAATAGACCATATCTGATAGTTGGATGGGGAAAGGTATAGTAATGTTTTAGTGATGGGAGGATAAAAACCCTCCCTGGTGTTTTACATATTCTTGGATTGGTTAGAAATTTAATTTTTGTATCTAAGTTGAATGATTTGGGAATACATGTAATGTTTGATAAGCATGGTTGCAGATTGGTGAGAGGGAGCTTGGTGGTAGCAAGAGGGACAAGATTGGGAACTTTATTTAAGTTGAATGCCACTACTTTATGTAAATCCACCTATGTGATTGAAAAATCTAAAAATACATGTGTGTTGTGGCACTGTAGATTGGGCCACAAAAGTGAAATTTTTTTAAAAACCATTATGAATAAAAATTTACTTGATAGTTTCTCCTATTTTGATGAGTATTTTTATTTTTGTGAGCATTGTGTGTTTGGAAAACAATATAGAGCATCATTTCTTTTAGGAAGTAATAAAACAAAGAGTAAATTAGAGATTATTCATACATATGTTTTTAGACCTATGGATAATGATTATTTTGGAAAATCTTGATATTTTGTGACCTTCATTAATGATGTTTCAAGATATACTTGGATTTATTCTATGAGACATAAATATGAGGTTTTCACTGAGTTTAAGGAATTTAAAGTCTTAGTAGAAAATCAATCAGAACATAAGAATTGAGATTTGACAATGGACGGGAATATTGTTCTAATGAATTTGGTAAGTTTTGCAAGCATGTAGGTATCATAAGGAAAAAGACTACTCCTTACACACCTCAATAGAATAGGGTTGCAGAAAGGATGAACTAAACTTTAATGGAAAGATTTCAGATCTTACTTTATTATTTTCGTAATTCATGGGATTCTCTTATTATGGCTATTGGGAGTACTTCAGTTGTCTTGAAAGTTGAAGATGTTGTGAGTTATTTACTTTCTGGAGAGATGAGGAGGAAGGTATCCATCAGTACCTGTATGGTGTAGAATGTGACCCAACTAATTTTATGGGTGAGTCATAGTCCAATGCAACACATGAACCATTCTCCTTACTAAAGGATGCCTCCCAGTCACTCCCACTCATGTGGCAAGAGCCATTGGAGCGAAGGCAGGACCAATGGGCTTTCTTGCTCTCTTTCTTCAAGGAGTCAGACGTCACAGATGGCAGTCAGGTTTCATGGTATGTGTATGTTCTAATGGTTATTTTTGTGGATAAATTTAATTATTGTTGTAGTTGTGATGACTATATGACCCGAAGGGTCACAAGTCCTAAGTCTCCCTAGCCTAGCATGAACGTTGTTATGTTCATTGAGAAGTCTTTGTTATTCTATTGTTGAATTAGACGGGGAAAGTTTTCCCCAATCTCGTCGAGGACATATTTAATCAATTCTTCTCTAATGCTAGACCACATTGGCAATAGGGGAATTATTATTTTTCATTGAATGTATATGGTGTTGATATCTACCTCATGATGTGATCAAGGGTTTTGTTCTCTAAGTTTTAATGTTTGATTTGATGTTGATGTGTACCTCATGATGTGATCGAGGGTTTTGTTCTCTAAGTTTCCTAATTTTTTAATAATTTTCTTATGTAATGCAATCTAAAATGTATGCAAATGGTTTTTATTCCTTTTTTCAGTTTCAAATGTTGTTTAATTAACTAGGAATTCAAATATGTATGTAGCTATATGTGTTTTCTAAAATGCAATCTAATCCTATGTTTTGTGATTTTCATGGACTGAATTGAATTAAATCTAAGAAATTAAAAATGTGAGAATTCAACATAAACTAATGAATGAAACAAAGATAATCTAGTTGAACAAAGCAATGCTATTATAATTAAATGAGAGAAAAACCTATCAAAGAAATAACAACACAATGATTCCTTTCCCAAGAGCCAAAGTGTGAGCTAATTACTATTTGAAAACATGAAAAACTTGGTATGATGAAGATGGTAGTGCCTAGTTTGAGTCCTCAGAAGTTATTTTTTCAGCAAGCCTCTTTCTTCCTCTACAGTAGTGGGTCCTCTTGGCGACAGAAATGAAGATGGGAGCAAAATGAATAGAATGGAAGCTATGGAAGCTTGAATAACAAATGGGCATAAGAATGCCTACAAATCACTATTTCTTGAAGCTTAGAAGCTTTGAGATGAATTGGGCATAAGAATGCCTATGAAGGACAATAGCTTAGAGCTATGAAGCTAAATACAAAAATTGAAAAGGCTCACGGGATCCTGCATGAGCATAAATGTTATGGTGACAAAGAAAAGTAGAGCGAAGAAAAGAAACAATACTAAATTTTGCCTCCCCAAATGCATATAGGAGGGGGCTATTTATAGGTATGAGGAGCACAATACTGGTGGAGTTGATTAGAGATTTAACTCATTTGATTGAATATTTAATAGGCTTGATTAGATAGTGAACTAGGTTTGGTTAGGTGTGAACTAGCCTTGATAGCCTTTCATACAAGAAGGAATGGAGTTAGCATGAGATTGATTGGGAGATGAGTAGAATTGATTTGGAGTTAGAATGGAGTGATTTAGAGTCTTGAATTAGTTAGGAGAAGTTGATGATCAGTTAGGGAAGGTGACTCATGCAATCAAGGCTTAATTTGGACCAAATTTGGGCCAGAACTAGAAGAAATCATACAAGTTAGAAGATGAAAAGATCACCTCTTTCAGGAAGTGGGTCACCCCTTTCACTAGGGAAAGTCACCCCTAGAGATCCTACTTAAGTGTTTGGGTCACCCAAGGAAATCCTTTAGTGACAAGGGGTAACCTATAGAAGAAGTTTTGTATGGGTGGTTTCCAGAATGGAGAATCATTTAGGAGGTGTGAAAATGGTTTAGAGTCCCCGAATCAACTATAGGATCTCTATAGGGTGGTTCACCCCTTTCACTAGGACAAGTCACCCCTAGAGATCCTAATTTAACTATAGGATCATTGAGGGGGAGATCCTACAATTATAGGGGCGACCCAAAAAGCAAGAAACTGACAATAAAATTAAAGTTAGGGATGGACTTGGGAGGTTGATTAGATGATTCTAAAGGGTCTAAATGATGAAAATACCCCTAGGGAACATGAATTTCTGTTCTTTTTCAGTGCAAAGGTGTGGTTATTGAGGCTAGAGAGTGACAAAAGTGACTTGTCAAACTTTAGTTGGAAGACAAGCTAGAAGGTATGCAAAACTGTAGAAGGTTAATCCAAAGGTTAGGAAAGCACAAACAAAATTAAAAATGAGCCAAAACATATCACCAAGAGGAATGCTACTAAGAGATGTATATATATTCATGCTTACATCTACATGATTAGGACTATACCTCATCCTTGGGCTGCCATGTATGCCTCACATCTTTTTCATGCTTACATATTTGCCCCCTCAGGAATGGTAGTCTACATGAAATGTAGGTACCATTCTTAAACTAGGCTCTTACCTATTGTCAATGTCCTATAATTAATCTAAGTGGTTATATGATTGGGGCCAACATATGTGAAGACCTGTACACATTTTCTTGAATCTGGAATGCAGATTGAACACAATATTAAGCCAACAAGAGTACAACTCTTGTTTACACGTTTCAGGTTTAGCTTACCAACCTGATTAAGAGATAAATCATGATATGGATATATAAGAGTGATGAATTTTGGTTGAGGCAATTATGAAGTGTGCATGAGTGATGCGAGTATGAGAATAGTAGAGCAGAGATAGAAGATCAGTGATGATGAAGACTCAGGATTCACTATTTAGTTGCTAAATGACTACACCCTCGCATATTGCTAGATGTTGTAGTATTCATATTTCTTATATAATTTCACTTGTACTTGGCAGTGAGCCTGACTATAAGCAACCATTAGGGTTTAATAGCCCTCATTTTACTCTTTCTAGGTTTAGGGTTGAGGTAATGACCTTGCTAGACCTAGTTGTACTTCATGGCAATGAGCCAGCATGTTCTAGGCCTATGGAGTGACCAAGCCTGAACATTACCATTTGTAAAAGATTGCAATATATATTGAGAGCTAATCCTCTCCGTGGTTTTTCCCTCTCTTGGGTTTTCCATGTAAAAATATAGTGTCTATGTGTCATGTTTATGTGGCTTGTATTCCTGTGGTTACTTTGCTTTCTGATTATTAAAGTTGGTATTTGGTTAAATTGTTTAAATTCAAGAATACTGATTCACCCCCCTCTCAGTATTAAACATGTACCTACAATAACCATTATTAGTTTGACATCTGATGTTTTCAAAATAAACTGCGTTAATATGTTAGAAACAAAAAGACATAGCATTGATGCATAGGGTCTATCTGAGTCATCTTGTTTCACCTTAAGGACCTGTAAGAATTAATTGCACATAAAACAAGGAAATGGAAGGCACTACAAAAGTTAAAACAACTCAAATGCCTAAATGCAAGCTAAACTAAGAGAAGAAGAAAGAGGTGAAAAGTGATCAAATGGTGATGGAATTGTGTGAGTGAATAGGCAACGAAGAGATCTTGACAAGGAGATTGTTGCTATAGCTACCAATCTTCGGGCACTGCTAGTCATCGAGTACAAAAAATGAGAAAAACCCCCTTCTAAAACCCTAGGTTTTCCTTTTGTCAATTTCTTGCAAATAATTGATTGTGTTTTGAGTTTCTTCATTGTAGTAGCATAGATTTTTGCTTCTTGTCCCTTAGTGAGTTTTTGTTTGTCAAAATTTTGTCATTTTTGGCATTTTCTAGACAGTTTTTACCATGCTTGGGTGTGGGGTAGGGTTTCCCCTTTCACCAAGCCAAGTTGCCCCTCGAGATTCATCTTGAGGTTATAGGTCACCCTTGGAGATTGGTCCTGGTAAATAGGGTGACCCACCAAAAGTTTTCTAAATGGAAATTTTAGATGCTTTGATGGTTTTGTCACTCTAATTTTTCTACTTTTCGACACTAACTTCTTCGTTTATTGCAAATTTTAGTTGCTATGTGATTTTTTTTGAGAAATTTTGGTTTACAGAGTCCCTTGAGTCCTTGTCTTCTAGAGATCATACCATCTTGAAGAAGATGGGTTTGGATAAGATTTCTCGCATTCCCATCATACATCCCCCTTCTCACATATGTTGTGATATCTTGACCTATTGGGATGCTAATTGGAATACTTTCCAATTTCCTCAAATATTTGGAGAGTGGATCATTACTCTTTATAATGTTTATCGTATCTTAGGAATTCTTGTCAAAGGTGATTGAATTTCTCTTCTCGAGTGAATCAGAGAGAGAAAGATTGTCTTGGGCTACTTATATGGGGTTAACTACCCTAAGGATCATCTTGGTGTTCCATTAACCTCAATTCCCAACCTCTCAATTCCTTCTTTGCAAAACATATTCATTAGATTGATTGCATCTTGTTTGTCAAGGGACAAAGGGTCTATTATTCTTATGTGGTGTTAAGCACCAATCATCTAGATGCTTGAGCATGGTTCTGTCTTTTTCTGGGGGGTTGACATTCTCACTATGGTTTACCATGACCTATATCGTATCTCATGACAAGGTGCCCCTGCCTTCAATCATCCTTCTCTCATTATGTCTTGGATTTGAGAGCATATTGTTCCATTTTAAAGGGGTGTGCCTCTTTTAGATCCTAGATTACCAAGATCCATGCAGTTGGGGCACCTTAGTCCTTAGGATGCTACCACCTATGTCATAGATATACTTACTAATGTTGATTTATTTCTTGACCCCTACGTTGATATGGAGGGGTTGTGGCCAAGTGATAAGGCAGTATGTGACTATTGTCAAGGAGTGAGACATTTCACTGATAAGAATGGCTCAATCGAGGCTCATCATGCTACCAACATTCTTTAGTAGTTTAGAGAGGATTTTCCTAAGGATTTGCTCTCGGTGCCCACTTGCTACAAGTCTATATAGGAGATGATTGATGCTCATCATAGGTCACTTTTGTGGGTTCCTCTAGTTCTTGGGGAGCTCATTACTAGGCCTACTTGTGAGGTTGGTCAAAGGCGAGTGCACACATCTTGGTCTCATAGCCTTGTCATTATCGAGGAGGAGATTGATGATTCTACGGATGAGGACTATGATCCTAATGAGGAGGATCATGATGGAGGAGATGCAGAGATCCCTATGGATGTGGAAGAGATAGCACCAAAGGGATCTCTACATGCACATGGTCTACTTTTAGAGTTGTCAAAGGAGGATATGAGGCGTAGTGATCCTTCTTGGCAACTAGGCAATCCTTATGAGTATTCTATTGACTTCTTTCTTTCCTCTCATTTCTTTTGATCATTTTTTCATAATGGCATGGAATTAACTTTTCATTATCTCTTCATAGGTATGACAGATGGATGGAGGAAACTTTTTGTAATGCTTCCCTAGATGCACTACTCCCTACTACTAGTTGATCGAGGGAGACTCTCCTTGTTGACACACACTTTCCATCCTGCGCAAGCTATCATACAGATATCCTAACTCCTACTTATCCCACAGGTCAGGACGTTGCTTCTTAGCAAGCTAGGATTAGTGTGCTTGAGGCTGAGAATGTCTTGCTTCGAGAGATGGCTAATCTTGGAATTTAGTGGCAAACTCAGACAATGGGTTCATCTCATTCACATGCTCCTAGTCAGATGCCTTCCTATTCTCATAGGTCTTGTAGGCCTTCTAAGGTAGAAAATAGTTGAAGGAGACCTTAGAGCAAGAGCCCTGAGAGTTCCATTAATTAAAATCATCCTTGAGGTTTCTAGTCTTAAGTTTTGATTTTGCCCCCTTCTTTTATCTTTTATGTACATGGATAGTTGAGGCTTCTTATTATAAACAAAAAAATGATAATTCAATGTTTTTTATTTTTTTTGAAATATATGAAATGCATGTATGTAAGAACACATGAAAGTATGAATGTAACACATTTTCCTATTTCTATGCAATGTCATGAGTTGTGACATGAGTTATTTATTTTGAATTTCTCTTTTGATATGATGTATGCAAGCGGAACAAACACTGTGACTACTCTTAGTAGGAGTTTTAAATTAGGGGATTGCAAGTTGACTTGGTATGGGGAGACCTACTAAACCTTGAGATAGGATTTTGTGAAGAACTCATGTGGGAATGAGAAGGAGATGAAAAGTTCTTGATTTTGGCTTTGCAAAAGGCTAGATATTGATCCTTGTCTATGTAAAACATTTTGATAAGCTTTCAACTTAGGCAAGTAACAAATTTTATTATCACCTTCTAGACTTAGATCAAAGATGGCCAAAAAGATAGACCTGGGGTATAGGAAGGGCTCTAGAGCATAAGATGGCCCTAAAGATAGTTAAACTCTTAGTTTTGTATAACTAGTGTGTGTGTGCTTTGTACCTTTCTCTTTTATTTTCTCTGATAGATGCCACTCTCGTGGATTTGAGCTTAGACTCATCTCCACCCAAGAGTACGGACATCAACAATCCTCTATTTTCTCTTTTTTTTTCTATCTTTTCTCTCTTTTTTGTATATTGTACATCATCATTTTTATATTTTTTTGTATTTTCTCTCTTTTCTGACTTTTCATGATCTCTCTTATTTTTTCTTATTTTACACTCTTATTTTGTTGATTGCTTCCTATGAAGTTATGATATTCTTGAGGTTTTTGGCTAGGAAAGATAAGGGGTTGAGTGCTACCAAGGGTTTTCACTATCCAATCAAACTTCCCTTTTGTTAAGGAGGAATGGGGAAGGTCTAATTGCAAGCTTATATTAGGCACTATAGGTTTGAGTATTGACTTTGTTTAAACTCAACATCATGATTTACTAAGACTAGGATTAGTATAAAGCTAAGAGCTTGGATTCAATTTGAACTCACTAGGAAATGTAAAAGGGGACTGATTTGTGGTAAGTATGATCATAAGGAATCTCAAGGGCCCAAAGGGTCAACCTATACTTAAGAAACTTTAGACTCCTTTGTAAGACAAAAATTGGACAAGAGCGTGTCAGTCACAAATGTATGATGAAATAGAATAAGGAATGTAGAGTTTGGGTTTTCCTAATTTTTATACTTTTTATGGATTTTTTGAGTTATTTGATTTTTTTGGATTTTTTGTGTTTTTATGATTTTTAGGATTTTCAAACATAATATTTATAAGGTGAAAGGTGTTAACCGTTTCACCAAACTCTTCACCCTCCATAGTGCAAAAAAGATACACACCATTTCCAACATATTTCTTCATTATATAGGGACCCTTAAAATCTTCTTGAAACTTGCATTTCTTTCTATGTTTCTTATTCTTGGTACTGCCCTTCTTGAGGATAATTTCTCCTATTATGTAGGGTCTTGAGGGATTATTTCATTCTTTTGGACTCAACTCTATGATCCGCCAAAGTAGTGTAATGTGAGCCAAGGATTCATAGGCTTGCTTATGAGAAGGGGTCCAATACAAGACTCTATCACATTGTAATAGATCAATGAGTAGATCAAGTTCATCTTGCATATAGAGTTTAACTTTATCACATTCCTGGATACTTTGCCAAAATTGAAAAACTTGCAGGGAGTCTAAGGCTCCCTTTTTTCCTATAGGGGAACAAAGCTTATGCTCATCTTACCATTTGGCTCTAGTTGTAGGTCCATGGAGTATCCTATGTATTTCTTTGGTAATTCAAGGATAATGGGATCCTCTACTCCTATGGTTATTTGCATTTTGTGATCTTTGCAAAATTCTCCTTCACTAACCTAATCTTCATCGTGGAACCTTTCAATCATTTTTTATATGCACGTGTGGTGCTTCCCATGTATTAGTAGCATTGGATTGTATTGAGGTTGAAGTAGAATGTCCTTCTTGGGTATTTGGAGCTATAAAAGCTCTAGACGAAGCTTTTGGAGCATTTGTTGACTCATTATCGAATGAATATGCTTCGCCTTGATTAGTAGGCTCTTCTTGCATTAGGGTTTCCAAGGTGTATAGGTATCTTTAGGAGGCAAACCTTACTTCTTGAGTTTAAGGCACATATGATTTGCTTGATGACATCTCTCTTGGTGGTGTCAAAGGAGTATAGCTTTCTAATTTCTCTTCATTAGGATCAAAAAAGGATCCTAGATCTGCATCTCTTAGATCTATTGTTGTGGTTTGAAATTATTCCTCAACCCTAGGCCACTTTATTAATTTATGAACTTTTCCTATACTTAGCTTGGTCAGGATAGTTTGACTAGTCCTCTCTTATTCATTATCAAGGAATACAGTGATTGTGAACACACCGAAAGGGAATTGAATGGGACCATCCTTTTCTAACAACTCCATGATTTTGGCCATTATTTCTTTTGGATCACTTATTTTTGCTTTGATGACTCTCCCTTTTCAAAGGTCCTCACTTCTACATTATTCATTATCTCTTAAGATGGTTCTACCTTATTTATGCATATCAACTAAGGAGTTGGGTTTGGAATGGAAATTTTGTTTATCAAAAGCTTGTAGTTAATGAGAATAGCTATCTTCTTTCCAGTTGCATCTATCTTAACTATAGTAAAAGGTTTGGGATCTCCTTTTATGATATAGATCTTTCCAAGGTGTAGGAATCAAACTTCTTGGAATAATGTGGAAGGTACAACCTTCATCCTATATATCCATGGTCTCCCCAATAGAAAGTTATCTCAGGTATCCTTGTCAATGACATAAAATATCATGGTGACTACTTTGGGCCCCAAGGAGACTAGGAGTGTAATATTTCCAATTGTAGCTACTTTTAATTTTTCATAACCCCTTAAAGTGTCTCGACATGATGTGATGTTCGTGTGTCCATATACCATCCTTTCCAAAAGAGAAAATGGGATTATAACACAATAGCTTTAATCAAAGTCATCTTTATGCATGTGTTAGAAATCCATACTTACAAGTATAACGTTGGATCTCTCTTCTTGGTTAACTCAACCTTGGAAGGCATTTTCTTCAAGTTAAAGAAGAATCCTAGATATTGTAATTCAAAATTTGGTGGGTTCATATCAAGGTCGACTTGATTGATTTTCTCATTGGGAGGAGTGATCCAATCTAGATACTTTAGTCCTATGGCTTGTAAAAGAGATGACCAATGTGGTGGGAAATTTTTAAGAAGATATATGAAAGAGATCTTAGCATACGCCTTCTTCAAATCCTCTATTAAGTCATAGGGTCTGATTGGGGCAAGTAGTGGTTCTACAGTTGAAATTGTCCTTTCATGGAATTTCATTATCTGCTTGACACTTGATTGAAGGATTTTATCATCATGTAAGATTTCTACTAACCCCAACATTTTTGTCTCTCCCTTTGGTTTAAGTTGCATGGGGATATTTGACTTTGAGACTTTTGGGAGGTTAGTTGATCTTGAAGTTGTTGGGTTGTGGTCGTTTGTTTCATTATTCCTATGTGTCAGAAATAGATCCTGGAATATTTTCATATCCACATTCTATGGCATGATAGGTTCCTATGTCCGCTTGGTGTTGTTATTGTTGTTACTTACCTGACCTCTTGTGGATTCAAGAACATTTCAATAAATAGCCATTGTTGATCCTATGGTAACCTTGTAACAAACCTGTTATATTCCCTACATGACTTGGTACTATGATCCCTTATCCTATGGAAAGAATAGAATTGATTGTATTCATATGGTGGCTGGTCATATCTATTATCGTTCCAGTTTCAGTTCCATGGTTTTTGATTCTCTTTGGTAGTATCCATAATTTCAAGGTCGATCCACAACATTTACATTCTGAGGGAAGTAGTCTCTCCCATTATAGTCATCCCTCAGTTTGCTTCTTACTAGGGGTTCGTCTGTCACCCCATCTATGGTCACGTTTTGGTTCTTTAAAATCTTAATTGTGGAGGAATTATTTCCACTATTACCATTGTCGCATGTTTGTGTTACTAGCCAACCATTTGAGCCATAAGTCCTTTGCCCACTATCAATGGCATCTTGGCTAGTTCTTAGCGCACTCTCCAAGGCTTCTTCATAGGACTTGTATAGTAATTTATGTACCTTTTCCCTTGTATCCCTATTGGGGGTGTGCAAGAAAAGGTCGCATAGTTCTCTATGATCCATATTAGGAGTGCTTGTCAAAAAGTATAGCACTTATCTCCATCGAGTGACAAAATGTGTCACTAATTTCTTTACATCTTTCTTTACCATCAAGAATTCTAGTATTCCTATCTTAACTAATTTGTTCATATCGAAAGTCATGAAAAATTCTCCTGTGAGTTAGCAAAAAGAGTGTATGGAGGCTTTAGGAAATAGATAGTACCAATCTAGAGCAATCCCTTAAAGGGTTTTAGGAAATATTCTCTCCACGACTCCATCCTAAGGGAGGAGCTCTTGTATGGTGGTCATGAATGCATTTACATGAGAACTCAAGTCCCCTTCTCCCTTGAACTTGGGCAGGTCAAGGAGATGTCATGGTAATAGTATATTGTGTATGTTGTGATCTAAGGGCTCTTTCAAATATTCAAGGTATGTTCCTAAGAATGTTCTCTGAGATATGGGTGTTGAGAACATAGGCCCTATAGGTGGGACTTGTTGATATGTAGGCACATTTGCATATGTTGGTTGAGCTTGTGGGTAATTCTGAGACAATTGAATGTTGTGAGTTGGATAGTATCCACCTACTTGTAGAAGTTGTTGGACCGTGTTGTTACTTCCATTTCATGAATAAAAGTTTAGATAAGGGGGATTTTGAATTTCCCCTAGCCCTATTTGACTCTAGTGTTGTGTGTTCTAATACTTGGATCATTTCTATCTTGGGGAGGTTTTTCTATTCCTACTTCTAATGTTCTAATCCATTGGACTAGGGTATCGATGAATTCAGTAGAGGTTGCAGCTTACTTTCTTGGTGCTTCTCTAGTTAGTAGTGAGTTCTCATAGTTTCCTCCATTTGCATACTCTCTAGAGGTATTTTCTAAATGCTCAGCTTGTTGTGCAACATGTAGGGACTCTTGGGCCTCCTTTGCTTCTTGCAAGTATTTCTCTAAATGCCTCACTTCATCATCTAATTGTGTTACTATTACTGCATGGCTAGTCAATGGTTGATACTTTTTACCTTATGAGCACTTGGTGTGCTCTACCATGGTTAGAGTTTGTTGGTCGAATTATAGCTTTGTGTTCCCAAGCAGGATTGTTGAGTGTGAGAGAATTTCAAGTCTCCCGTCTACCATTTTGATAATCTGAGTACTTGAAATCATAATAGTTGGTAATCAGTGCTAATGGATTAGGTGGCACATATCATCTAACGAGGGTGTTTCAAGATCTCTAGAGGGAAATTCCCTAGATTTTCTTCAAATTCTATCATATTTGGGGGTATCTTAAACACCACATAATAAATGTAATGAAAAGTGAAGAGGATGAAGGCGACAAATGAAATGAAGAGAAAAATAGTGAAGCGAAAGTGTGAATAAAGCAAGGATGATGGAAGTGGGATCAAAGAAATGAAAACACAAAAAGCTCAACCAAGAGGTTTTACTCTTCACATCGGGTTCACCAAAATATGTATCATTTAGAATATGACCTAGCTAATTTTGAGGGTGAGTCATAGTCCAGTGTGACACATGAACAATCCTCATTTCTAAAGGTGACCTCCCACTCTCTCCCACTCATGTGGAAAGAGATCGTGGAGCAGAGGTGGGACCAAAGGGTTGTCCTACTCTCTTTCTTCAAGGAGCAAGACATCACGGATGATAGTTGGGTTTCATGGTACATGTATGTTCTGATGGTTGCTTCTATAAAGACATTCGATTTTTGTTGTATTTATGATGACTATATGACCCAAAGGGTCATGAGTCCTAAGTCTCCCTATCCTAGCACAAAGGTTATTCTATTCATTAAGAAGTCTCTGTCATTTTGTTGTTGAATTGGATGCAGAAAGTATTCCCCCAATCTTGTCGAGGACAAATTTAATCCAATCTTCCCTAATGCCAGGGCACATTGGCAATAGGGGGAAGTGTTGTTTGTTGTTAAATGTATATTATGTTGATGTCTACCTCATGATGTGATCGACAGTTTTGTTCTCTAAGTTTTAATATTTGATTTGATGTTGATGTGTACCTCATGATGTGATTGAGGGTTTTGTCCTCTAAGCTTCCTAATGTTTTTGAATTTTTCTTATGCAATGCAATCTAAAATGTATGCAAAATATTTTTTATTCTTTTTCCAATTTCAAATATTGTTTAATTAACTAGGAATTAAAATATGTATGTAGCTATATGTGTTTTCCAAAAAGTAATCTAATCCTATGCTTTTGGTAATTTTCATGGAGCAATTTGAATTTAATGTAAGAAATTGAAAATGTGAGAATTGAAATGAACATAAACTAATGAATGAAACAAAGCTAATCTAGTTGAATCAAATCAATGCTAATCTAATTAAATGAAAGAAAAACCTATCAAGGAAATAGCAATGCAATGATTACTTTCCCAAGAGCCAAAGTGTGAGCTAATTACTATTTGAAAACATGAAAAACTTGGTATGATGAAGATGGAAATGCCTATCTTGAGCCCTTAGAAGTCTTTTTTTCTGAAAACCCTCTCTCTTCCTCTATAGCAATGGGGTCCTCTTGAGGACAAAAGTGAATATAGGAGCAAAATGAATAGAATGGAAGATATGGAAGCTTAAATAACAAATGGGCATAAGAATGCCTACGAAGCACTATGGCTTGAAGCTCAGAAGACTTGTGATGAATTTGTTACAATGCATAGGACAACTGAGAGGGGGGTGAATCAGTTGGATGTTAAAACTTTAAACTCTCAAAACATCAACCACTTATTATGCATCAGCAGAATGTAAACATATGAAGTATCAATGCGAACACATCTAAACACATAAGAACATAAGATTTACATGGAAAACCCAATAAGGGAAAAACCACGGTGAGGATTAGCTCCCAATATATATGAATAACAACATCAAACATCAATAGGTTGACTGTCAAGGGCTCACTGCCCAAAAGAAAGGTTCACTGGCAGAGAAAGGCTCACTGCCCAAAAGAGAGAAGAAAGAAGTCTATTACAGAGAGATTCACTATCTCAGAGTAATAGGAGAAATCCACCACTAATGCTCTTTTCCATCCATAATCTTTTTCTCACTACCTCTAGTGATTTCTGGCACACTGGAATGTAAACACCTTCTGCTCACTGCATTCCGGAGTCATAAGCATTTAAGCTCGCACACAACCCACTACCCTTGATTCATATTCACATATTCTTCTCTACTTTGCTGCATTCAACTTCATCTTGCCTTTATACTATCTATAACCAAGACCTATCTCAATTAGGTCGATCCTAATGAAGCATGTGCATTACACACATGCAACATTACTTAGTTTGGCACTAGACACTTCCGTGGTGGAAAGAAGTGAAAGTGGACCATATCAAGGGATAACCAGGACTCAAATTTGTATCATCAAGCTGCTTATCACAATCACAATCCATGAGGTACCTCCACAAATAGTGTTAGCATGTCAGGTCAGCCAAGCCTAAGCTAACGATCACATTCACGCTTCTCCAAGTCCAAAAACATTATGTGGACCATAGAAAGACACTCTATAGCACTCACACACCTTCTCAAAACATTCAACATCACAAAAATTCTTTTCCATATTGCCGTAACCACCTGAATCAAAGGATGTCTTCATTATACACATCAGGATACACTGTTATTGATCACCAATGCAAGAACTGAACTTGCGGAGCATCCCAACACTAGAAATTGCAAGGGAAGATTGATGTGGACTATATAAGCACATTACCAGATCTATAGGTCACAAAATCTCAATGCGGAGAAATGTAGAGCAATCTCATTTCTCCCAAACAGTCTTCTTCACAGTTAAATATTCTGTCAAACACATCTTCTACTTCTGCACAAGCCAGAACCTGAGACTCAGGATATAGTACCTCTGAGCCCTTTAATCAACACTTCCAAACTTCATAACCATTTCTTCAATTAGGAAGAAATGCAGGGCATAATATTGATGGTACCTTTGTCATACTGCACGTCTTTTTATCAAATTTTCTCAAAACACTTGGAAACCAAGTGAACCATCTACTGGAGTTGACATCAATGACAACACAATTAAGTTTCTAACAATCTCCTATTGAAATTAGGGTAGACAACTGAGAGGGGGGTGAATCAATTGTCACAAAACTTTTATCTTTTGCTGCATTTAATCTTCTTTACCACTTATTAATAGATTAATGATATAACCATGAAAGCATGAATCAACAATACATGAGCAGAAACATAATCAACACACATAACACTAGGATGTTTATGGGAAAACCTAATTAAGGGAAAAACCATGGTGGGTGTTAAACTACAAGATTTATTCTCTGTTAAAAGAAAAGAAAATGGGAAGGTACTTGCCTTCGGGCACACTGCCCAGAGCCCACTGCTCAAAAGAGGCTCACTGCCTACAAGAACATTTACAATGTTAACACAGAAAGGTTGAACTGAGAAACAAAATCTTTTTCATGTAAGGTTCAGTTCCATTGAAGTGCACAATACCTTTGCTCTGCCCCCACTCACTTCCTCACTACATCCACATCTTTGCTCACATCCACACATTTCCATGACTTCACAACACTTATTTATACAAGTCATCGACTTTGGAATGAACATCAAAGTCAGCCAAACAATCATCTATCTGGAACATTCTCCAAGATAGGCATTTCAAGCAATTACAATCACAAGACTTAATATGCTACATGCAAACCACTACACTATCGGCCAAACATAACTGGGACTCAAATATTCCTCAAACATCATGCCACACTCCATAAAACTTCTCTTAGATCATCTGTAACATGCACCATGCATCTGGTTGGCCAAGACTAGAAAGAACAGCAACACCCAAGGAGAAATCTTCATCCACGAGCTCAATCCTCAATGTGGACCATCAACACAATAGGCACCCAATTTCAAGACCACCACAAGCACAATGAAATTAACAGGAACAACCACACCACCTCAGATCACCAAAAACACTTGCACCTTCATCCAAAAACTCAAGAACACCAACTGTCATGATTGTCACACTAGAAATATTGATTACGAACCTCCAAACCACGAACCACTTGAGTTGAGGATACACACCGACATCCCAAACACACCTCTAGATCCGCAGATCATAATATTCCAATGCAAATCAATCCGGACCAAATTTTTGTCACTCTGTCACCTCTGAACAATTGCAAAACCTGGTTCTACTTAGATGGCCATAACTTCACCAATTCTCCATGCGGACCTCTCAAATATTGACTGGAGCAACTTCAGACAATCCTCTACAAACCCTTTAATCTGCATACTCTGATCTTCATCTTACTAGGATTGCAGAGCAATCTACTTCACTGAACTGTACTGTCTTCACTATCTCTGATAGAGAGATATGTAACTCACTTATTTCTTCTAGAGAGGCTAATTTTCTCAATATCCTCAATATACAAGTCTTCTAAACAAGTAATAGAATAAGATACAGTTGACACTAACGACAACAAGGATATGTTGACATCAATGACAACACCGATTATGCACATATCTGCAACAATCTCCCCCTTTGTCATTGATGGCAACATATGATGTGAAAAACTGGTTCAACCATCAAGACAAGAACTTCTCCCCCTTTCTCTTATCACACCTGCAACCACTTTCTTTACTACTCCCCCTTTCACCAGCAACTACTCACTTCCGTCCAAGTTTTTCACATGAATTCTCTCCCCCTTTGACATCAATGGCAAAGGGCACATATTTGCAATCATCTCTCATCCTTTTTGTTTCTTAGAGAAGACCAAATTAAACTTAGAACATGTTGACTACTCCCCTTGAGTAGCATCCCCTTAACACCAATCTGGATCACTAGATATGACTGTGAGTTCCACCGGACTAATGCACACTAGTGTAGCTTAGTTCTTAACAGGAGGGGTAATCACCCCTGGGTTCCCTCTGAGATACTCAAAAGTGTCCTTAGGTAGAGGCTTAGTGAAGATATCCACAATCTAATCCTTTAAAGAAACAAACTCCAATCTGACTTCATTCTCATTTACCTTCTCTCTCAAAAAGTGAAACTTGATGGATATATGTTTTGTCTTTGAATGCAACACCGGATTCTTTGAAATGTTTATTGCACTTGAATTATCACAGAAAATTATAACAGGTTCTTCAAACACAATTCTGATATCCTTCAACATTTGCTTCATCCACAAAACTTGAGTACAATTGCTTGATGTTGCTATATACTCTGCCTCTGCAATAGATAGAGAAATTGCCTCCTACTTTTTGCTCAACCAAGAAACCAATCTCTTACCCAAGAAACATGCACCACCACTAGTACTTTTCCTGTCATCACATCTCCTGCCCAATCAACATCTGTATATGCATGAAGAGTGAAATCATCACCCTTAGGATACCATAAGCCATAATCAGATGTTCCCTTCAGATATCTAAAAATTATTTTGACTGCTACAACATGAGATTCTCTAGGATCAGCTTGAAATCTAGCAACAAGGCCAACTGCATTCATACTATTAGGTCTAGTATGAGTCAGATAAAGTAGTCCTCCAATCATTGATCTATACCTTTTCTGATCTGCCTTAGGGGAATCATCATCTTTACTCAACTTGCATCTGGTTATCATAGGAGTACTCACTGGTTTTGAATCCTCCGTTCCAAATTTTTTCAACAACCCTTTTACATACTTAGACTGAGATATGAAGATGCCCTTATCTGACTGAATGATTTGCAGACCCAAGAAGAAATTCATTTCACCAAGCATGGACATTTCAAATTCACTTTGTATCTGATCAACAAAATTTTTACACATGCTCTCATTTCCACCAAAGATGATATCATCAACAAATACCTCAACAATCAAGATGTGTTCATGATCAATTTTGAAATAAAGATTATTGTCCGTAGTGCCTTTGCTAAAGCCTAACTTTAGCAGATACTTATCTAACCTTGCATACCAGGCTCTTGGGGCTTGTTTAAGTCCATATAATGCTTTCTTCAATCTACAAACCATATCTCCTTGATCAGATAACTGGAATCCTTCCGATTGCTCAATATAGACTTCTTCTTCCAACTCTCCATTTAGGAATGCTGACTTGACATCCATCTGGTAAACTTTGAAATCTTTATAAGTAGCAAAGGTAAGAAATAATCTGACTGCTTTGATTCTTGCCACCGGAGCAAAAGTTTCTTCAAAATCAATTCCCTCTACCTAAGAATATCCTTTGCACACCAATCTTGCTTTGTTTCTCACAACTTCACCATCTTCATTCAATTTATTCCGGAAGACCCATTTAGTTTCAATTACATTTTTATCTTCAAGTCTAGGAACAAAATCCCAAGTATGATTCTTTTCGATTTGCATTAATTCTTCTTCCATTGCTTTTACCCAACTTTCATCATTACATGCTTCATTCACTGATTTTGGTTCAGTCTTTGAAATTAAACAATACTCCACTTGTTCTTCAATAATTTTTCTTCTAGTTTGAACACCTTTATTTCTATCTCCTATTATATGATCTTTAGAATGATTCAACCTTACATACCTAGGAGTTTTGGGATTTTCTTGAACTTCTGATTCTTGAACTTTTTTCTTCAACATTTTCATTAGCTTCTTGAGTCACTGGATTTTTTGGAGCAATCTGAATCTGAGTCTGAGCTTGAACTTGCTTTCATTTTCATCATCTAATTCATATCCATAGAACTTGGAAGGTCTCTCCATGCTTTCATCTACCTTGACATTAGCACTTTCAACAATCCTTTTCAATCTCTTGTTAAAGCATAGGTATGCCTTGTTTTGGTTAGAATAACCCAGAAATATTCCTTCATCACACCTTGCATCAAACTTGCCTAGATCTTCATCTCTTTTGATATAGCATTTACTACCAAAAACTTTGAAGTATTTCACAGTAGGAGCATTACCAAACTACAGTTCATAAGGGGTTTTACCAGTATTACCTTTGATCTGCACTCGGTTAAGAGTGTAGACAACAGTACTCATAACCTCTCTCCAATAGACATGTGGAACATTTGCCTCCATCATCATGGTTCTAGAAGCCTCTTGAATAGTCCAGTTCTTCCTTTCCACAACTCTATTCTGCTAAGAAGTCCTAGGAGTAGATAACTGTCTTCTTATTCCATGCTTTTCACAAAATGCATTAAACTCACCGAAGGTAAACTCTCCACCTCTATCAGATCTCAGACACTTTATCTTCACACTAATCTCATTCTCTACCCTAGCCTTGAACACCTTGAATTTGTCAAGAACCTCTGATTTCACTCTCAAGAAGGTGACCCACATCATCCGGGAGTAATCATCAATCAACAACATAAATTATATGTCTCCTTGCAAACTCCTAACTCTGGCAGAACCACACAAATCAATGTGCACAAGTTCCAACAATCCACTTGAAAATTATTCTTTACTTTTGAATGTAGTTCTGCTATGTTTGCCCAACGGACATTCCTTACACATGCCATTAGCAGGTTTAACAAGCTTTGGAAGATCTCTCACAGCCTGAGTAGTACTTATCTTGACAATATTATCAAAGTTTACATGACACATTCTCCTATGCCACAACCAACTCTGGTCAATCTAAGTAATTAAACAACTCTTAGTAGTACTACTTAAATGAAAGATATTACCTCTAGTCTATGTACCAGATGTAATCTCAGTTCTGGAGCTTTCCAAGATTCTACATTTCCCATCCTTGAATTAGAGATCATACCCTTTCTCAACCAACTGTCCAACACTGAGAAGATTATGCTTCAAACCTTCTACATACAAAACATAATCACTATTGTGCTTATCATCAAAAGAGATGGATCCTTTGCCACAAATTCTGCCAGCTGAATTGTCACCAAACTTCACAATTCCACCTTCATATCTTTCCATACTTACAAACTTACTTTTATCACTTGTCATATGATGAGAACATCTATTGTCAATCACCCATTCACCCTTTACTTCAACCTAAGCAGCCAAGGCACTTTCCACATTCATATAGCTAGCAGATTCAGTAGGCACCAGATTTTCTTCTTTGATAGCAATGAACACCCATTCATTTCCAAATGTACTTCCCTTATCAGATTCATCATCTGTAACTCCAACATCAGCCTCTTGGACATAGTAGCATTTCTTCTGAAACCTAGGTCTGTTAGGGTTTGGCTTTGAAACCCTCTTCAGACATCTTGAAGCCAAATGACCAATCTTATTGCAAGAAAAACATTTGAAAGGCAACTTTCCTTCATACTTATCGGATCCTCTTGGTAATCTTTTGGCAATAAGGGCTTCAAGTTCTTCAAGCTTTGTTTCATCTTCTCCAAGTTCCTTCTTTGTTTTCTCATATTTGGTTAGTCTTCTTGAAGAGCTTTCACCTAGATCAAATCTTTGCTTCTCAGAAACACTGGCCTTAAAAGCAGATTCTGATTTAGGAAGGGAATCACCAAACTCACTCATTTCAAATGTTGAAAGCTTGCCAACCAACTGATCCCTTGTAACAATTGTCACAGTCTTGATCTCCTCAATAGCAGCAACTCTATGCTTGTATGAAGCAAGTAAGGATCTGAGCACCTTGCTAACAATCTCTGATTCTTCCAATTTTCCACTAGCACACCTGATGTTGCACACAGGTTCATTCACCTTCTACATGGAGGAAGTGATGTTTTCATCTTCACTCATCCTCAAACTTTTGTATCTACCTTTCAGGCTCTATAACTTAGCACATTTGACATATGCATCACCTTCATATAGAGTTTCCAACTTCTTCTAGATTTCATGTGTAGTTTTCAATTCTAGGACATTTGTCATTTATGTATCAGTCAGGGCACTTAACAATGCTTCTTTAGCCCGAATGTTTTTTTCAGCATCTTTGAGTTCATTTGGAGTTGAAGGACCTTTCTCTGGGGGCTTATACTCATCCTTTGTGATCAACCAATAAGCATCACCCATGCATTGCAAATGGCACTCCATGCGACTCTTCCTAAGAGAGTAATTTGTTCCATCAAATCTCAGACTCTCCTTGTAAGTCGACATCCTAGATCTCCTCAAGCGGTCAAGCTTCTTTTAGAGGAACCGGCTCTGATACCAATTGTTGAAAGTAGAGCAGACAACTGAGAGGGGGGGTGAATCAATTGTCACAAAACTTTTATCTTTTCATGCATTTAATCTTCTTTACCACTTATTAACAGATTAATGATATAAACATGAAAGCATGAATCAACAATACATGAGCAGAAACATAATCAACACACATAACACCAAGATTTTTACGTGGAAACCTAGTTAAGGGAAAAACCATGGTGGGGGTTAACCCACAAGATTTATTCTCTATTAAAAGAATAGAAAATGGGAAGGCACTTGCCTTTGGGTGCACTGCCCAGAGCTCACTACTCAAAAGAGGCTCACTACCTACAAGAACATTTACAATGTTAACACAAAAAGGTTGAACTAAGAAACAACATATTTTTCATGCAAGGTTCAGTTCCATTGAAGTGTACAATACCTCTGCTCTACCCCCACTCACTTCCTCGCTACATCCACATCTTCACTCACATCCACACATTTCCATGACTTCACAACACTTATTTATACAAGTCATCGACTTTGGAATGAACATCAAAGTCGGTCAAACAATCATCTATCTGGAACATTCTCCAAGATGGGCATTTCAAGCAATTACAATCACAAGACTTAATATGCTACATGTGAACCACTACACTATCATCCAAACATAACTGGAACTCAAATCATCCTTGAACATCACGCCACGCTCCACAAAACTTCTCTTAGATCATCTGCAACATGCACCATGCATCCGATCGGCCAAGACTGGAAAGAACAACAACACCCAAGGAGAAATCTTCATCTATGAGCTCAATCCTCAATGCGGGCCTACAACATAATAGGCGCCCAAGTCAAAGACCACCACAAGCACAATGAAATCAATAGGAACAACTGCACCACCTCATATCACCAAAAACACTTGCACCCTCATCCGGGAACTCAAGAACACCAACTGTCCTGACTGTCACACTGGAAAGATTGCTTGCAGACCTCCAAACCATGAACCACTTGAGTTGAGGATACACACCGACATCCCAAACACACCTCTAGATCCACAAATCATAATATTCCAATGCAGATCAATCCAGACCAAATTTCTATCACTCTGTCACCTCTAAACAACTACAAAACCTGGTTCTACTCAGATGGCCATAACTTCACCAATTCTCCATATGGACCTCTCAAATCTTAACTGGAGCAACTTTAGACAATCCTCTACAAACCCTTTAATCCACAGACTCTGATCTTCATCTTACTAGGAATGTGGAGTAATCTACTTCACTGAACTGCATTGTCTTCACTATATCTGATAGAGAGATATGTAACTCACTTGTTTCTTCCAAAGAGGCTAATTTTCTCAATATCCTCAACATACAAGTCTTCTAAACAAGCAATAGAATAAGATACAGTTGACACTAATGACAACAAGGATATGTTGACATCAATGACAACACTGATTAGGCACATATTTGCAACATCTCCCCCTTTATCATTGATGGCAACACCAACTCTTTGAAAAACCATTAAGACCAAAAGAAGCTCTTACTCCCCCTGACAGAAACAACTCTTACTCTTCACAAACTTTTCTACACAATGGTTTTTCAATCTCTTCAACTCTCTCTCCCCCATTGACATCAATGGCAAATGGCAACAACACCAACAAATATTTTCTTCATTTCTACTACTCTCACTTTTCTTCACTTTCCCCCTTAAGATCATAAGATGTGCTCCATCTGAATATACCAACTAATAGTATCTCTACCTACTCCCCTTGAGAGGTAGCCTTCAACATCAGTCCAAGTTCATAAAAATGTATTTTGAAAGACTTCCTGGACAAATGCATACATTTATGCATCTAGTTAAGAGGAGGGGCAATAACCCCTAACTTCTATCGGAGATACTCAAAAGCATCCTTAGGGAGAGCCTTTGTAAATATGTTTCCAACTTGATCCTTGGTAGGCACATACTCCAACTTTACCTCATTCTCTACAACCTTTTCTCTTAAGAAGTGATACCGAATTGAAATATGCTTTGTCCTTGAATGCATCACCAAATTTTTGAAATGTTGATGGCACTTCTATTGTCATATAGGATAGGAATAGGTTCATCATATGTCACTTTGATATCATTCAATGTATGTTTCATCCATAACACCTGTGTGAGCAAGATGTTGCTGTAATATATTCTGCCTCTGTAGTAGATAATGATATTGAGTCCTGCTTCTTACTTAGCCAAGAGACAAGTCTGCTTCCTAGAAAGAAAGCACCACCACTTGTACTTCTTCTGTCATCTATACATCTTGCCCTATCTACATCTATATATGCACTCAGGGAGAAATCAGTATCCTTGGGATACCATAGGTCAAACTCCAGAGTGCCTTTCAAGTATTTGAATATCCTCTTTATTGCTGCAACATGTGACTCTCTGGGATCAACTTGGAATCTAGCCACAAGACAGACTGCATGCATGATATCCGATCTAGTAGCAGTCAGATATAACAATCCACCAATCATTGATATGTACTTGCTTTGATCAGCCTTAGGAGATTCATCATCTTTGCTTAACTTACAACCAGTAGTCATGGGAGTACATACTAGTTTGGAGTCTTCCATTCCAAACTTCTTCAACATTTCCCTAGCATACTTTGACTGTGAAATGAAAATCCCCTTTTCTGATTGACTAATTTGTAACCCAAGGAAGAATTTCATTTCCCCACACATTGACATTTCAAATTCCTACTGTATTTCTTCTGAAAATCTCTTGCACATACCTTCATTTCCTCCAAAGATTATATCATCTACATACACATCTACAATTAGGATTTGATCTTCTTCAACTTTGAAGTATAGATTGCTATCTGTAGTGCCCTTTTTGAATCCTTGATGTAGCAGGTACCTATCCAACCTTGCATACCAAGCTCTAGGAGCTTGTTTGAGTCCATATAATGCCTTCTTCAATCTACAGACCATATTTGGGTCATATGATAATTGAAAGCCTTCCGATTGCTCAATATATACTTCCTCTTCCAATTCTCCGTTCAGGAATGCAGACTTCACATCCATCTGATAAACTTTGAAGTCCTTGTGAGCTTCAAAGGCCAAGAACAATCTAATGGCCTCCAATCTTTCCACTGTAGCAAATGTTTCCTCATAATCTATTCCTTCTACTTGTGAGTAGCCTTAATATACCAGCCTGGCCTTATTTCTGAATACTTCCTCGTTCTCATTCAATTTGTTTTGAAAGACCCATTTGGTTCCTATCACATTCCTGTCTGATGGTCTTGGGACAACTTCCCAAGTTTGATTGTTCTCAATCTACATCAATTCCTCTTCCATAGCCTTGAACTAGTGCTCATTTTTGCATGCTTCAGTCACTGTTTTGGGTTCTATTTGAGACAATAAGCATAAATTTACCTGTTCATCTACCATAGTAATACATCTCCTTGTTAAAACACTTGTGTTCTTATCTCCAATGATCTGATCTTTAGAATGATTCTTCTGCACATACTTGGGAGTCTTGAGAATCTTCTCTAGAGCATTTTCTTCATTTACTTGCTTCCCCTTTTCCTTTTCTTCCTCTCTTACTTCTTTGCAATGGTTCTCATCTAGTTCATATCCTTCTAATAGCATTGAACTTTGGTATGGTTCTTCATCCACTTTGACATTTGCACTTTCCACTAATCTCTTCAGTCTCTTGTTGTAGCACCTATAAGCCTTACTCTTTGTAGAATATCCAAGAAAGATTCCTTCATCTAATCTTCTATCAAAGTTTCCCAAGTTCTCTTCATCTCTCCTAATGTAGCATTTATTTCCAAACACTCTAAAGTATTTTATAGTAGGAGTTCTTCCATACCATAGTTCATATGGAGTCTTTGAACTATTGAGCCTAGTTTACACTTTTTTTTGTATGTAAACTGCAGTGTGGATGGCCTCTCTCCAATAGATATACGGTAGATTTGTTTCTTTCATCATTGTCCTTGCTACTTCCTGAACTGTCCTATTCTTCCTTTCCACAACTCTATTCTGTTGAGGAGTCCTAGGTGTTGTCAAATGCCTTTTTATTCCATGATCTTCACAAAAGCAATTAAACTCACTGGAGGTGAACTCACCACCTATGTCAAACCTTAAACACTTGACTTTCAAATCAATTTCATTTTCAACCATAACCTTAAAAGATTTAAACTTATCTAGAGCTTCTAATTTTTCTTTGAGAAAATTTACCCAAGTCATTCTAGAGCAATCATCAATCAATAACATGAAATACCTATAACCTTGAAATCTTCCTACTCTTGTAGGTTCACATAGATCTATATGCACTAACTCCAGAGGTCCAGTGGTAGAATATTCTTTGATTTTAAAATTCTTCCTTGTTTTCTTCCCAATTTGACATTCCTTGTAGGTTGCATCAATAGGCTTTGTAATCCTTGGCAAATCCCTCACAGCTTGAGCAAAGTTGATCTTCACTAAACTATCAAAATTAAGGTGACACATTCTTCTATGCCATAGCCAACTTTCATTAATTTGAGTCATAAGGCACACACCTTCAGCACTTTTGAGTTGATATATGTTTCCTTTTGTCCTTGTTCTTGTAGCAATCAGAGTTTCGAAGTCTTCTTTTCTAATTTCACAGTCACCATCTTGAAATATAAGATTATATCTTCTGCTACACATTTGTCCTACACTAAGAAGATTGTGCTGGAGGCCCTTGACACAAAGGACAACATTTGTATTGTGCTTGCCATCAAAACTGATTGAACCTCTCCCACAGATCTTAGCAGATGCATCATCTCTAAACTTAACAAACCCTCCATCAAACTTCTCAAGCTTTACAAACTTATTCTTATCACCTATCATATGATTTGAACATCCACTATCAATTAACCAGAGATCTTCCTCCTCTCTTGCATGAAAAGCAGTAACTAATGTTCCTTTAATGCGGTGTCCTGTCTCCAGAGGAATATCCTTTATACATCTTCTAGGATTTGTAGAATCAGTTCCAACATTCAAATCCATGAACAAACATTCATTACCATCACCATCTGGATAGTCATACTCATCATCAGATATGCTATCATCTTCTTTAACATAATAACTTTTCTTGAAAGATTTACCTTTGTTCTCCTTGTATTTGTCATTAGAGATTTTGATTGGACATTTAGAAGCATACTGACCTATCTTTCCACAGTTGAAACATTTGAAAGATAACTTACCTTTGTATTTTCCAGAGCCCTTTTTCAACCTACTCACAAAATTTTCTTCCACTTTATCAAAGTCATCTGAGTTAGATTCAACATTCTTTTATGCCTTGCTAGCCTTAAAATTTGTTTCGTTTCTTGCTTCATCTTGACCAAATTCTCTTATCTCAAAAGTAGTTAGAGTACCAAACATTTTATCCCTAGCATAATTATCCAGATCTTGAGTCTCTTCGATAGCAGAAACTTTAGCACTATAAGATTGAGGAAGAGTTCTTAGTACCTTCTTTACCACTTATTTTTCTTCCAGCTATCCACCAAGGCCATTAATGGAATTGACAATTTCATCCACTCTCTGCATGTAGCTTGCAAAATTTTCATCCTCTGACATCTTTAGGGCCTCAAAATTGGCTTTTAGAATATGTAACTTTACTTTCTTGACCTTGTCATCTCCTTCATAGGTGCTTTCCAACTTCTTCCATATCTCATGAACAGTTTTCTAACTTATCACCTTCACTAATTCAAAATCAAAGAGACTATTCAGAAGAGCACTCCTTGCCTTGGCATTGTTCTCATAATCTTTAATCTCATTTTCATCCTTTGGACCATATTTAGGTATAGTATACTTTTTGTCAACTATCTTCCATACGCCATATACTAGTGAGACAAGAAAGCTTTCCATCTTGGTTTTCCAAAAAGCATAATTTGTTCCATCAAACACTGGGACCTCAATACCTTTCATGTGTGTCATTCGGATCTACCCCAAGCAGTTAATCTTGTTCAAGGAACTTGGTTTTGATACCAATTGTTAGAATGCACAGGACAACTAAGGAGGGGGGGTGAATCAATTGTATGTTAAAACTTTAAATTCTCAAAACATCAACCACTTATTATGCATTAATAGAATGTAAACATATGAAGTATTAATTCAAACACATCCAAACACATAAGAACACCAGATTTATGTGGAAAACCTAATAAGGGAAAAACCACAGTGAGGATTAGCTCACAATATATATAAATAACAACACTAAAAATCAATAGGCTCACTGTCAAGGGCTCACTACCTAGAAGAAAGGCTCACTGCCAAGGGCTCAGTGCCCAGAAGAGAGAAGAAAGAAGAAGTCTGTTATAGAGAGATTCACTATCTCAAAGTAACAGGAGAAATCTACCACTGATACTCTTTGCCATCCTCAACCTTTGGCTCACTTTTTCCAGTGACTTTTGGCACACTGAAATGTAGACACCTTCTGCTCACTACATTCCAGAGTCATAAGCCTTTAAGCTTGCACACAACTCACTACCCTTCATTCCCATTCACATATACTTCTCTACTTTGCTCCATTCAACTTCATCTTTCCTTTATACCATCTATAACCAAGACCTATCTCAATTAGGTCGGTCCTAATGAAGCATGTGCATTACACATGCAACATTTCTTAGATCAGAACTAGACACTTCCATGGTGGAAAGAAGTAAAAGTGGACCATATCACGGGATACCCAAGACTCAAATTTGTATCATCAAGCTTCTTATCACATTCACAATCCACGAGGTACCTCCGCAAATAGTGTTAGCATGCCAGGTCGGCCAAGCCTAATCTAATGATCACATCCATAATTCTCCAAGTCTAAAAACATTATGCAGACCAGAGAAAGACCCTCCATAACACTCACACACCTTTTCAAAACATTTAACATCATCAAAATTCTTTGCCATACTACCACAACCACCTGAATCAAATAATGTCTTCATTATACACATCAGGATACACTACTACTGATCACCAACACAAGAACTAAACTTGCGAAGCATCCCAACACTGGAAAATTCAAGGGAAGATTGATGTGGACTGTATAAGCACATTACCATATCCACAGGTCACAAAATCTCAATGCAGAGAAATGCGGAGCAATCTCATTTCTCCTAGACAGTCTTCTTCACAGTTAAATATTCTGTCAAACAAATCTTCTACTTCCGTATGAGCCAGGACTTGAGACTCAAGATATAATACCTTTGAGCACCTCTAATCAACACTTCCAAACTGCATAAGCATATCTTCAATTAGGAAGAAATGTGGAGCATAATACTGATGGTACCTCTATCATACTGCACATCTTTTTATCAAATTTTCTCAAAAGCACTTGGAAACCAAGTGAACCATCTGCTAGGAGTTGACATCAATGATAACACCAACAAGTTTCTAACAGAATTGGGTATAAGAATGCCTATGAAACATAATGGCTTGGAGCTATGAAGCTAAATAAAAATATTGAAAAGGCTCGCGGGGTCCTGTATGAGCATAGATGCTTTTAAGACAAAGAAAAGAAGAGAAAAGAAAAACAACAATACTAAATATTGCCTCCCCAAATGCATAGAGGAAAGGGTATTTATAGGTGTGAGGAACACAATAATGGTGGAGATGATTGGAGAGTTAACTCATTTCATTACAGAGTTAATCGGATTGATTCGATAGTGAACTAGGCTTGATTGGGAGTGAACTGGCCTTGATAGTTGTTAACATATTTTGCCTAGTCAGGCTAAATAGTCACAACAAGATTCTTTAAGAGTCCATATTCATTCCTTGTTTTTTTTAAAGCATGAGTTAAATTTGTTCTCTCAAAGATAGAAGTCATTATTCAAGTAGTATACATGCTTTAATGAGGTTTTTAGGGTCAAAAGTTGAAATAAAATCACTTTTATCTGTGTCCAAAAGGTCTCATTTATATTGCATGAAGGTTTTATAGTACAAGGTAAAGATGTTTTAATGTTTTCCCTCATCCAAAAGAACATTTTCAATATTGCATTTATGTGTATAGGGAAATACTTGGTCATATCTCATTTATAAAGAGTTTCTCCACATCCAAAACTCCTTATTCTTTCCAAGATCACGTACAAATGTTGAGGGAATGTTCATTTAAATGTAAGTCAAAGGTTTTATGTAGTTCTAAGTGTTGGTTTACAGAATTTGCCACCTAACTCTATAATCTCACACCCACACAAGTGACAAATGTACCAACAGTTGAATCAATTGCAATGATGTTTTACAATGATTCTCTACTTGTTAAACAAGGCATAGCTACCTTCCTATGATATACAATGAATGAAAACTTGGATTACTTGTAAGCAGAAAATAAAGAAAAGGTGGTGCTTTTAACCAAAAAGCATAAAAGGCAGTATATCTCAATATCAATTGAATTCAAAAGAAGTACAAAGACTTCGACAATGATAGCTTCAATCAAATAATAAAGAATTACACCATATGTCATATAATCACCACCACAAACCATTCACCTAAAGATAAATATTCACATCAATGAGCAAGAATTTAGAACATTCAATCACTTCAATACAAAATCAATAACCAACCACCAACAGTCTATTCAACAAAGGAAGAATAAGCATTCAAATAACCATAACACAAAGTCTATGATCACTAAACCCCACTATATTGATTTCAATTCATATATCAAAGTAACTGAATAGAAAAGTAACACACCAAATTGATCTCCAACTAAAACAAAGTTTGCTAAAGATCCTAAATATTGACAGGCTAATTGAATTTATAGCAATGTCACCAAAAATTGTCTTTTGAAATAACAGCTTCTTGAGGACAATTGATTTTAAAGAAGTCTTTAAAAATAAGCTTAACTTAAATAAATAGCTCTCCAGAGCCAATAGTTTTTTTTGCAACAATTGAAAATTACTAAAGCATACGAAAAATCATTCAATTAATAATCTCCACATCAACATCCACAGCAGTTCCCTTTTGCTTCACTTCCTTCTCCTTAGCTTGTCCATCTTCAGTACCTGCATCCACTTGTGTCACTTGACTTGCCTATGCTCTTAGCTTCACCTTATATGCCTATTACCTATTAATGATTGGTGATAATGCCATGCTGCTTGGACTACCAGTCATACTGACCCGAAGTTTCTTTTTGTTTATCATCTTGTCAGCATCAACCACTCTTTTATGCACATTATCTATTTCATTTTTGAATGATCTAATATAGGTGGCTATTCTCCCAAGTTTCTGAAGTGATTCGCCAGTGATAATATCAAAAGCTACTATTTCTTTAGTCACCATCTTGAAATTTTGCTTAATTTCCTTAATTTCAAGTAGCTTATCCTCATCATCACCAAAAGCTTCTACCTCCAGGATTGCAAAGTTACTTTTGAGATCCTTTTGATCCATGTAATAATGAGCCAGCGTGCTCCTTATCTCCTCCTCAACTACTCCTAATACAGACATTTTCCATTCAAGCATGTCAGACCACATAGCAAATTCCCTTTCTTTGGAATTGTTAAAAAATTTATCAGCTATGAGGATGTCGATATCTATGTCAGCCATCTCTTGCACTTTTTTAGAAACTATGAAAAGGCTACCATTATCCTTCTTTATAGTTTGCAATTCAGTGACCAATGCTTCCCTCTTGCTAGAAATAGCATTAAATAACTTAGCAGATTCTTCTATGTAAATTAGGCCATCCAAAGTTACCTTTTCAATCCATTGCTCTACAACACCACTCAAAGCTTGAGACCATTTAATATGTTGCAAGAGATTGGGATCTAGGTCATCTACACTTACATTGGGCAACTCACCTGCTGGTTGAGCAGTGATTTTCAAAATAGACTGAATGAATAGGGTTAAAGAATTTACTTGTGCCTGCAATTTAGCATTCTCCTATTGTTCCTTCTTAATTCTCTTCGATGGAGTACTAATTGAGAATTTAGCATGGTAAATTTCTCCCTCCATAGTTGAGGGTCCCATATCAACTCGACTTAGATTAAAGTCCGCTTCTGTCACTTCATCCTCGTTCTTATCACACACTGGGTCAGCAATCTCCAAAATGTGGTGCCATGTGGAAGAGTCTGCAACCATCCTTGACATTCTTCTAGCCTATTTTGGTTTGGGCTTTTCTTGCAAGAGCTTAGCCATAATATCAACATTGGTATCCACCATAGGAGTATACCTTTTCTTTTTCTCCACAACTTTTCTCAACCATGTAGGGGAGGAAGAAGAAGCATTAGCATTCACAACAACATTCAATACTACACCATCTGAGTGCACAAGAGGGGAATTGTGCTCTGGAGGATTGTTCAAGCCAAGGGAACTTAGATTACCAAACAATCATTGGATCATGTTATCTTCACCAAGCTAGTTAAAAATTAAAGAATCATTATCATTAACAAGGGGGTTTGAAAGAGGCACATGGTCTACTTGCGGTTGCGAAGTAGCCAATCTATTGTCAGCTATCATGGGCTGGCCATCCTATTTATAGGTCATCTTTAGTCTCCTTATAACTTCTGGTTGTTCACCATCTCCACCTGATTGTGAGCCAACTCTATACAAAGAGTTGGGTCCAAACTCGATGAGCTCCTGGGAGTGTGAGTAGCTTGGGATTTACTTTGCTCATAAACAAATGATTCTTTTAGAGCTGTAGAAGCGGCTTGTTCTCTAATTTTTCCATTCAACCATTTATCAGTTCTCCTTAACACATGAAAAGATTGAAACATTACATCTGTGGTCTCATTTTCCAACCATCACACTAGAGGTAGAGGTTGCAAAGAGGCACTATGATAAACTTCATCCAATATGTGTAAATTGTCATCCACCATCTCAGGGACTTGTAATCGCAAGTCAAAAGCTCAACTTGGTCAATAGTTAACTACATCCAGTTTATCCTTTGCACTTCTCTCTCATCTAAGCAATCCTCCCAGAAATCCTCAAGTTGAGATTTATGTGAATACGAACCTCCTCCATGCATATTTCTCTTTACAAAATTTTTGCTATCAAAAGTTATCTGCGCAGGTAACCTATGGAAATTATATTTTGCCAGCAACTTTTCTATGCTCTTCGTGCTATCATTGCTTTTACATGAATAGAATGAAAGGGCCATAGGGAATGAATATCCCTTCTTCTTCATGGCATGATACTTGGTACTCACAACTACCATTTGACGGCAACCCTCTAAAACCACAATAAAATCAAATAGGTACCTTGGCAATTTTAATGGGGTATTTTCATAACCCCCTACTCTCAGGTAAGAAAAGCAGTCAAACTAAATATAAAAGCTTCTAAAATTCATGACCAAAGCACTCACTTCTGGAGAAAACCTCTACTCCAAGGTACCTTCAATTTTATTTGCAATCAACATGGAGAAAGCGTCATTCACCCTACGAAAATCTTTCATCCCAACACTTCTTTGTAATTGTGGAAAAATTTGATACACAGGTGTATCTAGGGCGGGAGCACCTTGGGCTCTTAAATTGGGCTAGACAACCTCTCTATTACCGAGCACATACACCAACAGGAAGCACATATGAAAACTTGCCTTCTGCAGAAAATTTACCAACTACTTGTGCATGCTTTCACTTATCAGTTTTGCCCAATCTATGTGATGGCCACCACAAATGAGTAGAATAAATTGACACATCCAATACTCAAAAGAATCAGACTCTACACTCCCAACAAAATGATGTAGCAAGGTAATCATATCAGAAATCTCTTCTTTGAAGTGGCCTCTTTTCAAATTAGTAGGGAGCCTAGACTTCCCTTTCTTCTCAACTTCCAACCATCCCTTGGCAATCCAGCTCTGGAACTAATCTTTCTTCTCGTGATAAAATCCCCAACCAGTAGAAATAGAAACATCAGCATCCTCCTCGTAGTCAACCAATTTCAAAGCAAGAGAAACAACTTCTGAATCAATTTTAGTTATTACAGATCCGTCTAAGGCTTGTATCTCTTGCGAATCGAGAAAATAATTGTTAGCACACACAACGACCAATTCAGGACAAGGCACATCAGATGGGAATCCTCCAGCTCAGTCTAACCCACTATTTACAATTTTCTCTACAAAAGAAGACATGCCCTCTGGTTGCATTCTCCTCCAAAAATCCTCCATATCTATGTGACCAAGCTTCGTATCTTTCACATCTGACAAACCATTTTCAACCACAAGAACTACTAGAGCCCCTTGAAACTTATACTTCATCTTACCTAGTTTGAGAAACCAAAAAGAAAAAGACTCTGAAACATCCAAGGACACAAAGGAGGTCCACAATATATTTACAGGAAGAGAAATATTCAGCTTCATGAAAGAGATATTGTTTCTCCCAAACAGTGAATAACAATTACACTGACACAGCAAGAGAGAGAGATGAAGGAGAAAGCCAATTGAGCTAACCTGTATGCAAGGAGTCCTATGAATTTCACATGAGTGGCTGGAATGGAAGCTCTCCACAATATCTCTCCTTCACAATATTATGAAATCTTCCTTCATAGGGTGATTAATTTATCCAAGTTTCATATCATGTCTCATTAATCTCCTCATAAATTTCATTCACTACCGGTGGTGTGTCATACTTTGAAATTCATAAATAACCCCCTTTATTTTCCTCCAAAAAAAGTGCCTGCATCTTTTCTAACATTCCAAATTTATTATAGGATGATAGGTGTCACCTCTCCATACTTATCTCCAGCTCAGAAGGAGGTGTTGCAGTAGTGATGTGCGCGGTCAGTCAGGAAGTCAGAGATTTCTGGAACTCTTGAACCACAAGACTTGAAGGTTCAGAAGTTAAATGAACTTCTGACATTCCGACAACAAAGAATTTCTTTAACAAGATGACACAAGACTGACGGGGAAAGTTTTATGACACAAGTTTTGTGACTAGTTGGGAAATCGGGAGGTTCATGAACTTTTGAACTCACTGACCGGGGTTCAAAAACACAAAGAATTGCCAACCGGGTGAAAAATTACTAAGTATGAATAATGATGAATAAAGAATGTGAATGACTTAACACATAAATGCTCTAGCAAAATTTTGAAAATAAGGTAACAACAAGCTCTAAATGGGGACAAGGGCTAAGCAGGACATAGAGAATCCAGACAAACTTGGCACAAGGCCTTATTCTAGGGGCAACAGAGTCACACCAAAATTGATAACAAAACAAAGAAAAATAAGGAAAGAGACTATGATGCAGGAAATACTTGGGAATATCTCTAATTATATAACTTAAGATCTTGCCCATTGTAGGCAAGAGGCAATAGTGTCTCATCAACATATGCTAACAAGAAGGCATTCTCTCCAATAACTTGTCTGAACATGAAAGGTCCCTTCGAAAGAGATTTAAATTTCTTATGTGCTCCTTTTGGTTCTCTTCTTCTGTCCCATAAAAGTACAGCATCTTGCACCACAAAATTTTTTTGCCTAGCCTTTTTGTCAAAAAAAAATATTTACTGCCTACGGATGTCTAACCTGATTCTGTCCACTACCACTTATCTTTGATCTTCCAATTTGTTTAGATACATTATCCTTTTCTCAAGTGATGATTGGAATTGCTTATCTTCAATTGCCTTCTGTAAATTAAGTGCTGATAATTCCAAACGAATGGATATTGCACTATCAATTCCATATACCAACTAGAAAGGATACATGCCAATTGCTCTCTTATAAGTTATTCTATCGACCCATAGAGCATCATAGAGGTTCTTATGCCATCCTCTCTGGTTTTCATCCACCAGTTTCTTAACAATTAAGATTAGGTTTTTGTTACTTGACTCAGCTTGTCCATTCCCTTACGGGTAGTAATCAGATGAGTGAGCAAGACTGATCCCATAATCATAAAAAATAGAGAAAACTCAGAGGAAGAGAAACTACTTGCATTATCTGTGACAATCTTCTTAGGTATACCAAATCTAACCAGAACATTTTCCTAAAGAAAATTACAGGCTACTTCGGAAGTGGTATGTTTCATAGGAACTACTTCTACCCACTTAGTAAAATAGTCAGTAGTAGTCAAGATGTGTGTATGGCTTGCACTTGAATTAGGATTAATTGGCCAAATAAAATCCAACCCCTAATGTTGAAATGGTTCATCAATTATTACTAGCCTTAGGTGCAATGCAACTAACTAAGGTCTACTAGTAAACCTTAGGCACTTCTCACATTTTGACACCCATTCATAGGCATCTTTGAACATACCTGGCCAATAAAAGCACTGTCATAAGATTTTAAAAGTAGTCACAGAAGCTGAAAAATGTCCACTGCAGGCTTCATCGTGAAAAGTCTTTAGTAGCTTCTTTTGTTGTTCTTTATCAACACATCTCAAAAAGGTCCCATCTACTCCTTTCTTATACAGATTTCCCTCCCAGAGGACATACTTTCTATCCTTGAGCTTAAGGTTCCTTTTCCCCTTAGTGGACAAATGGGACAGACATTCACCATATGTTAGCAGATAAGAAATGTTTGAAAACCATTCATCAATGGTACTTGTAAACAAAACAAGGGACAACTCTTCATCTCCAGTTGGTGCACTCTTAGCAATCATTTTACATAAACCTTTACCTCTAACCAGATTAGTAGGTTTGAGGTCAATATCATAGTCTTGTACCTTCACCACCTAGGCTCCCCTTTGTTACAACCAATCTCCTGCTGGGTGAGGATACTCTTGACAGCAGAGTCATGAACATATACAGTAGCATGAGAATGCAAAATATAAAACCTAAAATTCTGCAATGCTTTCACCACTGTGTATGCATGATTCTCCAGGGGAGAGTACTTCAACTCATGCTTCTTTAGAGGTACACTCATAAAAGCAATAGGAGCTTCGATCCCTTGTTCATTTTTTTTAATAAGATGGCTGAAAGAGTGTGTTTTGATGCATAGTAGTAGATAATGAAATCCTTTTCAAAATTAGGGTGCACTAAGGTGGGAGCAATAGCGATGGCAGTTTTAATATCTTCAAAGGCTTGCTTACCCTCTTTGTTCCATTTAAAAACATGATGGTTCTTCATCATCTCTGCGATATGTCTTGTCAATTCAGCGAAATCTAGGACAAATCTTCTCAGAAAATTAACTTGACTGAAAAATGATTTAGTGTTGCTCTTAGTAGTTGGGAGACTCAATTGTTGAATTGCTTTGACCCTTTTAGGATTGATCTTAATACCATCCTTAGAAACAATGTGACCTAACAATTTTCCTTTGGTTACTACAAATATAGACTTTTTTAGGGTTCAGGGAGATACCATGATCTCTACATCTTTGCAGCACCACTCCCAAATCATGAACATGGTCTTCTCTCTTCTTTGAAAAGATTGTTAAGTCATCTAGGTAAACAATAATGACTTTATTCTTCAAATCACTAAAAGTTAGATCCATCACTCTTTGAAAAGTGTCCCCTGTGTTAATAAGGCTGAATGGCATCCTGTTATACGTGAACACACCAATTGGAGTGGTAAATATTGTTTTGTGTTGATCTTCTGGGGATACCTTAATCTAATTGTACCCCTTAAAATCCATCTAACATGGACATCATCTCCAAGACTAAGATAGTTTGTAGAATATGATCCATCACTGGCAGAGGATAGTTATCTTTTAAGGATGCCTAGTTTAGATTACGAAAATCAACACAGATTCTGATCTCCCCATTCTTTTTCCTTACAAGCACTATGTTGGAAACCCAAGTAGAATGGTGAATGGGGTAGATTATTTTTTCTTTCAGCATTTTGTCAATTTCATTAAATATGGCCTCAAATACTTTAGGATTATATGTCCTCTATTTTTTCTTGAATGGTGAAATGTCGGGCCTTAATGGGATGTGGTGTTGCAGTTCTCCATTTTTGAACTTCTTCAAATCTGCCTAGCACCATGCAAAGACATATTTGTAATGAATAAGAAAAGAAATTAAATAATCTTGCTCATTGGGAGAGTAGCATTTCTCGATACAAACTATTTTAGGGTCTTCCTCAGTACCAATGTTAACTTGATCATAATCAGTTGACAATCTAATAGAAACTTTGCTCTTCTACTTTATGTACTAATCATGTCTGTTAAAAAGGTGCTCAAGGGAGACCAAACCCTTGGGAATCTTGCTCCCTTTTAACTGAATCTTGTTCCCTTTTAACTAAATCACTTCAGACCCTTGGCCATTGTGAGAAATGGCCACTCCTTCGAGAACATCATTACTCTCGTCAAAACTCCCTTCAAAGAAAACATTTGCAAATGACTCATCCTTTTCAAGAAAAGAGATAATCTATTGGTCATTATTAAATACCTACCAATGCTTGACATTATCAGCTACGCTGGGCCGATATACCACCTCAACTTTATAAGGTTTCTCTTTAAATTTTGGATGAGGTAAGAGAAGAGATGCAAAGATAGCCAATGAATCAGTCTGAGTATCCTAATCTTTGGGCATGGCTTCTATTGAGAAGGCATCAAAATATTCAATATAGTCCCACACTCTATTTCTGTAGTGCCTTAGTCTCCCATTTTTCACTATATATATCTTCCTCACCTGTTTGACAATCAATTCGGCATCACCCTTCGCTCTCAGCTGCTTAATACCCTTCTCTTTAGCTAATGCCAGCCCCAGTAGCAAAGCTTCGTATTCAGCAGTATTATTGGTGTTGTCAAATTCCAAGTTGTAAGCAAATAGAAATTTGCAATCATCAAGAGAAACCAAAATGACTTCAACACTTGAACCGGCAATAGAGCAACTACCATGAAATTCCAGGGTCCGCACTTCATTGGCTAGGTCAATAGTGATCAAATTTGCATCTTCTTCCACTGTTGAGGTGCACATATACATGCCAAGTCCAGTTTCTACATACAAAATGTTTGTCCTCGGATCCCTTGACTTTAGCACAGTGAACTTTGCCTTAGTTTCAAGGTTCAGATGAACTTTCTTTCCATCCACTAGTATCAAAGCATGAGACTAGTCCATCTATATTTCTCTCCCCAAGTCTCTACAGAAGCTTCAGCTCAAAATCATCCCATAGCTCACCAGAATATCAACCACTAAGATAGTTAACTTCAATCTTTTCTTAGGATATGTTGTGAGGGCAACTTGTGCATCTTTTATTTGACCTAAAATTGGTACTTGTGAGCCATCCATAGAAAAACACCTACCATGAGAGGAGGTAAAGGATAGACCTAGGGCCTTAGCAACCTGGGAAGGCATGACATTATCTGAGGCTCTAGAATCAATAACACAATTGCTTAATTTATAGCTAGCAATATGCAATGATACATAAAAAGGCTCTAGCTTTTTAAAGGGATTCTTAGGACCGGAGTCTTTGGAGTGAGAATTTGAGCAGTTTTGTTTCTCAGTGTAAACTTTATTCTCATTAGACACCTGATCATTGCAGTGAGAAGGGGAAGGTTCTTGTTTGACATACCTAACTAGTCTATCTAGCTCAAAAGGGTTAAGTCTAAGATATTTGTCTTGAGAAATTTAAATTTTAGTATTCTTACAAGACTCAACTATGCCAAAAGAACTGGAAACAAGAACTTCAAGAGAAGAAGTGGAAGGTACATCAACAGACACAACTTTGGGTGTAGCATTTTTTGTCTTCTTAGAATTAGTGTTGGTATGCCTCGATAGAATATATTTTGGAGTAGGAGAGGAACCACTAGGTTGGCCTTTAGAATCTTGCCCCTTCTATGCCTGCTATCTCCTAGTAAACACCGCACAATTTGGATTGTCTATCTTAGTGTACACATATTCTCTAGCTTCAGGATCTGACTCATACTCAAAGAAATTAACATTGGCGTCACCAGACTGAGTAGGTTCTTCTACATATGGTTCCTCTGTACGCTCATTCATCGAGAGCATCTACATGAACCTAACCATCTCTATGCAGGATGCACCATCATGATATGAAGTTAAATGAAAGATGTACACCATATGATTACTCTTACTAGTAGAAGGCCCATTTTCAATTACCAACCTCTGAGTCAGACCAGGCAAGGGTAGGGTTCTATTATAATTCCCCTGGAGACCATGATCTTTCCTTGGTATACCTTGGCAAAAAGGTTGTTGGGAGCCTTTGGGCATCTATCTCTTTAAGGTAATGATGTCATTAGCCAATCTTTGAATGACAAGATCGGTAGAGTTAACCACTGAAGGTTTGCTTGTCTGTAACTCCCTCTTCCATTTACCAATAGTTATAAGATCATCTTCAATGGAGATGGCTATAGTCTAGGCTGATGCTAAATCCGTAGCACCTTCCCTCTGTATAGGAAAGCTAACATCAAGAGGAAAAGCATTGATGAAGAAACATTTTAACAAACCATCACCATATTTCACATCATTGGGGATTTTATTTACAAGCTTGTTGAATTTAGCCACAAACTCTCTCATCTACTCATCCACCTCTTTCTTCATAGAAGAGAGTTGGGATACCAAGGTATGTTCATTGTCAGCAGTTTTGAACCTATCCTCAAAATGTTGCCTCATTGTTGCCCAGTCTCTGATAGATGCATTGGGTAAATGGTAAAACCATTCAACTACGGCATCAGTAAGAGACTCAACAAACAGTCTAATAGATAGGTCTTCATGCTGCACCCCCAAGATAGAACAAGTTGCAAAGAAGGCATTTATGTTCTCATCTGGGGTGACTTTTCCATCCCCTTTGAACTTGGGTACAATTTTACTAGACCCTCTGGGTAAATCATGAAAGTTTGCTCCTAATCTTAGAGGACCTGTGGCGGCTCCCCATAGTACAGAAGGTGGTTGGGACAATGGTAGGATTATGAATTGGGAAGTTAGCTTGCAATGGCAGAACGGTACCATCAAGAGTGAGGACTTGGCACGACAAACTTGAGGACTCTCTTTTAGGAGGGGGAGAAGATGTCCTGCTTAAGGATTTAAGCCTACGAGTGGGAGGGAAAGGAGCAAATTCTAACTACTGCAGCAAATCAAAATCAAAATCAGAGATACCCTTCCTTCTATCACTCCTAGTGTATCTTTTTGAAGCCAGTTTTCACAGATATATAAAATCAAAGAGTATTTGTCACCAAATAACTTACTAGTTGTTACAAGGATAAACTTGCACTTGGTTCCTTGGTCTATTAACTGGGTTTCTTTGTCTATTATCAAGGACTTCTTAAATTTGAAGGAGTCTTTCTCTCCTAGGCACAGGGACTATGCCTTCAACAAAAATAATCTCTTAAGCTTCACCGAAATGTCATGCATTTTCTCTAATAATATCTCCAAGTTCTTCTTCTTCAAGTACTTCGCCAACTTGGTGATATTGTTGGTTAGTTCTCCTTGTCTGCCAGGCTAAAACTCATAGACCAGTAATAATATCTTCTTAGTCACCCATAAGCCAATCTACATTAGGCTGCAGAATAGGTGCATGTCTTCCACAGAGAACCATAAAGACCAATGATAAAGCAACTCAAAATATATATAAGGTTATTTTCATATCAGTCCCCAGTAGAGCTACCAAAATATGTTGGTTTACAGATTTTGCCACCTAACTCTATATTCTCACACCCACACAACTAACAAATGTACCAACAGTTGAATCAATTGTAATGATGTTTTACAATGATTCTCTGCTTGTTTAACAAGGCACAACTACCTTCCTATGATATACAATGAATGAAAACGTGGATTGCTTTCAACCAGAAAGCAAAGAAAAGGTGGTGCTTTTAACCAGGAAGCATAAAAGGTGGTATATCTCAATATCAGTTGAATTCAAAACAAGTACAAAGACTTTGACAATAGTAGCTTCAATCAAATAATAAAGAATTACACCATATGTTATACAATCACCACCACAAACCATTCACCGAAAGATAAATATTCACAGCAGTAAGCAAGAATTTAGAGCATTCAATCACTTCAATACATAATCAATAACCAACCACCAGCAGTATATTGAACATAGGAAGAATAAGCATTCAAATAACCATAACACAAAGTGTATGATCACTGAACCCCACTATATTGATTTCAATTCATATATCAAAGTAACTGAACAGAGAAGCAACACATCAAAATTGATCTCCAACTAAAACAAAGTTTTCTAAAGATGATAAACATCGACAAACTAATTGAATTTATAGCCTTGTCACCAATAACTATCTTTTGAAATAACGGCTTCTTGAGGACAACTGATTTTAAATAAGTCTTTAAAAATAAGCTTAACTTAAATAAACAGCTCTCCAGAGCCAATAGTGTTTTTTGCAACAATTGAAAATTACTAAAGCATAAGAAAAATCAGTCAGTTAATGATTGCCATGTCAACATCCACAGCAGTTCCCTTTTGCATCGCTTCCTTCTCCTTAGCTTTTCCATCTTTGATACTTGCATCCGCTTGTGTCGCTTGACTTGTTTGAGCTATTAGCTTCACCTTATATGCCTAATACTTGTTAATGATTGGTGATAATGCCACGCTGCTTGGACTACCAGTCATACTGACTCAAAGTTTCTTTTTGTTTATCATCCTGTCGGCATCAGCCACTCTTTTATGCACATTATCTATTTCATTTTTGAATGATCTAATATAGGTAGCTAGTCTCCCAAGATTTACAAGTGATTCACTAGTGATTAGATCAAAAGCTACCATTTCTTCAGTCACCATCTTCTTAAAATTTTATTAATTTCCTTAATTTCAAGTAGCTTATACTCATCATCACCAAAAGCTTCTATCTCCAGGATTGCAAAGTTGCTTTTGTGATCCTTTTGATCCATGTAATAATGAGCCAGGGTGCTCCTTATCTCCTCCTTAACTACTCCTAATATAGACATTTTCCTTTCAAGCATGTCAGACCACACAGCAGATTTTCTTTCTTTGGAATCGTTCAAAATTTTCTCAGTTATGAGGATGTTGATATCCATGTCAGCCATCTCTTGCACTTTTTTAGAAACTATGAAAAGGCTACCATTATCCTTCGTTATAGTTTGCAACTCAGTGACCAATGCTTCCCTCTTGCTAGAAATAACATTAAATAACTTAGCAGGTTCTTCTATGTAAATTAGGCCATCCAAAGTTACCTTTTCAATCCATTGCTCTACAGCACCACTCAAAGCTTGAGACCATTTAATCTGTTGCAAGAGATTGGGATCTGGCCATCTACAATTACATTCGGCAACTCGCATGCTAGTTGAGTAGTGATTTTTAAAATGGATTGAATGAATAGGGTTAAAGAATTTACCTATGCATGTAATTTAGCATTCTCATGTTGTTCCTTCTTAATTCTCTTCGATAGAGTACTAACTGAGAATTTAGCATGGTAAATTTCTCCCTCCACAATCGAGGGTTCCATATCAACTCAACTTAGATTAAGGTCGACTTCAGTCACTTCATCTTCATTCTTATCACACATTGGGTCAACAATCTCCAAAATGTGGTGCCCTATGGAAGAGTCTGCAACCATCCTCGACATTCTTCTAGCCCGTTTTGGTTTGGGCATTTCTTGCAAGAGCTTAGCCACAGTATTAACATTGGTATCCACAATAGGAGTATACCTTTTCTTTTTCTCCACATTTTTTCTCAACCATGCAAGGGAGGAAGAAGAAGCATTAGCATTCACAACAGCATTCAATATCACACCATCCAAGCACACGAGAAGGGAATTCTACTTCGGAGGATTGTTCAAGTTGGGGGAACTTGGATTACCAAACAATGATTGGAGCATGTTATCTTCACCAAGCTGGTTAAAAATTAAAGAATCACTATCATTAACAAGGGGTTTGAAAGAGGCACATGGTCTACTTGTAGTTGTGAAGTAGCCTATCTATTGTCATCTAACATGGGTTGGCCATCATGTTCACAGGTCATCTTTAGTCTCCTGGTATCCTTTGGCTGTTCACCATCTCCAACCAATTGTGAGCCAACTCTACGAAGAGTTGGGTCCAAACTCAAAGAGCTCCTAGGAGTGTGAGTAGCTTGAGATTTACTCTGCTCATGGACAGCTGATTCTTTTGGAGTTGCAGAACTGGCTTGTTCTCTAATTTTTCCATTCAACCATTTCTCAGGTCTCCTTAACACATGAAAAGAGTGAAACATTACATCTGTGGTCTCCTTTTCCAACCATCACACTGGAGGCAGAGGTTACAAAGAGGCATTGTGATAACCCTTATCTAATATGTCTGAATTGTCATTCACTATCTCAGGGACCTATAATCGCAAGTCAAAAAAGCTTGAACTTGGTCAATAGTTAACTGCATCCAACTTCTCCTTTGCACTTCTCTCTCATCTAAACAATCCTCCAAAAAATCCTCAATTTGAGATTTATGTGAATAAAAACCTCCTCCATGCATATTTCTCTTTACAAAATTTTTGCTATCAAAAGTTGTCCGCACAGGTAACCTGTTGAAATTATATTCTATCAGCAACTTTTCTACGCTCTTCACGCTATCATTGCTTTTACATGAATAGAATGAAAGGGCCATAGGTAATTAATATCCCTTCTTCTTCATGGCATGATACTTGGTATTCACAACTGCCATTTGACAACAAACCTCTAAAAACAAAATAAAATCAGACAGGTACCTTGGCAATTTTAATGGGGCATTTTCATAACCCCCTACTCTTAGGTAAGAAAAGAGGTCAAACTAAATATAAAAGCTTCCAAAATTCATGACCAGAGTAGCCACTTCTGGAGAAAACCTCCTCTCTAAGGTACCTTTAATTTTCCTTGCAATCAACATAGAGAAAGCATCGTTCACCCTATGGAAATCTGTCATCCCAACACTTCTTTACAATTGTGGAAAAATTTGATACATAGGTGTATCTGGGGTGGGAGCACCTTGGGCTCTTAAACCAGGCTAGACAACCTCTCTATTAGTGAGTACATACACCAATAGGGAGCACATATGAAAACTCACCTTCTGCAAAAAAAATTATCAACTGCTCATGCATGCTTTCACTTATCAGTTTTTCCCAATCTATGTGATGGTCACCACAAATGAGTAGAATAAACTGACACATCCAATACTCAAAAGAATCAGACTCTGTGCTCCTAACAACATGATGCAACAAGGTAATCATATCAGAAATATCTTCTTTGAAGTGGCCTCTTTTCAGATTAGTAGGGAGCCTAGACTTCCTTTTCTTCTCAACTTCTAACCATCCCTTAGCAATGCGGCTCTAGCACCAATCTTTCTTCTCGTGATAAAATCCCTAACCAGTAGAAATAGAAACATTAGTGACCTCCTAATAGTCAACCAATTTCAAAGCAAAAGAAATAGCTTCTGAATCAATTTTAGTTATTACAGAGCCGTCTGAAGCTCATATATCTTGCAAATCAGGAAAATAATTGTTAGCACATGCAACGACCAAGTTAGGGCAAGGCACAATAGATGGGAATCGTCTATCTCGGTCTAACCCACTATTTACAATTTTCTCTACAAAAGAAGACCTGCCCTTTGGTTGCATTCTCCTCCAAAATCCTCCATATCTATGTGACCAAGCTTTGTATCTTTCACATTTGACAAACCATTTTCAACCACAGGAACTACTGGCACCCCTTGAAACTAATACTTCATCTTAACCAATTTGAGAAACCAAAAAGCAAGACTCTAAAACATCCAAGGACACAAAGGAGGTCCATAGTATATTTTCAGGAAGAGAAATATGCAGATTCATGAAAGAGATATTGTTTCTCCCAAATAGTGAATAACAATTACACTAACACGGCAAGAGAGAGAGAGAGAGACGAAGGAGAAATCCAATTGAGCTAATATGTATGCGAGGAGTCCTGCAAATTTCTTGTGAGTGGTTGGACTAGAAGCTCTCCACAGTATATCTCCTTCGTGATATTATGAGATCTCCCTTCGTAGGGTGATTAATTTATCCAGGTTTCATATCATGTCGCATAAATTTCATTTACTACCGGTGGCATGTCGTACTTTGACATTAATAAATAACCCCCTTTATTTCTCTCTGAAAAGAGTGCATGCATATTTTCCAACATTCCAAATTTATTATGGGATGACAAGTGTCACCTCTCCATACTTATCGCTAGCTCAGAAGGAGGCGCCATGGGAGTGATGTGCGCGTTTAGTTGGGAAGTCAAGAAGTCAGATATTTTCAGAACTCTTGAACCACAAGACTTAAAGGTTCAAAAGTTCAACAAACTTCCAACCTTCTGACAACAAAGACTTTCTTTAACAAGATGACACAAGACCGATAGGGAAAGTTTTATGACACAAGTTTTGTGACTAGTCAGGAAATCGGGAGGTTCATGAACTTTTGAACTCACCGACTGGGGTTCAAAAACACAAAGAATTACTGACCGGGCAAAAAATGACTAAGTATGAAGGTACAGCCTAAAACCAAAGTATGAATAATGATGAATAAAGAATGTGAATGACTTAACACATAAATGCTTTAGAAATTTCAAAAATGAGGTAACACTAAGTCAATTTGAGGTTTGTGAGATATAGCTTGAGTTAGTTTTAGGTTGTGAGTTTGTGATAGAGTCTCTTGATTTGAATGTGCCAAGGAGTTTAGGGTTTTTTTAGGAAGGAAACCAAGGTTTCTTCAAAAGATAACGTAAAGGTTTAATGGAGTAGGGATTTGCCATATTATATGCAAGAGACAATAAAAGTTTCAGTGTCTTACAAAGGAAAAATAGTCATGGTGAGAATAAGGCATCTATTGAGACTATCTGCAGATATAATGGAGATCTAGAATGAGGTTAGAAGTGTTTGACATGGACTATGAAAATGAACCAAAGTAAACCTAGGGACTATCAAGGAAGAGACATCAAGATGCATACACAAGGCTGCACCTTAGTATGAGTAAGCACAACATACAAATCTCAGACCAGTGTGGAGGTAAAGACCCAAGGTTTGATAGTGAGTAGAGACTACATGAAGACATGCAAGTCAGGTAAATGGTCTACACTCATTATAGATAGTCTGCATCTTAGTATGAGTAGCATACAAAGAGTAATGGCCCACATTTTGCACATTTTTGCAATGACACCCAAGCTAGTAAGTGTGATGAATGAGACTTTGAAAAGGAACAAGGATCAATGGTACGTCTTTCAGACATTCCAAGCCCCATGTGCTCTTTTAGTCAAGCGGGTTAATCAGTAGAGGCCCTGAAAACAATACATCTATGTAGTTACTAGAAGCAGTGTAGGGTTTGGTTGAGAAATATTTGTCACAATTGATCTTGCCTCAGTTTAGGAGCCTTGCATGGTCTTAAATAGTTATGAGTCACCCTAGAAGATTCAAGTAACTTGACATTTTTGCAAGAGTACAAAAACTGGTAAGGGTTTTAAATTTTCATCACTTTAATTCCTTTCCACTATATACGAAACTATTTTAGGCCTATCACTATTTGACAAAGGCTAGAAGGAGTTTACAGTCCTGTTCATAATGATGTAGGGTTAGTTATGAAGGCACTGTGACAGTGCAGCAAGGTGAACAGTGATCTCTTAAGTCATTGTTAGAGTCAAGGTTAAGGGAGAGCATAGTGGATCTTGTTACCACTACCAACTTACCAACTTAAGCATGCCACTATTTGAGAAGTGAGATGTAGTAATAGCTACTCTTCACTGTCACAAACGAAGATATACATTGTTAACAGTAAAAACAACAAAAAGCTTGAATAGCAGTCATATTAACAAAATGAGGAAGCAACACAAAAGAAGGACTGCATGTATAGCACTTAGGCACTATAAAGACTATGACATTATCAACAAGAGGGCAGTCTACACTAAAAGAGCTCCTAAAACCTGTGCAGACCTAAAAGTTCATGTAGAGACAAGTAGAGGTACATGGTGAATCATGCAAGTAGCAGTGATATTCAGGAGTATCCCTGATAGACTTGAGTAGTAATGAATGAGAAATAATCATAAGGCTAAAAGATAGTGATCCTACTTTAGTCTTGAAAGGACTATGTTAGTAGTGAAGACTATGATAAAAGCATGAGGAAGGAAATGATATCGAAGGCTCATAAAAGGTAAACAAAGGTACAACTACCTAACTAGTATCATAAGGTCAGTAACATGATCAAAAAAGGCATTTATGAGATTAAAAAAACACCGTGCAGTGATAGTGATAGTGATAGTGATTCCTAGAACATGCACTAGTACGTGAGATAGTTAGGTATCCAAGACCAAGAAGGTGAATATGACAGCAGTACAATGCAAAGATGGGAACAATAGAGGAGACTGTCATAAAACAAAGATGACAGTGTGTATGTGTTAAGATCTCATTAGTATCCTCTGATATCCTTGGCCATAAGCAGACTTCAAGAAGGGATGATAGTCATCCTCAAGCAATGGGGTTTTGTTGGAGAAGACAGATCACGTGTTTAGCATAGTCAAAAGAAAATAAAGAGAGGACAGTGGCAAGAACAAAGAAACAGTCGATTTGAATGAGACTATAACAGTCTACACTTAGTGAAGAGCTAAAGAACTAAGATCATTATTTGGTAGTGATATAAAATTTTACTATGGTCTGCTCCATATGACAATTAGGAAGATTTGACAACATTAGAGATCTAAAACTTTCATGATTAGGAAATAGTCAACCCTGAATGGAGGTTTGAAAGAGTTCAGTTTCAAGTATGGAGTCACCATAGGATGGTCTGCAGTCAGGCATTGGAGTTTCAAAGACATCATGGAAGCTTAGACTATGAAGACAATGAGATGAGAAGGTCTCCCAGTCAAGGATAATAATGCTGACATCTTGAACAACAGTAAGAAAGGGACAACAGTCATTTAAGTGTCATGAAAAGGGCCTCAAGCCAAGTCAAGATAGAGAACAAAGAATGGATAGTCAAAGCAAACATGAAAATGCAGTGATCTAAAAGCCTTCAACTTTCACAAAGGTCTACATGCATCCAACCATGTAAGAGAGATGACAAAACTTGAGAAAGGATCAAAAAAAAGGGCAACAGGTTAGAATACACACTATATATTTCAACCAAAGGGTAGAAATGAAAAATGGAGTTTCCCATCATTTTCAGAGGCTACAAACTCAGTTCAAGAGCACCAAGAGGTAGTTTTAACCTTGAAGAAGACCCTACAGGGGTCATAAATGAAGTCAGAGGTGTTTCTAAGTCATTAAGAGGTGGTTTGAAGCAGTTTAAAAACTCCTAAAGAGGCACAACTCTTTCCATATGCCCTATTGTTGTGCAAGGTGGAGGTTGAAGAGGTTATGAGGTAGTTTGAGTAGTTTGAGAAGTTTTAAAGACATCATAGATAGTTGGGAGAATCTTCTAAACATCTAGGAGCAGTTCCAACACTTCCGAAGCGTCAAGGAGCCTTTTAAATAGCTAGAGCAGGTTTTTAGGAGATGGAAAAGGTCAACCATGACATGCAAGAAGCAATATCAGATCAACCAACTTCTTGGGTGCCTAAAGGAGGTTTGACCCAGTTTTGTTCATATTTTTTTATCCTAAATTTACTCTTAATGTCTCCCCATGTTGGGATGAGTATAGGAAAGGATTAGTTTGGTTTTTTAGCAGTTCTTTCATGTTTGAAATCTCTAGAAGCCAAAAAACAAAATATTGTCACTTATGTTTTCATAGTCCAGCACTGAAAAACCTTCATTTGTAACACTTTTTCAAGCAAAGGATACAGTTTCAAACTTATATTGGTATAAGAAACCTTTTCATTCAATAAAATATTTAGATTTGCCTTCTCTATTTGCTATCTATGATGTATGTGGTTCAAATTTGATGCATTTTTAGTTGTGTTTAATCAAAACCTTCAACATATGTAATCATCAAAATAGAAACACAGGCATTGTGAATATGTTGTCTAGTATATTGTGAGCTGCGAAAAACATATATGCAGTTGTTTAAGGTTGTGAAACTCATTATTTTCCTACTAAAATAGTAGATTATAGGCATCCTCCTTGCAATAAACAATCAAACATATGGCATAGAACTCAAAGTTGTGAAAAAACTAGTCACTTTTATTGAATAAATGTGTGTCAAAAAGGCAAGACGAGTCATTATATTTTTGGTGCATCATCTTTCCAGCTAGATTAGGTTCATTTGACGTCTTTACCTCACTCTTTTCTTAGCAAAAAGCAATAAGTAGTCTAGCTTAGGTGATAAAATCCAAGGGAACCATCGTCTCTAGAGGTTCTTTTCCATCATAGGTGACCCACAAACCAGGAAAAGTTCCCATGTTTCACTAGTAGGCTAACTTGCACAACTTAGCAAGGGTGCATTATTCAATGACAACAATAGCCTTTCACAGAAGAAGGAATAGAGTTAACATGAGATTGATTGGGAGATAAGTAGAATTGATTTGGAGTTAGAATGAAGTGATTGGGAGTCTTGAATTAGTAAGGGGAAGTTGATGATCAATCAGGTAAGGTGACTCACACGATCAGGGCTCAATTTGGAGCAAATTTGGGCTAGAACTGGAAGAAATCATGCAAGTTAGAAGATGATAGGGTCACCCCTTTCGGGAAGCGGGCCACCCCTTTCACTAGGGAAAGTCACCCCTGGAGATCCTACTTAAGTGGTGGGTCACCTAGGGAGATCCTTCAATGACAGGGGGAAACCCATAGAAGAAGTTTTTTATGGGTGGTTTCTAGAATGAAGAATGATTTAAAAGGTGTGATAATGGTTTTGGCATCCCCAAATAAACCATAGGGTCTCTGTAGGGTGGGTTTCCCCTTTCACTAGGGGAAGTCACCCCTAGAGATCCTAATTAAGTACATCCCAAGTACATCTCAAATAACGTGAAAGTCTTCCAATTTATATATATATATATGGAAATCATCAATGAAAATAATAATATTACATAATCAAGATATACAAGGGGTTAAATACTTCAACCCTCATCAATAATAATGATTACAATAAGCTGTGAAGAAACCACCACAAATACAAGTGGCCATATACAATGTACATCATAAATAATATATGAAGAACTCCAAGCTCAACTCTGCAAACTAATACTCCAAGATCTCATGCTTCTATTACTAATCAGGGAAGGGATTGAACTCGCCATGGGGATGTCCCTTTCCTCCCCATCCATCAGTCAAGGTGAAGAAGTACCATCCATGATCAAAAAGTGTGGTATAATATAATACGTGATTATCTTATTTAGTTCATTTCTTAATTAACACATAAGCATACACATGAAACCATAGGTCTAACCATTTCAAATGCATAGAAATAGATTTCTCAATACACATCAACACATCCTTTCTAGCATCCAATTCAACTATAAATGCAAAGACATGAACAAGTCAAATATGACTCTCAATAATAACCACAAGTCTTTTCAAACCAACAAGGTTTGACTTAGAACTATACATTCAAGACCATATACAACATCCACATGAATTGATATTCGCATCTCATACTACAAAAGATCTCTTCACGTGATGTTATATGTCTTATTAAAAACATGTGCCTAAGGTAAAACTACATGCATCCTACAATACATGCATCCTAACCTTAGCACAAAACAAGTATCCAAACACACATAAAACAACAATTCAAATATTCAAGCACACACACACACACATAGAGAGAGAGAGAGAATAGAATACAACATATAATTTAAATATTCACAACTCAAATACGCATCACACACATAAAGAAAACACACATAAAGAAAGTACATAGAACTAACATAAAATACAAGCATATCATACAACCAAGAATACAACACACAATCCCAACCAAGGCCTCTACCTCAAAATTCAAATATAAGAGCACGAGTTCAAATATCACAAAGGCATATGTCTTAAAGTCCAATTACAAGACCACAATAAAGGCATCTACCTTAGAGTCCCATACCACATTAAGGCACGCACCTCCCATTAATAAAGTACATCTATACCAAATATCATATAAGTAAGCAATCTAACCATATAGTAAACACATAGCACCCCACCATCTGGTGGATATTGTATACGAAGTTGGGTCACAGGTCTTCATCAGAGATCTCCTATCTCTAGTAATGAAATGGGAAACATAATTAGTGCATCCACACCCTATGCATCTGCATAGCCTATGAAACCCTTACCCATCCAAAGAGCTAGAACATATGTGATGTTTTTATGGTGAGAAAAGCATATGCTAATCTCTTACAGTCTTACCTAATGGTTGAAGGTCTTCAAATGTGTTGGACAAGGATAGAGAGAGTGATGTAAGCTGGAAGCACCCATAATACATCTATCATTCTCTCAATCCATACTAATCATGGTTCCTATACAGAAACCAAGGTATACATAATCTAAATCAAGACTACAAGGTGTAGTGAAGCATGGGAGACACTTCCAGTTATACTTACACACAACACCACATAACAAAATAGGTAAAACACCTAATTCAAGAGTGTACCATATAATAACTCTATCACATTAAAGAGATTATCTCTACCCAAATTAAGTTGGGAAATCATACAAAATATTATTGGAAGTTAAGCATTCCAATCATGACATCAAAACTATCATACACAAATCCATTAGAGGACTCTCAAGAACAAGATCAAAACCTAGGTGTAAACATTCATGTTCAGACTCTCATTAATAATATCAAAATAAAATAAAATTCAACATACTCAACAAAAATAGAAACTCACCAAACCATGTTGGGAGATCACATACACCAAGCATTTCTTTCATGCTAGCAATTTGTATATAAATTGCATAAAAATAGCTTCCATTGAAAAAAATATAATTTTCTTAAAACATAATATTTTTCTAACTAAAATGTGTTATAAAGGTAACATAGAGATCTAATCATCCCATAAATATTTTAGTCATAATTCTCTTTAATATAATTTTCTAAAAATTATATAATCACATATAAAATAATAATCATCAAAATAGAAGCACAAATAGACAATCACTAATTCATACATATCTCATAATTGATAATATAGGTATGGGTAAATTCTTGTGAAGATTTATTAAACTAGGGTTCTCATCTTCAATTAAAAATTTATAAGAAACTCAGTTTTGAAACGAAATTTATTTAAGACACAACAAACTAGTTTTTCTCAAGATGGTTTTATAACAATTTAGACATCCAGTCACAAATATTTTTACATCTCACAATATATAATTTGAGTATCAATGTTTGTTTTATATGATTTAGAAAACTTAATTGCACACTTTTTCTAAAACTTTCAGAAAAAAAAAAAAAACCAATTTTTAAAACAAATGTTATTGAAGACAAGACACACTAGTTTTTCTCAAGATAGTTTTACCAGTTTTCATAAAAAATCAATCAACTTGTTTAATTCACAAAAAAAATCATGTAAGATGAAATTATGAAAATTATAGGGAAAGTTTATCTCATAGTTGGAGACTACATATCCAAAATTAAAAGGTACCCAGTTCACCATTTATGAAATATTATGCCCAATTTCACATAAGTTTCTATTTTCTTTTCAAGACAACTAGTTTATGATTCATACACAGTATGGTCAAAATTCAATTCTTTCTTAAAAAAAAACCTAAGTTCATTAATTACCAGAGAAACCAAATAGTATCTACATCTTTTCATGATTATAATCTTACCTTAAAAAATCTTACATAAATTTTTAATTTGAAGATCTTGAAATTCCAATTCCCAAAGCAAAAATAGCCAACCTCTTTATTCTTCTTCTTCATGTAAGTCTATTTGTTTTCTTTTTTTCTCCTCTCCATAATCCATAATTGCATAGTGCATAAAAAAAGAAAGACCCTCAAGAAACAAAAAGACTCCCTTCAAATCAAAGTTTCCTTCTTTTTCTTTCTTTTCTTTTCTCAACCCTATCTCATGAAATCTTCAAAATAAGAATATAATCTTTAAAGATAATAATTTTATTCCAACTAAATAAGAAAAAACACAATTAAATAATTTTTTTCTATTGTACAAATTCCTAATAATAAAATATTAGAAATTAAAAATTTATTTTCTATTGTGCACATTCCTAATAATAAAATATTATAAATTAAAAATTGCTTTTCTATTTACAACTAAAGATAATAAATCTTTATATTATCTTATTTTTCCAATTATGAAATAAATATAATTATTTATTTCTAATTCAATAATATAAACTTGCACAACCAATTAATTTAACTTAAAATAATTTATACAATTAGATTTGTCAAATCATTTAATTCTATTTCCTTTTCTCAATCATGAAATAAATAATTATCCTTGTGAGCAAAATAATTAATAAATACAAATCTATGTATTAATAAACAATTCATCACAGAATTATTTATTATTAATAATTATTAAATTTTCAATCATCAAATAAATAACTAAACATCAATAACTTTTTATTTTATTTTAATTAATTATTTAAATCTAGTTTAATTATTAATTACCCACACAAATGGATTATCTCAGAATACTTCAACACTAGGACCTAGTTCACCTTCCCCGATACTTGTACTTGTTGCACAACACAACCTTTCTACATATACCTTAGTAGCATTGTTATAAACAATATAATCATATAATCACCTTTAACAGTTAACCATGGTACTAGAATCACACATTATACATAAAATGTGTTAAATCAACACTTTACATTTAACATAAGTTAATAGAGCTTATCTAATTTTATTACAAAATTAGAATATCATAGACTCACAAAGAAACTAAAAATGAGGGATGTTGCAAAGAACAAGGCTATGAAATGTATCTTCATTAGTTACGTTTCTGGTGTGAAAGGATACAAGCTTTAGGGTCTTGTTGTACAGAAGGTAATATATAGTAGAAGTGTGATTTTAGAGAAAGTAGGCCTTCTTCCATTATATTTCAACCGGAACAAAGTGAACAAAACTCAGATGTGATTCAGCTTCCTTCTACACCTGAGAAAGTTGAATTGCGGCCTCTAGATAGACAAGAAGTTGATGTTAGAGCAGCTAAGATCTGAATGCGACATCATAACAACCTTCCACTACTAAAAAATAGAGCACAAAAGTGTGTCTATCATATATTGAGAGTGTGTAAAATGTATAAAGAAGCCTTGCATAAATAGGTAAGGAAGTGGAGGAAGGAAGGTAGGACTGAACAACTGACTACGCCTCCAAATGTGCAACACTTGTCTAGCTCAAATGACATGTGTAAGAGCATATGGCAAGTGTGTATGAACTAGGTGTCTCAAAAGGTGAGTAAATATGTCTCAACCACATGAAGTGAGACAAAAATATAAAAGTCCCTAAGTGGAGACTTAACAAGTTTGAATGGGTCAACCTAGAAAGAGAGATTACTGAACTAGTTATAAAATGACCTCATTTACACTAACACCCCCATTAAGTGCAACCTAGGGAGTAGTGATATAATGATGATGGGTCTCAACTACTAGGTCATGTTAGGTACCCATGTACAAAAAGGTTTCTCATAAACGGAGTCAAGGAGAAAACCCAATGGGAAATAAAACTCTCCTCCAAAAGAGAAAGTATACATGAAAGAATTGTACAAGTGAAGGAGAACTATAGATAACCCCCCAAGGACTACTTCTAACACTAATGTACAATAAATGTTCCCCTATAGAAGAGAAAATAGAGAAGGTCTATGCGACCCCCCAGAAAATGAAAAGGAAAGAACTCCATGTGAAGAAATGCTCCCTCCAAAAATTGAGGTGAGAACAGAAACCATGTAGCCTCCCCTCAAAATGTCTCTTGTTGTACTAGTAGATGCTCAACACTAGATGCTGAAGATGATCCATGAACGCTAAACAACATTTCTCCCCTTGGGAAGAAATAAAACCAAAAAAGAGTGCAAGTGATCTACCCAATCCTGATAGGAATATGCAGGAAGAAGAATGATTGTCTCTTAATTCTATGCATAATTCAAAGACCTAGATGATGCCTGTGATGATGTCTTTGAATGTTTCTCAAAGATGTCTAAGACAATGCTAAATTGTGGCAAATTTTATAGGATGAATCAGGCATCGTAAAATATTCAAGTACAGGAACCATGGACGTATGGTGAAAACTAGACCAATGAGAATCTGATACTACTGTAGAGGATGTCAAAATGGATGATGACTAAGTCAAATATGTGGACTCATGAATATCTACAAAATCTGTCACTTTAGAAGTTGATGTAGGCAAAGAAATAGCAATCATATCTGAAAAAGATAATGGTGATGCAACTTCATCGAAGCTAGCATCAAATATAACATTAATGTCCTCAATGGTGTCTTTCAAATTTGTAACGTGGGATTCTACAAACAAGAATGATATGTCTAGTAGAAATGCATCCTAATGTGTTGGATATAGAAAAGTGATATAAATGTTCTAGTGCAAGGAATCATTAGAAGCCATGGGTGAGTCAACATTGGATTCAGATATAGCATCAAGTGATGGTGGAGATGAGATCTCAATGCAAGCCAAGTGACTAGATTATTCATCCCCAAATGATGGTGTCACACAATATGTTTGAATGAGACTGGATGATGTTTTTGTAGGTGCTAGATTATAACGATCAGGTAAAACAATACCATAATCATGAAGTTGTTGAACATTTCATCATTTTGATGAGGAAGGCATTCTTTTGTTGTATTCTTTTTCATCCCACAATATACACACTTGATTTTCTATTTATTACAAGGTTTATGAACAATACTCAAATGGAAGGGATTATGTGTGAGAAACATGATTGAATTTGCAACAATATCCAAAGAAAAAAACTAAGTTTACCCCCCTTAAATGATTAATGATTAAAATTAGGTGCCCCCTAAAAAAAGGAAAATTACAAGTTTGTTAAGTTTGGATGCCTAAATCTATCGTTTATAATACATGGTGGTTTTTTACAAATAGGCTATCCAAAGCCTAAGTTTACATGTGTAGATGAATGTCTTGCAAAATTCTAGTAAGTTTCAAAAAAAGTTTGTGAAATTTTGATATTGGGGGTGAAAATTATGCCCCATAAAAAATTGATACAAAACTATACTTTGGAGGCCAAAAAAATGTAAAAATGCTACAATTTTAATGACACAATGCTGTCAATGATGGAATTACCTTTTCGTCAACTACAAATTTGCCAAATTTTGCCTACATGGGTGAAAGTTAGAGCAACATGAAAAAAATCCCCTATTGCAGACAAAAAATAGGCCTATGTGGCCCATGCATACAAGTTGTCTCATTTCAGGATAGGTTGTTCCATTCTAGGACACAAGGATTGATTTTGAGATACTATGTCCCATTCTGGGGTAGGGCAACTTGCATGGACACCTAGTCCACCTAGCAGACAAGTGGGTCGACTGGACCGATTCTAGGTGAAGGTTGGTTGGATGGGAGTCCTATTCTAGACAGATTAAGTGTTTGCATCTAAAAGGGACTGTAAGTTCATAATGAGCCCAAAATGGAGCTGGGTCAAGGGTCCAGTTAGAGTGGGCAAGTTTATGTGCATAGCTTGAATAGGACTGTATTGCCAAGATGGAGTGGGATGGGCACCTGATCTGGAATGGTTTGGAGTCCAAGTGGGAAAATATGGGCATGTAATTGGTTACTAGCAACTGCTAACTTGCTAAAGTCCTTTCCGCAAAAGCCCTTATCTCTTAACAAGTTACCAGTGAGTCTTTTCACACAACCATACAAATATATTTTTTTCCATTATGTAATTTATGTTTATCTCAATATAGTGGTTATCTCTAATCAGTTTATTTAATTTTAAATACATCAAAGTAAAGGAAGAGAAATATTGCTATTAGTATTGAAGGATCTTATTCATCAGACCATCTAAACATATAAGTCCTTGTCCCGGGTATGCTGCAATTTGTATGCAATCTCCTTTTGTAGCTCATCTAAATGATTCAAGGAGAGTGTTGAATAGGCACTCCAAAATTTCCCTGCCCAAGAGTCTTATGCAACTCATTTGTGCTCTTATATAGAGTATGGGCCATATTAGGCATCCATAAGGCCTTCCATAGTATCTAAATTTATTTGAAATACCTTCATAAAGGCACAATGGAGGCTAAACATGAGCGTGTCAGAACACTAGAGTTTGTAGGAGTTGTGGGGTCAACAATTGGCATAACCAAGTCTAATAGGGGCCAAAAAATCCCAAAGAGATCATGGATAGGGTCATCCTACAAGGCTAAACACAAAAACCATGGTAGAGGTTGAGTTGGAGTTGAACCACTGGGCGTGTACAAGGAGTCTTGGATGGTTAAAAGTAGAGTCCATGGATAAAGTGTCTGCCAAAATCAAAGCATGGGCCAAGTAGATTAGAACTTCGAAGGGCATTGAATGGTCTGGAAGTATGGATGCAGGACTGAGAGGCCAAGTGGAATGAAGGTCGAATGCCCTAGAATGTAGGTGTAAAGGCCCTGAATGAGGCTAAGTACTAGAGTTGAGAGGCTAAGTGGAGCTGAGATGCAGTAAAAGGGGTTGTCGTGGCTTGGAACTATCAAGTCAAAGGATGAATAGTGGGCCAATCAGACCAAAAACTAGAAGCCTACAAACACCAATGGAACATGAATGCCAAAGGGGGCCGAAATAGCCAAGTAATAGGATTGAACATGGCCAAGAGGGCCAGAACAAGGCCGAGTAAACCAAAAAGCAAGCCGAGAGGCCAAGAACCAAGTCATTTGAGCCTCAAAAATCTAAAATTCTTGCAAGTAGAAATGTCAACCCAAAAGTTGCAGAGGGCTATTCATCCCTCTGCAAAAAAAATAAAATAAAAAATATGTACAGGTATGGATGTGTAGTCGTACAGTCATATGATGCATGGTCAAAGGACTAAAAAACTTGCAAAAAATCAAATTTGCCAAACAAAAGGCTATTCTTCATTTCTCAAGCCTTTTGGACTCAATGGCGAGGTCTATTTGGATCTATGATGCTCTAATGATAGGGTTAAGTGTTAGAGTCACTATGGTTCGGGAAGGGACATGCATTCGAGGCTTTGATACCATGTTGGAGCAACCAAGATCTAAATGTGGCATCATAACAGCCTTCCACTAGTGCAAAATAGAGCACAAAAATATGTTTATAATATATTAGGAGTGTGTAAAATGTACAAATAAGCCTTGCATAAATAGGCAAGGAAGTGGAGGAAGGAAGATAAGACTGAACAACTGACTACCCCTCCAAATTTGCAACACTTCTCTATCTCAAATGACATGTGTAAGAGCATGTGGCAAGTGTATGAACTAAGTGTCTCAAAGGTGAGTACACATGTCTCAACCACATGAAGTGAGACAAACCTAAAAGTCCCTAAGTGGAGACTTAACAAGTGTGAATGGGTCAACCTAGAAAGAGAGATTACCTAACTAGTTATGAAATCACCTCATTTACACTAAAAGTTGAGAGCTCATCTAATTATGAATCTTCAGAAGAGGAGGAAGAAGGTCTAAAAGGCATAGACAACCACCTAAACTGTATTCATCTAATGATTGGAGATGTATTTTTACTTTGAATACTAACATGGATGAACCAAGATCTGTAGAAGAGGCATTAGGTATGAACGATGTAAAGTCTTGGAAGATTTCCATGGATGAAGAAATGGTAGCTTTGGAAAAGAATGATACATGGGACCTTGTACCATTGCCTAAAGGATGAAAACATGTTGTTTGCAAATGGGTGTTTAAGAAAAAGATTGATTCAGATGGAGGTTTTGAGAAGTACAAAAAACAATTGGTTGCAAAAGGTTACTCTCAGGTTGAGGATGTCAATTATGGTGAGATATTTTCTCCTATTGTAAAAATGACATCCATTAGATTATTGATTTCTATTGTTGCATCTTATGATCTAGAGGTTGAGAAAATGGATGTGAAAATGGCATTCCTTCATGGTGATTGGAGGAGGATATTTATATGACATAGCCAGATCACTACGTGGTGAAAGGTAATTTAGTAATTTGGTTTGTAAATTGAAGAAATCCTTGTATGGCCTAAAACATAGTCCTAGGATGTACAAAAAATTTGATACATATGTGTTGAGTTTTGGATTTGAGTGTTCTTAATTAGATCACATATCATTTCTTGTTTATTGAATTAAATTTTGATGATATTTTATTTATTGGTAAATGGAAAGGAATGATTTCAGAACTAAAGTCTCAACTTGTAGCTAAATTTGAAATGAAAGATCTTGATGCAACTAAACACATTCTTGGGATGGAAATTAGAAGTGATAGAGTGAACAGATAACTATGGCTTGACCAAAGTAAGTATGTCAATTCAGTTTTACAAAGGTTTAACATGTGATATTGTAGATCATTGTGTTCCTTTTACAATTGGAATGAAGTTATCTACTTCACAATGTCCAACATCCCCACCAAAGATGGAAGATATGAGTGGAGTGCCTTACAGAGTGCAGTTGGAAGTTTGATGTATGTTATGGTTTGTACTAGACTAGACATTGGCCAAGAAGTGGGAGTTCTTTCCATATATATATATATATAATCCTAGTAGAGTTCATTAGGATGTAGTTAAAAAAGAGTCTTCAGATATTTTCAGGGTAGCTTAGAGTATTCCTTTTCTTATCATGGTAATTTGATAGGCGATGAGCAATCCATTTGGATTCATGGTTATGTGGATTCAGACTGACTAGGTGATGTTGATAGTGTTTACTTTATTTTGTGGTGTAATTAGTTAGATGTGTAAATGAAGGGCTATGGTTGCTTTGTCCATAATTAATGTTGAGTATATGGCAACAATTCATCCTTGTACAGAATCCATTTGGCTTAAAAGATATTTTTAGACATTTGGATAAAATAGGGTATAGTGACAGTTTATTGTGATAGTCAGAGTGTAATCTACCTAGCTAAGAACCTAATTTTTCTTTCTAGTACCAAGCATATTGATGTATAGTATCATTTTGTGAGATATATGGTGGAGGATGGAAGGATGAAATTGGTTAAGGTAGAGACTTTGATGAATGTTGCATATTCACTAACTAATCCCATGAGCATAGAGAAGTTCAGATGGTGTTGAAAGTCTATGGGCCTTTCGGCCCCTAGCAATTAGATAATGGTGTTGTTTCTCTTGCAAGGTGTTCGACAAGTGGGAGAATGTTGGGAAAAGTGTCTCAACCTTGTGATTACAAAAGGTGTGATTTTCAAGTTATAAAAATGAATAAACTCAATTTCTAGGCTATAGAGTTGGTTTTTTACCAAAATAAATGTTCTGGGTTGCCCGACACTACTTCCAAGGGTTCCTAGTGTGTAGATCACTTCGAGCTCTACAATTTTAAAAAAAGGCTCAATTGGCCTCCTAGATCAAAATTTATGGCCTCCAGAAGTTAGGCCTCTCGTATTGGAAAATGTAAAAAATGTGTTGGATACAGAAAAAATCTAGAAGGGGGAATTACACATGTTGACCAACTTATGATGCATGTTATTACACATCATAAGGCATATTTTATTAGAGATAATGGAACCCTAAGTATTTGGGCACCACTTTTGGGTGGTTTTGGCTCATGGTTTTCTAATTACCATTTGACATATTCATGTATGATATCTCCTATATATTAGGTTCTTGAGATGGAGTTTGTGTGTGAGAGTCTTATAGATATTGTTAAGTGGCCTCTAGATCTTTGGCTGGTGATACTCCTATGAAGGATTTCTCTACAAGTATATTGCAATCTTGTTAATATTTATGAATAATATATTAGGTTACTTTTGGAGTGTGTAGGTTTTCTCCTGAAAGGGTTTTCCCCAAGTAAATCACTGTGTTGTGGTATGACTACTATTTATGTTTATTTATGTATAATTTATATAACTATTGTGAAGATTTGAAAAGTTTTGCATAATCCTCCTCTCAAGATTAGTGTAGGAAGTTGTTCCACTACCTTAGCTTCCTTACACATAAAATCCTGAGAGATGTACTTAAAATCTATACTAAATTAACTCAAAGGCCCTCTATAAAGTCAAAGAAAAAATAGTCTAGCAAGCTTGAGGTGTCCTACATATCCCCTCCCCCAACCCATTCCCTATCCTCACTCTTTGATCCACTATGAGTCATTCTATGATTAGCTCCTGAGCTAAGATGGGCCTTCTTTTTCCCTTTCTACTAGTATCCAAGACCTAAGCATGTACATCTACTTAAGTGTATCCACTTTGTGCATCCACCTCCCAATCCCCATACACTTGACTACTCCCCTATCTCTCTCAAAGCCTAAAGTCCATAATGATAAAACTTGGAACAATTCATGTAAAATTATCACTACACTCCATCGACACTTTTGTACCCCATCCATATTTATGCACTTTATTCACACACCTACCACACTATCTTTCCTTCTCACACTAAAATTATACAATGAAGAAGAAAGTAAGCAAATTTCTTATTTGAATTGATCCATGAAGTTAGTGAGTCACTTCAAAACACATTGATCCAAGTCACTAATCTTGAATGCACTAGAGAGATTATTTCATAATTTGAACTTGCATGTTCTTCTCTCCCACTTCTTCATGCTCTTTTTCCTTTTCTTGCCTTTGTCATTTTTTCCAATGTCATTTTTTTAATTTGGCTTGTATTTTCCCACCACTTTACATCATATTTTTGTTTTCACCTCTTTTGCATGTTGTGTTGCATCCTACTATTATCAATTAGAGAATGATGATCTACATTCAATTGTTATTTTATACTACTCTTAGGACTAAATCCAATAATATAGCATGTGGTTACATTCATGTGTTTTCTATTATTTGACCATGTGATTTCTCATCCCCTATTTCATATTTATTGTGAGACTTCTCCATGATTGTACTCTTGTGTGTTCCTTGACTTTGTTTAGTGAGCATTATATGTTCCCTTATGGTATCTATTTGGGGATTTCTCTTGTCTTCAATTCTTGATTTGCTTTGGTGTTGGTAACTCTTGTGCTCCTCTTTTCTATCAACATTTCTCTTCTCATTGCATATGCCAAAGTGTGTGTTTTATTTCCTACTCTAAAGAGTGTGATCTTGGTGTCCCCTATCTATGCTTCATCATCACATTATCTTTCAATCTCTTAGTGGTCTCTCAATTTGACCACTATTGAGGGTATGACCTTGGTGTCCCCCTTTCTATGCTCCATCATCACATTATCTTTCGATATCCTAGTGGTTTCTTTCTTTAACCACTCTTGAGAGCATGTCATTAGTGACATTCCCCTTTTGTCCTTCAACATCACTTTATATTTCAATCTCCTAATGGCCCTCAATTTGACCACTCTCAAGAGCATGACCTTCATGTCCTCCCACTTTTCATGCTTCATCATTGCTTTATATTTTGATCTTCTAGTGATCTCTTTCTTTGACCACTCTCAAGGGAATGACCTTAGTGCTCCCCCATTCTATGCTCTGTCATTGCCTTATATTTCAATTTCTTATTAGCTTTCCTAGTGGTCTCTTGATTTTATCATCACATCTTTCACCACTCTTAGGGGCATAACCTCAATGCTCCTCTCACTCATTATTTTGTCACATCATCACTTGAGGGCATGCGACATTTTTTGCCTCATGATCCTCTTGGTGCATGACCTTGATGTTCTCCCCTCCATTATCATCATCATATCCCATCATCACCAAATCCTTGGAAGCTATTCTCTTTCTAATTTTTTCCCTTAACCATTTTCCTTATGATGACTGGCTCTCTTCAATCTATTCTTTCACCAGTCAACTTAAGGAGTTGTGTATCTTATATCACTCACCTTCACTCCATATATCTAAGCCTTGCCCTTTGACCTTGACAACGAATAAGCTTTTTCATCACTTGCAAATTACCCAGACCTCCTTATCTAATTGGGTTCATACCTTATAGCCATTGACAACATCATAATTATCCAATTTCCAATGGGTCAACTACCATCATTATCTAGCCAAGCACCAAGTTTCCAATTTCTATTAGGTCAACTATTGTCTTTAGTCATAAGTGGCTCTCACCAAGTGCCAAGTTTCTAGTTTCCATTAGGTTGGATACTATCTTTAGCTATGGTTGGCTATTGCTAATCACAAAATTTCCAATTCCCCTTTGTTTCCATTAATACCTTGTGATATGGGAAAATTAACTCTACCTAAACTATATCTAATCAGAACAATTTCTCGTAACACATTATGATACTAACCAATAAAGACATGTATCTCACTACTATCCAATCTGGAAGAGTGAGAATGTCCAAGCTATATCCCTTTATTGCAATTGGAAATGAAATGATTAAATACTAATGATTAAAACTAACAAAGACAGGAGAAAATAGGAAAAATGCAGAGATTGATAAAATGATTTATACAAATAAATGCAAAAATAGAAATAGCACATCACAAGGAACTTGGCATCAAGTGGACAAACTCACTATCCAGGATGATAGCACACCACATGGACATCAACATGCCATGATGTAGTCTGTACGGTGCAAAAAAATCAGAATCCTGGACCTATACAGCTTTGCACAGATTTCAAGAGTTTCATGTTGATAAAAAATGCTATAATTATTACATGGAAATATATAGATGAGAGAAATAGATGAAAATGATACTATGATAATGAAATAAGAGAAACGACGAGAAAGGGGAAACGAAATGCAAATGCTTGTGTACTCAAAATATTTCCTTGTGCAACCTGCAATCGCACAAAAAGAGAAGAAGGGTTGGGATGTATAGTAGTTTGCCTTAGTCAAACCCTATTTTTGGTGTTTCTAGCTCAACAACAGCCAAAGAGATCGATTTATTGATAAATAGTGTATGCTCTTAATTCTAAGTGTGTCTAGAATTGTAATGAGCAGTGACAAAATAATAATGCAATATTGATACAATAAAAACCTACTCAATGACTTAGAGTAGATTTATAAAATGATTTATGAATATGAACAAGTAAGTAAATGATATTTAACCTACAAAGATAAATGTTAATATAAATGGATTGACAAAGGTAAGGAATGAAGTTATGATGGTCTCGCTGAAAGACTAATGTACTGAAGAACAAAATGAAACTTAGTTCGGAAGGATAGTGATCTTGAAAGAGAACCTTTCAAAGAGTGCGAAGAAACCAAAGTAAATCACATTAACTGAATACTTTCAATAATATGTAATAAACAACGAGCATAGAATAGCAATACCACAAGTAAAATAAGAGTGAGTAGTAATTTTGGTAGAGCTTCGCTAGCATATAAAATTGATCTTTTCAAATGGAAAATTGATAGGGTTTTATAGAAGAGGCAAGAGGCAAAAATCTGGGAAAGGATCTATTTGGGCGTGGATATACATCAAGAAAAGCTTGGAATGCCATGCAAGTAAAATGCACCTTCTAAAAATGGTTGATGAATAGAAAGACACTTTTGGGATGTCAATGTGTTGTGTAGACATCCATGCCTAGCACTTTTGTCCATGCAACTTCAATTCTTAGAAATTCCAGATGACTTGGGGCATTGCCAAGGTTATGACACTTTTACAGTTTTTGGATAAGATAAGCAAAAAGGGTCAAAGCAGCATTTAGAAAGCATCTTTGTGGATTGATGGTAAGGTTGAGGCTAGTAAGTGATCCTAAAAACACACTAGGGGAGTGGACACTAAAGTGAGTGCCAAATAAAACATGAAATTGTGAACAAGCACAATTTACGATGCTACATTTAGCCCCCACTTCAGCAGGGGTATGACACTATGTGCATATGCAATCTAAAGTAATAAAGAAAATAACATAAAAGCAAACCTTTTACCCAAGGATATTGTAGAGGATGCAAAATGTCACTAAGTGAGAGATATGAAGCCCTCGGCTTAGGATTCTACAAAATCACAATGTTCTGGGCTAAAAATCTACACATGAAACAAATGTTAGAGGTGCACACACACACATATATATATAAAGTTGATGAAAAGGAGGATTAGACCAAATATGATTTGCCCAAAGCTTTACAGTTAGAAAATAATATAGTCTAATACACATTAATCTAATGTATAAGTAAACATATACAAACATACAAAAGGGTAAAATGAAGGGTATGGTTCTAGGGCTAGCACACTTCGAGAGCTAGGAACCAAACTAAAAAATTTCTATAAGTCACTAGGGCTAGAAAATTTTGTTGTTTGCTATGTGGTTTATGAGAAGTGCTAACAAGGTAGTAAATGAAGTATCACATACTAGAATTGCTTTTCTAGGCAACCTACATGTCAAACAGTATCAGAGATTACATGGCTAGCATGGCTAGGTAATTCTGATAAAGGTGGTCAGTTGAAGCAAGTGCATCTACTTAGGACCACAAATGCTACAAAAATGTTGCAAGGAGCATACCATCGATGTGGTGTGTGATCAAGTGTGAAAGATAGTAAATATATGCCCCCACCTTGAAATAATTGCTTACATCATAGAGGAGAAATTAATTTTAAGGTAAAAAGAGGGAAGAAGGCACGAGAGCTTTTAGGAAGCATATGCCTAGAGGATATGTTCTAGAGAGATACATCATGAAAGGGTTGCCCCCAAGAAGGACAACTAAGGTGATGCTTCAAGCATGATATACGATGGCTTGTGTAAGCATGGCATGATGCCAAGCAATGCAAAAAGGTGTCACATAAAGGCAAGCAACATCACAATAAGACAGGGATTTATGTGATTCAAAGTTAGTATAAAATACAAGAGCAAAATAATCAAGGAAAGATAATTTAAATTGTCATCATCCCCCTAGGCACGTAGAATTATGAATACAAAGGAAGAAGGTCACATGAAGACAAAATTAAAATTGGGTCAACATGGAAGGATGCTAAATCATCCAACACTTTGCATCGTCCCCAAAATGTGGAAAATTTAAGTACGACATATAGAAGAATGTAGAAACGTATAGAGGAATGCCACAACATTTTTATTACCCCTGTATTCATGTGCCTACAAGGGCATCAAGGGTCCTCTAGGGAAAGCTAAAAAAACAAACATACACGTCATGCAACAAGTACAGGGTTTACAAAACATACAAGCACACTACAAACAATAACAAATGAAATGAAGGTATTGTGCTCAAGGATCGGGCTCTAGTAGGTCATCTACCTCCCAATCTTGTTCATCATATAAGGATGGAGGGCAAACCACTATATGGACCATGTTGAGAGCAATACTTGGTACTACACCTAGTTCGCCATGCGAAGGATCAGCAACTAAGGGAGGATCCTAGCGCAACTCACCAAAGGCAAGGTCCATCGATCTTGTGAAGATCAAGGATAGAGATTCTATCTCTTCCAAGGACTTAAATACATCTTCTTTGGGGGAAGAGTGATCTAAGTCACTATCGATATAGATGACAATAGGGGGTCACTCAATGCTTACAATGGGAATGCGAGCACTGGTGACAACTGGTGGAGAAGAGGTCTCCACAATCAGAATGAATGAGTAAAATGACTCGACAGTGGTGAAGGAGGCATGTGCTTTGGATTGTAGCAAGGTGGGTGGGATAATGTTTGCTTTTACGCTTTGGTAGTGGGCATGGAATGTAAATGTCAATGGTGGCAGGATGTAAGACATCAGGGAACACTTGATGTTGGGTCCACTGGAATGGAAATAACTCTGATAGAGTGGTACTAGAGATATTATGCTGACGTTATGAAAGTCCAAGGGTGTATCAAATAGTGGCATGTTTGGGATGGATGGAAGGATGGGGCTCTCTATATAGGGATTGAGGGCTACTTGAACCGAGTTAGGGTTACTTTCATCACAAGGAGAGATTAGAGTGGGAAGGTGAGAAGGTGAAGCCAATTCTAGGGCCAGCCGCATAGGAGGGTGTGTGGGAAGGGGTTCATCTCCTGTCGCATGCGCACAAGCTACAGCATGTCGGTGATGTTTGCAATCTCTTGCAAGTTGGTTATGCTGAGTGCAGCTCAAAGCATCTGTAGGAGGAACTAGGTAGTCTCCCAACATAGGCTCCTTTTCTTCTATCACTCTAAGAGTGGGAGGAGGAATAAAAGGAGCCACCGAAGGCTAGGGTACTATTGGGAGAGGGTCTCTTAATGTGGGTTGCCTTCCTCAAGCCACCGAAGGGGATGGAGAAATAGAGGCTACCACTGAAGATTGAGGGACTAAAGGGGAAGGGTCCCGCACCATGAGTTGATTTCCTCAAGTCTTCAAAGAGGCAAGAGGAATAGGAGCAGCCACTAAAGACCAGGGATGTATGGATTGTGTGGGTCATGTGCCTCTATGTCTTTGGTTAGAAGTTGGAGGTGGGACTTCTGTATAAATTCTAGATATTCAAGAATGGGGAAGGCCAATTGATTCAGGTTGTCTTCTCTTCTCTACCAGTGAGGTAGGAGGAGGAACAGAGGCAACCGCTAAAGATCGAGGGACCTCAAGGGGAGCAGCCAGTGGGTCAAAGAGGAAGCATCGACTAATAACTAAGTTATGCAGTAAATGCTTTGAATTTCTGATATGAGAGAAACAAGAAATCATTTTGTGGTCGCAATGGCTCAATCAATCTTGGCCAGAAGTAATTTAAGGAGAAATTTCCTCTTAACGTGACAGGTTTAAACCCACTATGATAAATAGTATGTACCTGACCATCATGAGGGAATTTCAGGCACTTATGGATTATATAGAGGACCACTCTCATGGAAGAGAGTCGCAAATGGCCCAACTTCACATGAAATTGATCTAAGGTGGGAATGATGGAGAAGAGAACATCCAGGACTTTTATTTCCACCCGGACAGGAATGGTAAGTGAACCCAAGGTGCAACAAGAGGACCCACCATGCGCTCATATCTAGACTTATGATTGCTCCTACTTGTCCTGATAGAGTTCACGTACATATAGAAATTCTCTGTGATTACATTCACCATGCACACAGGGTCAATTAATAACCCTTGGTGGGATTTTCATTGACTAGAGTAGTGATGTAAAAAGGTCCACCATAGACATGCATGGGTATTGTTGACCTATTTTCCCCTTCCCAGAGTCAAATAGCCCAGCTTGAAGATGTTGATGAAATCTCTTCAAATCCTTATATCCTTTAGTTTTTAGTGTAAATCCTTACAAAAATCCCTTAAAATTCCTAGGGATAATCCTTGCAAAAAACCCAGAAATTTCTAAGTCCTTGCCTTAGAATTTTGGCCCTTTTTGACCTTTGTCGATAAAAGTCCAAGCTCACAAACCTGCCAGTTCAATAACTGGTTGATTCACCAACAAAGGGAGGAAAACTCAAGAAATGACTAAGGCAGGAAAACATGTTCCCCTTTATCGGCAATTCTCATGTTTTGCGAACTTTTCCAAAAGTTCAAAATTTCACAAGTTTGTCAATTTGGCGATTTGCCGACAATGGGCTAGGAGAGCGAGTTTCATCAAAATTTGACTAAGGCATAAGGAGCCAAAGATGCCTTTATTAGTGATTTTCCAAAGTCGTGAACTCTTCAAAAATTCAAGAATTCTCAAGTTCGCCGATTGGGTGAATCCCTGATAAAGGAAAGTAGAAGGGAAGACTTGCAAGAAATCAGCTAAGTAAAGAAGAAGAAAATATTTGCCTTTGTTGGAAAACTTATGGTTCGACGAACCTTAAGTTTGCTAATCAGCAAGTTTGCTAATCGGCAACTTTGCCGACAAAGGCAAAAGGCAAGGGGAAAAGGTTCATGGAAGGAAATTTTGGCCAAAGCATAATGAGTTTAGAGTTTCAAGGTTTCATCGACAGATATTTTATCAATAAGGCAAAATAGAAAACATGGAAATGGCTAAGGCAAAGAAAAAGAAGGCCTTATCAGGAAATCGGTAAAAGTGCAAACTTTTCCCAAGTTTGAAAATCCTCAAGTTCGTCGATAAGGCAATTCGCTGATAGAGAAGAAGGCAAAAGCAGCAAGGTTTGAGAAAGGGTGATTTTTCTAACAAAGGGTGAAAAGAGCCAAGTGGGCATGGCAAAATGGTTTGGAAAAGTGACATTTCGCCGACAAAGGTAAAAGCAAGCCCAAAAGGAAAAGTTCGTGAAAGCAAAGTTTTTCCGGTAAAGAGGCGAAAGTTGGCCAAAGGAAGAGTTCAGGAAATGATGATTTTGCCGATAAGGCAAAAAGCAAGAATACTTCGCAAAAGACAAGTTTTGTCGATAAGGCAAAAAGAGTAAGGCTAAAGGTTCAGAAAAGTGGAACTTTTCCAACAAAAGGAAGCAAGGGCAAAGTTTGCCAAAATGAAATTTTTCTGATAAAGAAGAAAAGATGGAGCCAAGCAAAGTTAGAAAAAATGACATTTTGCCGATAAGGGCAAAAGATGGTCAAGAAAAGAGTTCAGAAAAATGGATTTTTGCTAATAAGGGCGAAAATGGGAGAAACAAGCCATAGTTCAAAAAATTGAAACGTTGCTGACTGAAGATGAAAATATGCAAAAGGCAAAGATAGAATGGTTTGTAAAAGGCATATTTTGCTGATAAGGCAAAATAAAGGTTAGAGTTTCTAAAAAAGTGCAAAATCAATAAAAATAGAGTTTATAATGTATTGTAGGATTTAAATATTTGAATTTGAATATTTAAAGTGTTGTAAAAGCTCTATATAGGGAGATTTTGGTGGGAAGAAACATTTGAAATATCTTCTTCAGCCATTAATGTAGAATCAGATCTGCTCAGCTACTCCATTTCTAGATATTTTGTATTTATTGTTGCAGATGATGAGTCAACTGCCTACATTTGAAACACAACAAATATCTCCCAACTACTTCAAGATCCAAGAGATTTTCTACATTTAATTTTGCAGATAGACTTTCCTTCTAGCAGGGATATTTTATGACAGGCCCATGGGGCAAATTTATTGTGGTGGATGACTTAGGTCAATGTATTGAAATGTTATATATACATGTAAAAAAGATGTAATGAGAGTTGGATACAGAGACATTTTTGTACTCCAAACAGAACCCTCCTCTGTTGTATTAATCGTGCCTTTCTGATTAATAAATGTTGGTTGTTTTTACTTCTTCATGTTGTTTTAGCTCTATGTAATTGAGGACTGGTTTTCTTGTGAATGTTTATTTCCTCTCAACCCTATTCTCTTTACCTCTGTTAGAATCTGCTACATCTATGTAAATTTATTAGTTGTATCTAGTTATTTTGTGTATTTTAGTTCTGTGAGTGTTTTATATTCAAACCTGGTGTATCACCCCTTTTATTTTCCAGTTTAATCCTTCTTCCCCTTTCCCCAATGGTGGATAGATTAGGTTTAGTCTTAGCAATAGTTGAATCTCCCATTCAGGGAAGGAACCAACCTCTCTCTGGAGATTTGATTTCCCTGCAGGGTCCCACACCTAGAAATCATCTCAATGTTTCATTGGATTGTTGAGGCCCTAAACCGCTCCAACACAGGGTGCAAATCCTAGTGACAACAAGTACATCAATGGGTGTGAAAGAGATGACTAGTTCAGCAACAGAACGTGCTTGACTAAGGCAAGCGTGATCATCCACCATGGAAATCATCCTAGATAATAAGGTGCTAGTCTCATCAGCAGACACAGTAGTAACCACAGGTTCAAAATAAAGTTTGACTAGATTTGTGGAGTGATGTGGCAATGGGTTTGTGTAAATCTAGAGGTTTTGATTAGGTGGAGCAACAAATTTGTTTCTCTTTCATTCACCCCAGAGACTTGGATGACATTTTGATCAATGAGGTCTTGTACGTAATGTTTAAGACGCATGCATTGCTCAGTGTCATGTCTAGGCACTTTATTGAACTAACAGAAAGCCTTCAGATCATAAGAAGGCGGTAGGGGTTTGGTGGAGTCAACATGATGGATTGGTGGAAGTTGGATGAGGTTACTGTTTATAAGCTGCTACATTATACATAGATGGATTCAAAAAGCATAGTGAATTTTTGAGTCCTTGCTTTATTTTGTGAGGAGAGGGCCATAGAACTTTGGGTTGGTGCAGTGGTCGCTAATTGTTGAACATTATCAGAAGAATTAAATATTTTAATGTAATTTTTTTCTTATTGTTGGTATGTGGCAACTGATCATGCAAGTACTGTATACTCGTAATGTATCCTCGCCGGGGTTTGGGGCCGAACTAGGACCCGAGTAGGGGTTCAAGGGCGCAGCCCCTGACAAAAAAAATTTTGCCTTTTTTTTGCCCGTTCAAAGTCAGTTATTAGTTTTTTGTTAATCGACAAAAGAAAAATGACATTGTAAAACCCTAATTCTAGAAGCTTCCAAAAAGCTTGTTATAAGCAGTTGGGATGTAGGTTGTGGGTGGGATTTCAATCTTGTATTGTAGCATTTGCAGTGGTATTAAGTTGCAAGGATTGATGGTTGTAATCGGTTTGATTTGCTGGATAATAATATTAGACTCTCTATTGGTGGATGTAGCCCGAGTTGTTGGAGTCCAGGACAACACTGAGAGGGGGGGTGAATCAGTGTTGTATACATTTTAACTTTTTGCAAACTTTATCTTTACAAGACAAATAGAGATGAGGACATTAATAGTTTGTTGAGTTTATATGCACAAGACTTATAATAAAGAATGTAAACAAAAAACTCATGATAAATTATTAATATGCACACACACAGAGGAAATCAATGAGAAGCATGACACAAGCTTTTTACCGAGTGGAAAACCCTCTGGGGTAGAAAAACCACTCATGAAGTGCCTCACTGGCTTAACTTTCAAAAACATCTTACAAAGCCTCGCTGGCTAAATATTATGTCTCACTGACAATTGACAGGTCTCACTGACCTACAAGCCTCACTGGCATATTGTACCTCACTGGAAACAATGTTTAGAAGCACCAACCCCTAATACATACAAACTCAGATTAAAACAAAGAATTCAGAGGGTTTCTCTGTTTCAATACAAATCACTTCTTCTTTCACATGTGTCTGTCATATCACCATACTTCTCATCAACTCAAATCACATACAAAACTTATCATCTAAATTTTCTCTTCAAGAGGATATTCAAAATATATTCAACCTTGTATGTTAATCCACACAACAACAACTTCAATGTTCCTACAAAACCTTTATATACAAGATGACTTTTCATATTTTGTCTTCTCTCCACAATTATTTCAATCCTTGATATTCTTGCATCTGCAAAATTGGTCTCTTCAAATTCTCTATCCTGCAAATCAATTTCAGTGTGCATAAAAACCTTTCATATTCTTCTCTCTACAAAATAAATTCAATCACCTGCAACAAAAAATAAAATCAATTTTCTCTTCAATCCTATGACCATTCATTTTCTTCTTCTCCATCCTGCAAGAAAAAATAAAATCAATCTTTTTCAAAGCCATTCTCTTTCCTCTATTTCTCTGAATCATCTACATAAGTCTTTTCACATTTGGAGCCTTCAATTTGCTCAAATTTCCTTTCATAAAAATTTCATCTCAAAAAACTTTTCAACATGCTCTTGCAAAAAGACAAAAACAACTTCTCCCAAGAAAATCATTCTTCAAGAAAATCATTCCATAATATCCCATGCAATACACAAATGACTTTCAAATTCTCTATTTTGCATGCCTTCATCTCTTCATGTTCTCCTTTAAAAATTCTTATTTAAAATCTCTTCATATTCTTTAAAACCTCCTCTCCAAAAAATCACTTCACAAAAAATAATTTCCAATTTAATAAAATGTCTTCAAAAAAAAAAATTCTAAAATAAGCCCCTTAAATCCCAAGAGAGAGAGAGGGATACTTGTGTTTTAGATTTAGAAAAATCTTTTAAAAATATTTCTAAAAACCTTTTAAAACTCCTTAAAAAAATTATTTCTATTCGGCCTCAAAAAGACTCCATAAACTACCAAATATAACTTCAAACTGCAGTCAACAAAGGACTTTGATGTTCACATGCATGTCAATGTGCATTGTCAGGGAGGAGAGTTTGAATTTAAATGGTGACCATTGATTAGAGACTTCACGCCCTCTGAATATTTAAACCCAGCCACCAATAAAACATTTGGCGCCACCGTTAAGAAATCTAACCGATGTCACCGGTCCCGCTAGGTAGAGGGGGCCGGTACCCCAATGACTACAACCCCTTAAAGTTGCAACTTAAGTTGCATATGACTTGCGATAGCAAGTCAACTCTCAAATAAAAGAAAATTTCAACTATCATAAACCATGTAACATTGAACCTTGTAAACATCACATGTTTTGAATCCCATTGACTTCAAAATATCTATAACTCTGATCAGAGAAGAAAGACATGAAGTAAAAAGAGCATTATGAACTCTTGATATAAACCACATGAAATATGCCTACCAACTGCACATGAACACCAACTGTGAAGCTACCAGACCATTACCAAACATCAATGTAATCAATGATCAATGAAGCTTCTAAGCAATAAGGCATCCCTGTGTAGACAATGAGAACTATAATTTAGAGTTTTATTGTTTTGAACACTCTAAAACAATCATACACATGTAGTTCTCATCAAGTACAATCAGATAATGACTACAATATAAATTTCAAATGATGACTGCAATACAAACCTTAACTTCACCATGAGCAAACCTTAATGACACTGTCATATGCAATGATCCATAAAAACAACTTTGCACTGAGAAAGGGGCACTTGAATATTACTGAGTTCACTGGTCACATTATGAGCCAATTCAACCAATTGAGTTCACTATAAACCAACATGAGCAACCAACATGATGAGGACATAAATACCTCCATGTTGAAGACATAAACTCCTTAAATCCATGTCACCATAAACTCAATACAAGAAGCATGGAGAATATATGACCATCAACATGAGACAATCCATATGATCATGTATCTTCAAATTGACTCCACAAATCTGACTTTTTGAACAATATTGAACATCCTGATACTGATCTAAAAAAGAAGACACTATCCCTGCATACACAATATCAACATGATCACTAACAATCCCTTTTGACATCAATGACAAACATGTCATCACGAGTTTGCGTGAACCACATTAAAACTTGTCTCTCACTATTATTATTTCTGTGTATTTTCATTCCTTTGTTTAATCTTTATTTACGTTTAATTGATATGTTCTGCATGCAATTCCTAACAAGTGGTATCATAGTGGGTTGTGTTCGATTATCATCTGCAGGAAAGTCCCATAGTTGAGTGGGAGCAATGGCAGACGAGGGTAAATTGAAGGTAGACAAATTCAATGAGCAGAACTATTAGTTATGGAAGATGCAAATGGACGATTATCTCTATCAGAAGGATTTATGGAGGTCGTTGAAAGGAATAGCCAAGAACCCGGTAGCAATGATTAATGAGGATTAGAATCTTCTAGACAGAAAGGCACTGGGAAGCATTAGGTTGTGCCTAGCACCATTTGTGGCATTCAATATAACAAAAGTGAAGACAATAGATGAACTAATGAAAGATTTGGCTAAATTGTATGAAAAACCCTCAGCCTCAAATAAGGTATTTCTCATGAAGCATTTGTTTAATTGAAGGAGGATCTGTGACAGATCATTTAAATGATTAATATGATTACCAGTCAGCTAACTTCTATAAAAGTGAAATTTGGTGAAGAGGTGAGGGCTCTCTTGGTTTTATGTTCTTTGCTAAAAAGCTGGAATAGCTTGGTAATGGTTGTAAGTAACTCTGTCCTTGGTTTAAATACTTTGAAATTTGATGATGTTGTTGGTGTTATTCTGAGTGAGGAAATGTGACAGAAAAGCTCAGGAGGGTCCACATCAGGTAGTGTTTTGAATGCAGAAAGCAGGGGCAGATCAAAGGAGAGAGGAAAAGGTTCTGGAGGTCATGGGAAGTCACGAGGAAAATCAAAGGACAAGAGGTCCCAATCCAGATGACAGAAGGATTGTTGGTATTGTGGGAAACCAGGTCATCTGAAGAAAGATTGTTGATCTCGGAAGAATAAAGAAGGAGACAAACAAGAAGGCAATAAGGAGGCAAATGTGGTAAGTAATAAATCTGAAGATGATGCTTTGATTCTTTCCCTAGATAATGTTGATGATTCATGGGTTTTAGATTCAGGGGCTTCATTTCATGCCATGCCCCATAGAAGTTATTTTCTTGATTATGTCCAAAGGGATTTTGGGCTGGTTTATTTGGGAGATAACGAGCCTTGTCAGATTGTTGGAAAGGGAAGAATCAAGATTAAGTTGCAGAATGAGAATCATTGGCTACTACAAGAGGTAAGGCACGTTCCAAGGCTGAGTAGGAATTTAATTTCAGCAGGGCAGCTACCTGATGAAGGTTGCATAGTTACTTTCAATGATAAAAATTGGAAGGTTTCAAGATGTACCTTAATAGTAGCAAAAGGTGTGAAAGTAGGCACCTTATATCTTTGTACAGGTCAAACTGTTCCTTCTACTTTAGTTGTTGCAGAGAAAAACCAAACAGGTTTAGGAACAGTTGTTGCGGGTTCGCAGGAAGAGACTGAAACAGTTGTTGCAGGTTTTAAGACAACACTGTGGCATAACGGACCTCGGTATATGAGTGAAAAAAGTATGAAGGTACTTCATTCTAAGAAAGTTTTACCAGGTCTAAAATGTATTAATATGGATTTCTATGAAAGTTGTGTGTATGGCAAACAAAAGAGAGTTAGTTTTCTCAAGGATGGGAAGCAAAAGAAAGATGAAAAGTTGGAGTTTGTGCATACATATGTATGGGGACCAGCTCAGGTATCTTCTCTCGGTGGCTCTCGGTATTATGTTACATTCATAGATGATGCAACTAGGAAGGTTTGGATTTATTTCCTTAGGTAGAAATCTGATGTATTTGAAACATTTAAGAAATGGAGAAGTTTGGTTGAGAATAATACGGGTAAAAGATTAAAATGTCTCAGATTTGATAATGGTGTGAGTATTGTAGCAAAGAATTTGTGTATTATTGTTCCTTTAATGGAATTCGTAGGCAGAAAATGGTTCCAGGAACTCCACAAGAAAATGGAGTGGTTGAGCATATGAATAGGACAATAATGGAGCGTGCAATGAGCATGAGATTGCACGTTGAGCTGCCTTTAAACATGTGGGCAGAGGCTATCAATACCGCTATATATTTAATTAATAGAGGTCCTTCAGTTCCTTTGGGCTGTGGTATTCCAGAGGAAGCATGAATAGGTAAGAAGGTGAGTTATTCTTTTCTCAAAACCTTTAGATGTGAAGCATTTGCACATGTAGATTCTAAAAATAGAACCAAGCTGGATGCAAAATCAAAAAAGTGTATCTTCGTTGGTTATGGCATTGATAAATTTGGTTATAGGCTTTGGGATGTTGAAAATCTAAAAATTGTGAGAAGTAGGGATGTTGTATTCAATGAGAGGGTGTTGTACAAAGATCAGTTGCAGTAGCATGAGAAGAAAGAAAAGGATTATGTAGTATTGGATGATACTCTAGATAATGATGTTCCAGTGGTTCCTCATGCTCCGCAATAGCAACAAAAATACCATAAACTCCAGTGAATGTTAGATGGTCAACAAGGCTAAGTAGACCTCCTGAAAGATTTTCTCCCTCTTTGTATTCTATTTTGTTAACAAATGCTGGTGAACCAGAAGGGTATGATGAAGCTATGCAGGTGGATACAAAGGTTCAATGGGAGCTTGCAATGAAAGAAGAAATGGACTCCTTGCTAAAAAATCAGACTTGGGAATTATGTAAGTTACCTACAGGTAAAAAGGCTTTACCAAACAAATGGGTTTATAGGTTGAAAGAGGAAGATGGAGGTAAGAAAAGATTTAAAGCCAGGTTAGTTGTAAAAGGATTTGCACAGCAAAAGGGCATTGATTTTGATGAGATTTTTTCTCCGGTTGTTAAGATGACTTCTATTCGTACTATTTTAAGTATTGTGGTTGCTGAAGATATGCATTTGGAACAGCTAGATGTGAAAACTGTCTTTCTCCATGGTGATTTGGAGGAGGAGATATATATGGAACAACCACAGGGATTTGAGGTCAAAGGTAAGGAGAAACCGATGTGTAGATTGAAGAAGAGTTTGTATGGCTTGAAACAAGCACCTCGGCACTGGTATTTAAAATTTGATAGTTTTATGGTTGAGCAAGGCTATAGTCAGTGTAATTCTGACCATTGTGTTTATTTTAAGAGGTTGGATAATGATAGCTACATTATTTTATGTTTATATGTTGATGACATGCTTGTAGTAGGGTCTAACATGGATCACATAAGAGAGTTAAAACAACAGTTAGCACAATCATTTGCTATGAAGGATTTGGGAGCAGCAAAACAAATCCTTGGTATAAAAATTTGTAGAGACAGGAAGGACAAAAAATTGACTCTATCTCAGGCTGATTATGTTGAAAAGGTGTTGCAGAGATTCTATATGGAGAATGCAAAAGCTATCATGACACCTTTGCCTAGTCATTTGAAATTGACTAAGGAGATGTGTCCAAAGACACAAGATGAGGAAGAAAAAATGTCCAAGGTACCATATGCTTCAGCTGTAGGAAGTTTAATGTATGCCATGGTATGCACGAGACTGGATATTGCACATGTTGTAGGAGTTGTAAGTACATATGTGAGTAATCCTAGATTGGAGCATTGGAATGCGGTAAAATGGATTCTCATATATTTGAGAGGTACATCCAATAAACACTTATGTTTTGGGGGCTCTAATACTGATTTAGCAGGATATGTGGACTCAGATTTGGCAAGGGATATTGATACCAGGTAGAGTACTATAGGTTATGTCTTTAATGTAGGTGGGACAGCAGTGAGTTGGATCTCACAGTTACAAAAGGTGGGTGCTTTATCCACCACAGAGGCAGAGTATGTAGTTGCAATAGAGGCAAGCAAGGAGATGATATGGCTGCAATCTTTCATGGAAGAATTGGGCAAACAATAGGCTAACAGTTATTTATTTACAGACAACCAAAGTGTCATCCATCTTGCAAAGAATTTTTCCTTGCATTCAAAGACAAAACACATATAGTTGAGGTATCACTTCATTCGATTAGTGTTGGATGATGGACAGTTATGGTTGGAAAAGATACATACAAATGAAAATCCAGTAGATATGTTTACAAAGGTAGTGACAAGGGAGACGCTGAGCTCCTCTTCAACTTCGGTTGGTCTTCAAGACTGAAAACAATAAAATCAGAACAACAGAGTCCAGGGTGCTTATTTCTAGTGGGAGTTGCATGTGCAGCGGTGTCGTCCAAGATCAGTCTCCAAGTGGGAGATTGTTTGGTGTGGAGCCTAATCAGTCTCCAAGTGGAAAATTGTTGGTATGTGGCGACTGATCATGCAAGTATTGTACACTCGTAATGTATCCTTGCCGGGGTTCAGGGCCAAGCTGGGCCCCAAGCAGGGGTTCAAAGTCGATTGTTAATTTTTTGTTAACCTACAAAAGAAAAATGACATTGTAAAACCCTAATTCTAGAAGCTTCCAAAAAGCTTGTTAGAAGCAGCTGGGATGTATGTTGCGGTTAGCATTTCGATATAATATTGTAGCATTTACAGCAGTATTGAGTTGCAAGGATTGCTAGTTGTAATCAATTTAATTTGCTAGATAATAATATTGGACTCTTTGTTGGTGGATGTAGCCCGAGTTTGGGTGAACCATGTTAAAACTTGTCTCTCGTTGTTATTATTTTTGTGTATTTTCATGCCTCTATTTAATCTTTATTTGCATTTAATTGATATCTTCTGCATGCAATTCCTAACACTTATAATTTTGGAATGATGAAGGGGCATTAGACTATCTAGTGGGAGTATGTGAGGAAGATCCCTCATACTGACTAATCGATTGCTGGTAGTCACTGAGTGCCATGCAAAGATACATAAATGAAGGATAATGCATTAGCATAATCTTACCTTGTATCCGAGGTTGCAGGTTTCCAATGAAAACCCATTACACGTGAGAATCTGGGAGTGCATAAGGGATCTGCAAAGAAAGGGCCTAATAGTGGACAATGAATTCAGTGACTTTCTCTTGTGCTCCCTACCTACAGTGGATGATATCAGTGAGTGTGACCTATGGTCCAATGTTTGCCTGGAGGTATTGTAGAGCCCGATTGATTATTTGTTGAAAATAATTGATGGAGTGATTAGGAAGGGATTAGCACCAATCCAACGTAGTGTCTTTGAGAGACCGTGGGAAAACATTTTCACTACACAAGGCAGTGAATGTCAATACATGGTTCTATGGATCTCCTTTACTAGTATACTTCTCAAAGCATGGAGCCTCAATGTTTTAGGGGGAGGGAGAAGCAAGAATGGGTAAGGATAAAGGACTTCTAGTGTAGTATGAAGGGATTGTTGGTTGAGATGCAGATGTAGAGATGATGGCTATTTTTTGCTGGAGGGAATTGACATTTTGGAGCAATTGAGTGATGATAGGGTCGGTGGTATGAGTGGATTGAGTTTGGGTAACAAATGGAATAGAATTTCTAGGTTGTTGGGAAACTCTGAGGTTGGCTCCTGGAAAAGGTGAATGTTAAATTAGATGAACGGAGAACAAACCCATATTAATTTATAGGGTTCCCACCCATTCTAATAGAATTTGTATTGGCATTTATTGATTGAGCAATGCTTGTAGAAATTTGGGAATAAGTGAATGTGGATGTAGAAGAACTCAGTATAGGAATCGATAGTAAGCTCTCGATGTGTTTGAATGTGACTCATTGATGATTTTGGCGTAGCTAACTAGCATTGGGATATTTCTATTCATAATGTGAGCTAGACCACATAGAAGATCCATGCCATGCGGATCACTGGTTAACAATTTTTAGAGGTTCTCTACAAGAGGGATAGGCTCGCCAACTAGGTACTTCATACCCAAATAATCCTAAAAGCCAGCCAAGTGATTGTCCAACATTTGGATTTGGCTTGGGGCACACGAGCCACAAGCATGTCTATATCGAGAGGCTCTCTAAAAGATTGTAGTCCAATGATTGCAGTTATGTTAGAGAAAGAAAAGATAGGTGGTTGCACTCTAAAACTTCCCATCAAGAAGTTAAAGATGTTGGTTTCTGACTAAGTGGAGTTGGAGCTACCAAGAGCACAGGAAGCCATGAGTAACCTTAAACTTCTATGAATGGTAAATTCTGAGTCAGAGCACTGGGTCATGAAGCTCATAAACTAGTAGGAGCTCCCCAACACGGAAGTACTCTAACATTTGAAGATTGGATGAAAGAGAATTGTTTTGAGAAATTAAAAAGAGAAGTTTTTGTTAAGAAGAAGAGAAGCAATGTTTTGTTTTGCAATTTTCAAGTGTTTTAGACATGTCAGGTTCACCAAAATGTGATATGGTAAAATTAACTCTAAATAAACTATATCTGATTAGAACGATTTCCTATCACACATTAAGATACTAGCCAACGAAGATGTGTATCTCATTTCTATCCAGTCTATAAGAGTGAGAATGTATGAGCTATATCCCTTTGTTTCAATTGGAAATGAAATGATTAAATACTATTGATTAAAACTAACAAAGACAGGAGAAAACAAGATAAATATAGAGATTGATAAAATGATTTACAAAAATAAATGTAAAAACAGATATAGAAAATCACAAAGAACCTGGCACTAGGAAGACACCCTCACTGTCCAAGATGACAGTGCACTGCGTGGACATCTACATATTGTGTTGTAGTCTATATGGCATAGAAAATTAGAATCCCTAACCTGTATGGCTTCGCATGGATTTCAAGAGTTTCCTGTTGACAAAAAATGCAATAATTATTACACAGAAATCTACAAATGAGAGAAATAGATGAAAATGATATAATGAGAATGAAATAAGAGAAATGACAAGAAGGGGGAAAGGAAAATGCAAAAGCTCATGTGCTCTAAATCTTTCCTCGCGTAACCTACAATCACACAAATAGAGAAGGGTTGGGGTGTATAGAAGTTTGCCTTAGTTAAACCCTATTCTTGGTTTTTCCACCTCAACGACAGCCAAAGAGATTGATATATTGATAAACAGTGTGTGCTCGTAATTCTAAGTACATCTAGAATTGTAATGAGCAGTGACAAAACAACAATGCGATATTGATACAATAAAAACCTACTCAATGACATAGAGTATATTTACAAAATGATTTATGAATATGAACAAGTAAATGATTTATGAATATGAACAAGTAAGGAAATGATATTTAACCCAAAAAGATAAATGTTAATCTAAATGAATTGAAAAAGGTAAGGAAATAAGGTACAAGGGTTTTGCCGGAAGACTATCGCACTGAAGAACAAAATGAAGCTTTGTTCAAAAGGATAGCAATCTCAAATGAGGACCTTTTGAAGAGTGCGAAGAAACCAAAGTAAATCACATTAACTAAATACTCTCAATAATCTACAATAAACAATGAGCATAGAATAGCAATAGCATAAGTAAAATAAGATTGAGCAGTAATTTTGGCAGAGCTTCGCTAGCGTGTGAAATCAATCTTTTCAAATGGTAAATTGATGGGGTTTTATAGAAGAGGCAAGAGGAAAAATTTGGGAAAGGAGTCGTTTGGGCATGGATAGACATTAAGAAAATCTTGGAATGCCACACAAGTAAAAACACACCTTCTAAAAATGGTTGATGAACAAAAAGACACTTTTAGGATGTTAGCACGCCTCATAGACGTTCATGCCTAGCACTTTTATCCATACAACTTCAATTATTAAAAAGTCCAAATGACTTGGGACATTGCCAAGGTTATGGCACTTTAATGGTTTTTGGATAGGATAAGCATAAAGGGTCAAAGCAGCATTTAGAAAGCATCTTTGTGGGTTGAGGGTAAGTCTAAGGCTAGCAAGTGATCTTAAAAACACACTAGGTGAGTGGACACTAAAGTGAGTGCCAAATAAAGTGTGAAATTTTGAACAAGCACAATTTACGATGCTACACACCTTTATTATTGGTTTGGCCTAGTCTTTTTCATAGGTGGCTCCCTAATAATCCTTGTTTTCATTTTCATCTTCCTAGCCTTTCAGCTTCCAGTATCTAGTTTCTAGTTTCCCCTTTCCAAGGTATCATTTCCCCTATCCATCACAAGGCATTACCATGCTTCCTTCCTTAATTTTTCTTAGGAGTGAATCTTCATAGATCTCTCCCTAAAATAACAAATGGTTAGAATTTTTCTTGGTTCCACATGTATTTATGAAATGGCAATTTTGTATTTCCATCCTATGTTTAGACATCATGCTTCTTCATTGTGTAGATATGTTAGATCTTAGTGGTTTCTTCATTTCTCCATAGCTATGTTAGCCTAGTTTTCTTTATTGACATAGAATAACTACTTTACTTGGAGGCATTGCAAGAAGAGGTACAAGTGCAAGAATGAAGATCAAGAACGAAGATCAAAGACTAAGTTGAAAACCAGTATATCTCCTTTTTGGTATAAAGTATCATTTACATTTCATGAGTTATATAGATGTATTATTCCTTTAGAAAACTTTCTCCCTTAGCATATCACAAGTCCACTAAAGTGGGGGGAAATGTAACAAAATAAATTGCATGCTCTACAACATTGTTATTACATGTTTGTGTCCATTTTAGTCCATCTCCATTTTTGTGTGCTTTCATGTTGTTTTAACCCCTTATTCCTAGCCCATGCCTTACCTAAGCATATGCATCACTTTTCCTTATTATTCGTATGACTTTTTTGGTGTTCTCCTTTGTTCATTTTGTTTAATTTTGTCCCCTATTTCATGTTCCCTTACCCCTTCTTTCATTTATCCCCTTTTCCCTTTGTTAAACCTTTAAATGTTGGTCCTAGCCCTAAACTATGGGCATATATCCTCTTCATCTCTTAACCTACTTTTATAAGCTCACATTTAATGTTCCCTCCCACCATAAGATGACCCCCCTCAAGCTTAATCTTTCCTAAAAAAATTGGGTCTAATTAGGCTTCAAGGTCATTTCCCACTATTTGACACACAAGTAGTCAACCTTGACCTTTTTTATTCCTACCACCAAATTGAAATGAAAATATCATTAATTACTAGGGACTCCCATCTACTACATTTTCATCCTTAAATTCCTTTTACAAAAAATTTAAATTAAGCCTTCTTTACCTCATTTTAACATAGACAAAGTGAAATTTTAATTTGTTTGCACTGTTTAGGCCATCTCTACTCATAGACAATACTTCCACACAACTTCAAAATTTTCATGAGAGAGTTAGCTTTGCATCTAATATTTGAGATATTTTTTAAAATTCCCCCCCATACATTACTACAACCAAATCTTTCTCAGTAGGTGGTTGTTTTCTAAGGTTTTCAATGGATGAGCTAATTTATTTGGTGGTTTCTACTTGATTTTCATGTAATTTTTTTATATTTTTCTAGCTTTCTCATCCTCTCCCTTCCCTCCATACATCACATCCATTATCATCCATTTCCCTTTCTATTTGATCCTATTTTCTCATCTCACATCTTCTCTTCCTCCATTTTCAAGCCCTAGTTTGTGTCTCTTCTATTTCCCTCAAAACCATCATCAACCCATTTTTATTTTCTAATCTTCAAACCCTAGAATAGCCCTCTTCATCATCCCTTAATCCTTACCTTACCATTTTTCTTTGTGTTTTGTTTTCCCTCTCCCTTTTGGCCTTGGCTTTGTGTGTTAAGACCTATGTCTACCCTCTTTTAAGTGTTGTTTTTAACTCTCCCATCAAAACCTTGTATTTTTGTTTCAAACTTGATTTTTCTTTTCCCTATCATAGTCCTCTTTTAATCCATATTATTCATGTTGTGTTGTGTTTCAATCTTGTTTCCCTAATCTTTCTCCTACCCTTCTTGGTTTGCCATGTCCCCATTTGTCATTGCCATTACCACTTGGGTTTTACTTGTTTATGTTTTGAACTTGAGTGATTTCATTACATAGATTATTTTATTAGTTCATCTTCCATCTATATTTTTATGTGGATTATATTTGAAATCCTGTGAGGGGGTTGACTAAGACAGACTCCCCTCTAACCATTTATTTTTGTAGTGTGTCCATTCACATTGCTAGCTTGTAGGTATTTTACAAAAGAATCGAGAGTTTTAGACTTAGCCATAAAAGTAAAGTACCCCTTCAATCTACCAAGGAAACATCTTAGATATTTTTTGGAAGTTGTCTGATGAGGTCAATGTCGCCCACCTAGTTGTCCAACAAAGTCAAGGCTACCCACTAGGCTACCACTTCTTCATTTTATGCCCAAAATAATAGTTTTTTAGGTCTAATTTGTTGTCACTAGTCCATATTAGTGTCTAAGTTCCATATATAGTTAAAATTATGGTTTTATCAAGTAAAAGTTATCTATTTGTTTCATTTTCTCTCTTCTTTTTGATAACCCAAGAATAGAAAGTCTCTTAAGATGAGCTCCAAAGAAAGTTCACCAAAATCTAAAAATGTGTCTCCCTTTCCTGCCTTAAATCCACTACATCCTTCTATTTGTACATGAAATTGTTAAAAACCTTGTTTAATCATGTTAATTGTAGATGTACAACATTGAAAGTAACTTCTGAAATTAGATGGTTTCATGTTGAAGGTTTTAACTGACAAAATATATACAAAAATATATTTTTGTTACAAGGATCCTTGAATTGTAAATAGCAAGGTTTTCATGAGGTTTCGGAGAAGTTTCTTTGAGCTTCAGAAATTAGTAGTAAAGCTTTTTCGAGAAGCTCTAAAGATGCTTTCAGCACTCTGGAGTTATACAAGGAACTCTGACGATTGTTGAGGAAGACTATAGTAAACTTTTTACAGCACATAGTCCTAAAATGTAGCAAACCAGATCAACCCTTGTCATTTTTGGTACTGTTGTCAGGGAACTAGTGTTAGTAGATACTCTAGTTAGCAGTTCTTAGAGTTAGGAATAGCATAATTTTTGCATGGTTAGGCCAAGAGATTCACAAGGAAGGTTTATTAAATAAAAACCCTAAACACATTCTATAGGAGAAAGTAGTGGGGCAGATCAAAATATAGTTAATAAGGAAAATCACTCATCTGACACCTTAGAAATAACACAAAACCCAGATGTTCCTACATCCCCCAAGTATCACAAAATTTTAGAATACATCCAACAGTTACAAGAAAAACACAAGAATATTCAAACAGATGTCTTAGAAGGATTCACTTCTAAGGAAATCCAACCTGATCTACTTGTCATGGGGGATAATAATAATGAAAATGAAGATCCTCTTAGAGCTAGAGCTCCATGGAGAACTTTCTCCTACCCCATAGTGCTTAATCCAGAGGGGAATGCACCCATGAAAAATATTTCCCCATCAGTACTTCCAACTTTTAGGGGAATTCCCTCAAAAGATTCGGGTCAATTTCTCTTTGAATTCAAAGTTGTACCAAACATATGACTATGGTTCAAATAATCAGAAACTAAAATTATTTCCTTCCACACTCAAAGATTCTTCTATGAGAAGGTTTATGGGGTTAACCCCCGATTCCATCCATTCATGGGACCAAATGAAGACTGGATTCCTTAACAAATATCAAGACTATTGCAAAACAAGTGACTAGAAGGAAGAACTTTTTAGAACCAAACAAAAGGAAGAAAAGAGTTTAGAGGACTATTTGGAAAATTTTAATTTTGCCCTTAGAAGATATGGTAATTCTTTAGAAGTAAACTTGGCTAAGGCCCTATTTCTGAAAGGGTTAGAAAAAGAGTAAAAAAAACATTGGATCTCATTGGAAAAGGAAACATAAACAAGCTGGGTATGGTAGAAATTGAGGAACTTTGTAGAAATTACTCAAAACAAGTGATGGAATTAGGGCACCAAGGCCTTTTAAGGGACAAAATGGCATAGGAAAGCTAATAGAAGAACTTGCAAACTTCAAGATAGATATTTTGGTTCAACTAAACACCACTTTGGATGGAATCCAGGAAAATAATAGAACAATAGAACCATTGTCTATATACTATCCAAGATGCAAAAATAAACATCTCCTGCATGAATGTCCTTTAGACAAAACTAAAATTTATAAAATCTATGATAAGAACCATCTCACTAAACACTGTGATTAGCTCCCAACATTAAATAAGTTGACCAAAAAGAATAACCAAATGGAGGAAGAGTTAAACTATATAGGGTAGAAGCAAACTTGTAACTTCCCATACAATCAATACTCAAACTAGGCTTCTTACAGAGGCCCTCCAAATTAGGGAGCTAATCAATGGAATGCACAATGGAATGATCCCACGAACCCTTTTCAATGGGGACCACAGGACTGGAAAAACCAGCAGTGGTAAAACCAACAATGGCCAAATCAACCATGGCCTAATCAACATTGGCCACAACAGTTTCAGCCTCAATATGGACCCCAAAACATGCAGCAACAGTGGACTCCTCAACAAAATTTTAACTAGTCATTCCAAGTCAACAAAAGTGTTTTCCAAATTAGCAACAAGCCTTATTAAGTGGTCCAACAAATATTCAAAATTAATCTCAAACTAAACCAGTTAATCAGCCATCACTCCCTACTCAACCAATAGCAAATCCAAAACACAATAAATAAGGAGTAGTAGTCTATTTGAATGATCAAGAAAATATGGCTAGAGTAAATGTCATTCATTTAAACAATCTCTAGTTAAGATCAAGAAAAACCTTACCTAGATCATCTCCTCCCATGATTGTTGAAATCATTGATGAAACAGAATCTTCTGATTCTTTTAAACAACGAACATCAAGAGAAGGTTACTACCACCGGAGTGCCTCAAAAACAACTTTCAAAAATATCTAGAGTTTCATTGGAGATTCACTCTGGAACTGCTCCAAAGGTGTACTCTGGAACTTCTTCAGACACTGCAAATCTGGTACCATTTCCTGATTGACTTAGATATACTACTCCTCAAAAATAAGTACCAACTACAGAGATTCAACCTATTACTGAGTCTAGTTACTCCAATAAATTTGGCAATTAAACATTGAGATCCCTCTCCTTCAGACCATTAGTGACATTCCAGAGCTCAACTAGTTTATCAAATAGACTTGTGTAAAAACTCAGGGAAAAAAGAAGAATTTTCCCAAGACAATCTAGGTGGAAGGTAAACTAGTTGATCTACTAGTTGGAGAAATGCTCCTTCCTAAGTATGGTGATCTTGGCAATCCAATAATCATAGTCTACATTTCAAGGGTTGAAATACCAAACCAATTCATTTGGGTGCAACAATCAATGTTATGACAGTCCATACCTTAGATAAATTAGCCCTCATAGGTATCCAATCTACTTCCACAATCCTACATTTAGTTGACCAATCTGTTGCAATCCTACAGTTCATTTGGAAGGTAAACTAGTTGATCTACTAGTTGGAGAAATGCTCCTTCCTAAGTATGGTGATCTTGGAAATCCAATAATCATAGTCTACATTTCAAGGGTTGAAATACCAAACCAGTTCATTTGGGTGCAACAATCAATGTTATGACAGTCCATACCTTAGATAAATTAGCCCTCATAGGTATCCAATCTACTTCCACAATCCTACAGTTAGTTGACCAATCTATTGCAATCCCATTGAAAGGAGTTTTAACAGATGTGCCAGTCATAGTGGAGTCATGGGAATTTCTTGTTGACTTCCTAATATTGGAACCTAGAAATCAAAAAAATGCTTACCCATTGATTTTGGGAAGACCATGGTTGGCCACTGCTACAACATCGATTGGTAGTAGAATTGGAGATATGTTCATATCTAATGGAATGGAAATGAAGAAGATATCTCTGTATCCCCTTGCCAAACCCTCTATGAAATATTCAAGCAAGGTATGGATAGATGAACCAGACAACACAGAAAATACTGCCTCACTTGCCATGGTAATTATCACCGACACTTGGGAGAACTAGGAGAGAATATGGATTTTGATACACAAGAAGACATAACTCACATAATGATAAAAAATAATATAGTGGATTTTTCCTAAGATCCAAGAAGAGATTTTCTAGTAGTAGCCCATTATTCATTAGCAAATGTCATACCTTGCGGTGAGACCTTTTACAAGGATATTGCTACCTTCCATATGCTACAACCACATTCCTATCATCTTAAAGCCTTAATAAATGAGCATAAAATAGCCCAATCTATTGATCAGAATACTAAACAAAACTTGATTCTTCCAGAAAAACATTAAACATAAGTAACCAACTAACAAAAGAAGAAGAAATAGAACTCATGGATTTGTTGATTTCCCATACCACCAATTTTGCTGGGGAATACAAAGATATGAAAGGGATTCACCCTAAAATCTACACCCATCATATTTACATAGAAGATTTCAATCCAATCAGACAACCCCAAAGGAGACTCAACCCTGCTCTTAAGGAAATAGTAAAAATGGAGATGGAAAAACTACTACAATCAAGATTCATTTACCCAATCTCTGACAGTCAATGGGTATCTCCTTTGTTCATTGTGCCTAATAAAAATGGAAAATGGAGAGTGTGTGTAGACTATAGAGAATTTAACAAGGCCACTAAAAATGACTACTTTCCCCTACCATTCATTGATCAAGTTTTAGATAACCTAGCAGGAAAAAATACTTTTCATTTCTGGATAGTTTTAGTGGGTACAACTAGATTCAAGTTGCACTAGAAGACCAAGACAAGACTTCTTTTACCTTCTCATGGCACACCTTTGCATATAGAGTCCTCCCATTTGGACTGTGTAATGCTCCATCTACTTTCCAAAGGGTTGTTCTAGATATTTTTGTTGAGTTAGCTAATGAATGTATGGAGGTCTATATGGATGATTTTACTGTCTATGGAAACACATTTGAGGAAGACCTTCAAAACTTGGAAAAAGTATTGGAATGTTGTTAAAAGCATCATTTGTCATTAATCCATGGAAAATGCTTCATGATGGTAGAACAGGGTATTGTTCTTGGACAATAGATATCAGCAAAAGGGATTAAAGTGGATGCCAACAAAGTGGAAGTAATCAAACAACTACCTACACATAAGAATCAGACTGATGTTAGGAATTATTTTGGTCATGCAGGCTACTATAGAAGATTCAGAGAAATTTTCAATAGAATAGTTGCCTCAATGTTTTCTCTCTTGACAAAGGACACTAAATTCCTCTAGACAGAAGATTGTCAAAAAGAATTTGAAACCATAAAAGAGGAATTGGGAATCACTTTTGTTTTGAGATGACCTAATTGGAATCTACCCTTTCACATCCAAACATATGCTTCAAACAAATCCATAGGGGCAGTCCTAGGACATAAAGAATAAGGGGGAGTATGTATGCAATCTACTACATTAGTAATAACCTCACCCTAACTGAAATAAATTAAACTACAACAGAAAAAGAGTTACTAGCTATGATCTATACCATTGACAAATTCAGGTATTACATCACATGGTATAAAAAATTTGTACACACTGACCATTCAACCATCAAGTATTTGATGAACAAACCCATTGTAGGTGCAAGAATTATAAGATGGCTATTATTACTGCAAGAATTTGACGTCACCATCATTGATAATCCAAGAAAATTCAATTTAGTTTTTGACTTTTTGTCTAGACTACATACATGTGGAGAGAATGAACCTGTAGAAGATGGTTTCCCAGATGAAAACATGTTTACTATTTCTTCTAGCCCGCTATGGTTCACTGATATAGCCAATTTCCTCTCCACGGGCTTGTTTCCATCACACTTTACCTCAAAGTAGAAGAAGAGATTGATGAAGGAAAGTCTGTCTTATAAATGGTTGAATGGTTTGTTATTCAAATGTGGACCTGACTTTGTGATGCACAAGTGTGTAAGAGCTTATGAAATCATTGATATACTGAGAGCTTGTCATGATGAACCCATAGGAGGACACTACTCCTCACAAAGGATAATTCACAAAGTTTTAGGAGCTGGATACTACTGGCCATCCCTTCATAAATATGTTAAGAAATATGTAAGACAATGTGATCAATGTCAAAGAATAGGTCAGCCTACATTCAATAATGAAATGTCCTTGCATCCTCAAACAGTCCTAGAACCATTTGAGCGGTGGAGCCTAGATTTTGTTGGCCCAATCTCACCAGCATCTATAGGGAAAGAATATATTTTGGTATGTATTGATTATGTGACAAAGTAGCCAGAAGTTCAAGTGCTACAATTTGTTAAGGAAGAGAAGGTTGTTGATTTCTTATATAACAAGATCTTATGATTTGATGCCCCAAGAACAAGTGTTTCAAACAGAGGTCCACAATTCACCTCTCAAGTAATACAAGCATTCATAGATCTTTACCAGATTAAATACAGGAAATTCTCAGCATATCACCCCCAAGACAATGGACAAGTGGAGGTGACAAACAGAGAATTGGAAAGTATAATGGCAAAGATAGTGGTAGTGAACAGAAAAGACTGGGCAAATAGGTTGTATGAAGCTGTATGGGCATATAACGCCACATGGAAGTCAACTACAAGGTCCTCCCCCTATGAGTTTGTCTATGGAAAGAAACCAATTTTGCCAATAGAATTTGAGCTACAAACTCTCCAAACTTCAATGGATATTGACCTTGAGTTGACTATTGCATAGCAGGGCCATATCTTACACCTGAATGAGTTAGATGAGATTCGATTGGAGGCAATTCAGCAAACAGAAATAATTCAGTAGCAGAGGAAATAGTGGCATGATCAGCACATCAAGCAAAGAAAATTTCATATTGGAGATTGGGTTCTCTTATATGAATCTAAGTTTAAAGAATTCAAGGGCAAATTACAGACACACTGGATGGGACCATATGAGATCAAGGAAGTTTTTGATAATGGAACAGCTCAGTTGTCACCAATTGATGGAGAATAGAAGACACTTTTGGTAAATGGGCATAGACTCTATCTTTGTCAACACCCCTCTACCAAAGAGAAATTTTTCAAATATTTGTCACACCCAGATTTGTGTCGTTTAAAAGAGGTGCCCTCTTTTACCAAAACAAATCATTGAGCAATCTAGTTCTATAAAAAATGAAGGATTGAAAATCAGTAAAATGGTGGTTCTTCTTCCAAAAAGAATTGAAACCCAGTAAATGGCAGTTTTGTTTCTCCATTCAGGAACAACTCAAGAGCATCTTTGGAGAAAATTCAACATTTTATTGACCACTCTGAAGCACCTCTGGTGCTAAGCTTTGTCATTGGTATTTCAAGCTAGTCCAACATACCTCCGGCACTCACACTTCAAGTTTTTGATATATATTCGATAGTTGTATGGATCACAGCACAATATTTTTATGACTCGCTTACATCACTTTCAAATCTTAAATGATTCATATTTCATGATGATAGTTGCCATTCAAATATCTGGCAATCTTTTCTAATAAATCTTGTTGACGTAGGCAACCAATCACATCAAAAATTGTTGACATTATGATATTGTCACATCAGTTGTTGCAATTGTGGATTAGTCACATCAAATATTGTTAACACTACAGAGTGAGCTATCGACATGATACCTAATGATTGTAGAAGAGGGGGTTAGGTATTTCTCTGCTTTTAACTAATTAAAATAGGAATTTATCAATTAATATGGTACAAATCAATAATTCCCCTACACCACCATTCTTTCCAAAGCTAACCTAAAAATCTACCACGATGGGTGGACACGTGTCATTCCATGTAAACAACCCTAGAGTGACATAATCCACTCGCGTGATGTCAGTAATCTCCCATTTCTATTCTTACCCACAATTATCTCCCCTTGTGTGAAATAACTACTCCATAGTTCATAACCCCAAGAGAAAGGTAATAAAGATTAACAGTGATGTATCTCTTTTTGCCAAAATGTCTATCACAGTTTCAGAGCTAAGATCAAGAAACATCTATGTTTAGCATTGACAGCAGCTTCCAGTATGGGAATTGAAAAGAAATTGGAGTCAGAGATAGCTAAAAAGCTTCTATATGACCAAGAATCAGCCAACATTCTCAGGAATGTAGGATGGCTAGCATTTATGGAAAATTTTGAAGGGTTTGAGGAAGAGATTGTTGAATAATTTGTTACAAAACTACAAGAAGATTGAAGCAAAGTATGGGGTGTCACCATTCTAGTATCTTCCTCTATTATCGACTCCATATATAGCATCCCTAAAGAAGTTCTAGGGACTTCCTCAAAGTCCAAAAGGGGAACAAGAGGAAATGACAGTTGAGGAGCCTTCGCAGACTCCAAAATAAAAAGGAAAGAAAACAAAAACATCTTTGGAGAAAATCCAAAAACAGAAGGGAGGTGTGGAATCAGTAGCTGAAGAATAATATCCACCAGTGAGAAGAAGAAAAAGGGGAAAGATAACTAAAAAAGATCCCTTGGAAAACCCTCTTGACCATCATCATTCTCCACCTGCTACCTTTGGAGCACATGAGACAACTTCAATTGAGCCACGGGCCATTTCTTCTGAGATAGAGCAACCTTAGCAAGCATCGAAGATTGAAGAGCAACAATCACTCAGAGGGCTCCAAAGAAGTAAGCATCGGAGATATAAAACTCAGCAAGTGAAAGTTGGTTGAAAAATAATTGTTGAACTCTGGACGTCAGTAACCTTTCCTACCCCTCAAATGGATTAAAAATAAAATGTTGAGAGACCTTTAGGGGATGAAACTAGACCATCTAACATGCATGACAATATAGTGGAAGCGGAGATGGAAGGAGGAGAGGAGATAGAAGAAATGGGGGTAGACACAGGAGTAGAGGCAAAGGCAGAGATTGCACCAAAACAAGAGGTAGAAACACAAATAGGAATTGAAACTAGAAGCAATCTCAAGCTTCAGATTATGAAGATATTGAGATCTCCAAAGAACAAGAGCTACAAGAGGAAATTGCAAACTAAAATAGTTTCTTTGGGGTTAAAACCTCATTATTATGGATATGAAAGGTTATGAAGGAAAGAGAGGCTACCAGTCAAACAAAGGACTAAGAAATCCTCAGCCTAAGGGAAAAGGAAAAGGAAGATATTATTGAACCAAAAGACAAGGAAATTGGGGAAAAAGATGTGGAGAATAAACAAAAAGAAATATAGCTTTTTGAGGAAGAACAAAAATTTGAAAAGAAAGAGGTCGAATCAACTAAGATAGCATCCAATTGTATTACTTTGATAGCAACACTATTTAAGAAAAGGTTGGCAATCAAACCTTGGCAATAACCAATGCCAATAACAAAAATTTTGACCTAGAAGAGTTGGTTAAGAAATTGACTATCTAAATACCTGTAGAAGATCAAAGTACTCATACTCATGTTTTCCTGAGAACATTCCAATTGAATGTTCCTAGGGCCTTGTATCATTGGGAGAGACGATGTCATGATTTAATCGATGATATTGTGATGCTACAGCTACAAGATGAAATTTTTGCATTAATAGAAAAGTTAAGGATGTTAGAAGAGAAAGTGATCACAGTATCAACCCTAGCTTCTAATGCACTCTCATGTACGTCACCTAGTGGCAACTACACTTTATTCTTAAGGGAACAATTATTTATGTGGAAGCTCTCACAAAACATCTCTGGTCTCACATATTCCACTAAGGATGGACATGAATTCATGAAGATATACAAACACAACACCCTTGAGAATCAAAATTTTATCTATGAACTCTTTCTCCATAACTTCCTTTTGGATGAGCATACATCATTCTTAGTTAATCTGCTTGTGGGGGAATGCCAATTGAGGGCATTCCTTTCATTAATGCAAAATCATGAAGTTTGGCTACAAAGGATGGAAGAGTACACCCAAAATGCAGAGAATGCTAGACTTTTTATCAGGCATGAAAGCCCAACCCCAATGGCTTTTAGAACACAATTTTGTGCATTCATTTACACTCCTAATTTGTTGCCTCTGTATAAGCAAAATTTAGAATCATGTGTCTTGGAATTTGACCTATATTTGTAGTCCTCATTTAACAAGGTCTTGATAGCCTGCAAAAGAAAATGGAGCAATCTGTCCACGGAACTGAAAATGAAAGAATTGGTTTCTCCAAAAAACCTAAAATGGTTTTTGAGGAAAGCCAAAACTATTGCAAGGTTGATAGAGAGGTACAAATAGGAATGGGTGGGAATGCAGTTTAGACCTCCCCTGATCATTGAGCCTCTGCCCATGTGGGATGACCAAATGGAGGAATCAAAGTTTGAGGAATGGTTAGAGCAAGTGGATAAATTTTAGGGCAATGCATATACCACAAGGAGGACCTGGAGGACATTCTTGTCCAACTACAATATTATAGAAAAGGTGTATCTCATGAACAGAGTAAGGCTTCAAGGTAGTGCAGGAGGACCTGCAAACCCTTAAGCTCAGGGGGGGTGATGAGCTCCAAAGAGAGCTCGCCAGAATCTACAAATGTCTCTCCCTTTCTTGCCTTAAATCCGCTACATCCTTCAATTTGTACATGTGAAATTGTTAAAAGCCTCATTTAATTATGTTAATTGTAGATGCAATATTGAAAGTAACTTCTAAAATTAGATGGTTTCATGTTGAAGGTTTTAACTAACAAAAGATATGCAGAAATTCATTTTTTTTACAAGGATCCTGTTGATGATGTTTTTGTGACACCACAACAATAGAATAAAACACTGGGTATTCTATCCTCTCTTGAACAAAGCTTCTCAAACGTTGAACTTCATGATCGAATGAGACTGCTCCAAGGTTCCTTTTTTGTCAGGTCTTGACGTGCACATGGATAGACTCAGTGGAATGATGTGATTTGCTGGTAATCATGAGGGGGACTTACATGAGATTTCTCTATCTTCATGGACATGGATAAGTTCATTACTCCTGGGACTCAGATTTGTGGGTAAATGGAACTCCTTCACAGAAGGGGAAAACTTGGAACCTACCGCATCCTCCAACTGAGAGACTGGGATTTCACTATTTCTTCCAAGGAAAGACCTAGATTTCACTATCTCTTCCAAGGAAAACAAGGCGTAGGTTCTTAGTTCTACTTCTGAATAGGGAATGATTTCTCAGTGAGGCTCCTTGCGGACTATTCCTAACAAAGATCTAAAGAAAATGCAAAAGGTGGGGTAAGGGGTCAGGGGTCTAACTGATGGATAGGATTATTGTTGAGAATGGAAATTGGAACCATGCTTCTGCTTTGTCATGAGGCAACAGCTAGGTAGAAACGGTGCTATCTTCTGAGGAGGAAGTAATGATTTTCAGACTGCTCCTGCAGGAGACATGGAACTGAAACTTGTAGAAACAATCGAAGTTAGACTTGGAATTAGTTCAGGCTAACCATGCACTGTGATTTGCAAGCCACAAATCGCAAATGGTATGAACAAGGAGCTTCTATCATGTAGCAGCAGCAATACTTTCCACCATTCTAACTAATAAAAGCTTGAAAGATAAAAGAAATGAAACAACTTCAGAAACTTAAGATTTGCTTCAAGGAAATCGGGAAAACCATGCCAAAATCCAAAGAACTCTATAAACACCAGTTCACAATGCTTATATTATTGATTTAGAAAGTGTTTCTGCAACAATCTTGTTGATCCTTGAAGTTTCCAGCTCAAAACTGATACAGAAGTAAACCTACCTATCTAGTTGCTCTAGGAGCATGAAGAAAAATTAGAGAAAGAGATCCTTTCAAATGAGGTGCCTCAGCCTTTATATAGGCTAGCAAAATATAAAGAGGAGGTGAGGAGATCTGATCTCCTTGAAATCTGTGCCTTGATCAGAAACCCTAAAGGGTAGGTGAGTTTACATCATAGGCCTAATGGGAGGATGCCACCTATCCTGGGAGCCCATGCTGACTATGTTGTTTGGTAGGGAGGTGTCTAATCAACTGCCAGCTCATCTTGTTCCTTGGGTGCAAATTTCAGAGTGTCAAGGAATCTTGTACCCTGAGCGCAAATTCCACTACCTCAAGGAATCTTCCTGTTGTGGAATTCCTTCCAGGTCAGGGGCGCATTTTTCATAGGCTCAGGGAATCCTTCGTTTGGAATTCCTTCTAGACCAGGGCTGCACTCCTCCAAGGTTCATGGATTCTCTGCTGTGAAATTCCTATTCAGGCTGGAAATCAAGTCAATCCTGATGGGGTTTCCTGACTTTTGAGCAAGAATTTCAACCTTTTGATAAGGAGCTGCCTAACTTATTTACAAAATTCTTGGAATGGTCCTTGGAATTTTGTCTGTGTCATGTACTTTAGAATTGGAATTCCATCCCTGTTGTATTTCCCTTTGGATTCCTACACTGGCACGGACCCTTGTTCTTGGCATGGATTCCTATCTTCCCAATGCTGAACTTGAAGTGTATCTTCCCCATTGAGGATCTTGATGCTAGTAATCTCTGTCATTTGAAAACTTTGAAAGGACTCTTGATCTTCCTTCATCCATTATGTGAAGTCTCCCTTTTACTGAATTGGAATCTTTGATGTTGCCTTCCTTGCGCCAGTCATGTTGAGTTTTAGGGGGAGAAAGGTGGGCACTGGAATGGAGTGATGTTTTGTTCTGGACCTGTGAAATCTCTTTCCCTGGCATTGGAACTCTTTGTATCCACCTCGAACATCTGGATTTCTGCCGAGCATCCTCTTCATGGAATGTAATCCTCGTCTTGAATTCCTGCAAAACAAAAGAAACCTCGAATAGTCATGATGCGGAAAATTCTTAAATGCAATGCAATACTAAGATAAACCATAGAATAAACTTGCATGATTGATTAATTTCATTCCAAATTTCTAAACAAATAAAGGATTTTCTTCACTTTTCGGTACTCTTCACACTTGTACTAACTTTTCCTCCATTCCAGGGTTACCAAGAATGCACAGGGGGAGTTTCCAAGGCAGGGCGTATATGGAAGGTGGAGTAGGATTCCTTGGATAGGAATTCCTCAGTCAGGAATTCCAAGTCGCAAAATCCAAGAGGTCATGGATTCTTCAGTTTTGGACATTCACTTCATGATCAAAATTTCCATTAAGTTATAGAATGCTCCATCCTTGATGAAATTCATCCTTCCAATAATGAAATCTCTCCCATCTGGATTGGGAAAGCTTTGGACTTGGGTTAGAAATGGATTGGGCTCCCTTCCTTTATATAGGCACTTAGGTCACCTTGACACTTGGACAACTAGGAATGGCCGACTTGCCTTCTTGTTTTGTCTTTTCTTCCTAACCGCCAAAGCATGGCCAAGCTTTTTTTTGTCTTGTTCTCCTTCAGGCGGTGGCACACTTTTGGGATGGTCGGGGATTCTTGGGTGTTAGGGAATCCTCCATGCCTTGGGCGCATATTCCAGCTAGTTCAGGAATTTCCTTGTCCTAGGTCGCATTTTCCACCTTCAACAAGAATCCACTTGTCCAGGTCACATATTTCAGAGGGAATAGGATTTTCCCTAGGAGCGCATATTCCAGTAGGGACTGGATTCTCCCTAGAGTGCAGATTTCAACTGGTGAAGGAATTTCCACTAGGGCACAAATTCCACCTGGTGAAGGAATTTCCTCCAGGTCGCAAAATCCACTAGGTACAGGAATTTGCGCCTTGGGACAAGAACTCATGAATTTTTCCAAGGACTTATCATTTTTGTCAAGGATTTTTGCAAGGATGGGTTTCAACATTGATCAAAGACTCAGTATTTTGAAATGGAATCCAGTACGAGATGCATCTGATTCCTTCTCAGGAAGTTTCTAGACTCAAGGGCGCATATTTCCTCTGATCAGGGAAGAAAAATCTAAGTCGCAAATTCCACTAGGTACAGGAATTTTCCCTCTTGGGTTGCATAATCCACCTTGGACAGGAATTTCCTCCTGGTCACAAATTTCAATGGGAGCAGGAATCCTGAGCTATGGTGCAAGTTCCAGACTGAACTGGAGGAATTCTCCCAAGTGGCAGATTTCAGTACCAATAGGAATCTGACAGTTGGGAATGGAATTTGGCCAAGTTGCAATTCTTTCAGGATGATTCTTGGAATGGGATGATCCTTGAATTCCTTGTTTGCAAATTTCACTAAGTGAAGGAATTTTCCTATCCAGAACTCTTGCAAGGCAGAAGGTCACATTTTGGAGTGGGTCAAGGAAAATCCAGTTCATGAATGTTCCTGTCAAGGAATATCCAGTTCAAGAATTCCTTCCTGAGGATCTTCCATGTCTCAAGTTGGACTGGGTCTTGGGTTTTCCTGCCTTGAACTGTGGAATCTCTGTTCACTCCTGATGAAGCTTCTTGACACTTGAACGAGGATTTATACCTTGGAACAAGGAACTGCTTCATTTATCATGGAATCCCTGTAGTCATCTTTTGAATTTTCCATTACTTCAAGTCAGGGATTGATGAGTTTCGCCAAGGAATGACAAGCCCTCAGTGCACTCCGGACTCTAGATTTAGAACTCTGGAACATAAATCATGGTGGGTTTTGTAGTAGGACCCTAGACAGGAACTTAGGACAAAGACCACCGGAATGGAATTGTGAACAAGGACCTCCAGAGTCTGAAGTTTGAAACATGGATTGGAACTGTGGAATGATGGAAACCATCCATGGATTGACCAGATTTGATCGAGGACTGATATGTAGTGCATTATTTATCCTTAGGAAAATTACTCTTTTCCTCACCACTTCAAGCACTCTTAATATTCCTTGTGAGCTAAGTGTTTGGAAATTTTTTCCTAGCTTCATGGATTTGGGCAAGAAACTACAAGATCAAAGCAAAAAATGGAACCGGGCCCAAAAAAGAGGAGGTCCCCATTTGTAATGGAGTGATGTGTGAAAATGTCACAACAGATCCCTAAATTATAAATAGCAAGGTTTTCATGAGGCTCCGAAGAAGTTTCTTTGAGCTCTGGAGATTGGCAGCAAATCTTTTTGAACAAGCTCTAGAGATGCTTTCAACACTCTGGAGTTATACAAGGGACTCTAAGGATTGTTGAGGAAGACTGCAGTAAACTTTTGACAGCACATACTCCTGAAATGTAGTAGAACATATAGACCCTTGTCATCTTGCTAGGTTTGGAACTTTCTCTATAGGTCATGAGGTGGAATCTCTAGGGATACTCCTATACACTATTACCAAAACCTCATTTAGTTTCAAAACCATATCATATCATTTTCTAGGTGAAATTGTTCCATCTTTCCATCTTGCATTATTTGTCTTGTTCATGTTTATTAAAATCATACAATTTTTCATCAAATTGCATGCCTTATGTTCATCTCTGATAGGTGTACACTTTTAAGGAGTCTCGGATCACTATTAGGAACCTTTACCAAGTTTTAGGACGCCACCATCTTCCAAGACAAAGTTGCCCCTAGTCATTGTTGTCACCTTAGCTATCAAGGCAAGTCATTATTGTCAAATTGGGTGTAAGGTTTTGGATGGCCTTGACCACCTTGAACATAAAGCTCCCAAATTTTGTAGGCAACTTCTATACCTAATTCTAAGAATTTTCCTATCAGTGAACCAAGTTCCACAAGTGCATCTACATTCACTTGTTCACTATTCTTTCATTTCCATCGTTAGTTTTTTTATTCCCTATTTGTGCATCTCGATTTTCTTGTTTATGAATAGTTTGGTCTAGTCACTTGTCGATTGTTAGACCCAACTCTCTTGATTGTTAATTAGTGTTAGACTAGTTGGAGATAGTCTTAGCATTAATTAATATAATCAAAATAAAAAATAAGAACCATTTAAATCTCACAATAAACCAACCCAAATATAAGAGGTTCCACCATCATTATTTTTAGTTCTTTTAATAAATGGTTTGGTGAATTCCATCTAAGTGCCATTCTTCTTTTCAAGATTAGACATCTTTGTGTTCCAAAGGATGCATCTTGCTAACAACTCATCTAAGAGATGCACTAAACCAAAATAGTTGGGCACTTTGATGTTACTTAGACTCTAGTAGTGCTACAACAACAGTTCTTTTGGCCTCACATGTGTGGTGCAGACATTAAGCATCATATCAACTCATGCATTCCTTGTTGCATCACCAAGCCCATGAACATGAAACTTGAGCCTTACACAACTCTAGCAATTTTGGAAAGGCCCTAGGAATCTATTGGCATAGATTTCATGAGTGGACTCCTTATGACAGTGTCAACATGACTAGGTGTCTTTTGTAGTGGACAAATTTTCAAAGATGGCCATCATGGTTGCTTGCAAGAAAGGCATCTTAGCACAAGAGACTATGTGCATCTTCTTCAATCATGTTTGAGTGCATTTTGGCTACCTACATCTATCGTATCTAACCATGACCCTATATACATCAAATTTTGATACACACAATTATTCATGTTGGTTTAACAAAATTGATGTCACTATTTTGGAGATGGTAGGAGTTGGTCTAGTGATGGGGTGAGTAATGGGTTGATTAGGTTACCTTCTATAGGGAATAGAAGGCAAATTATGGATGCTAGTGGATCTCTTTAAAAAAGACGAGTGGACTTGGGAATCCATTCAAAAGTGATGTTTGCAAATGTCTAATGTGTGTTTTGTCGATGAATATTTACTTGGTAGCTTTTTGTTTAACATAGAGCTTTCAAATGAGTGTTTTATAATCAAATGTTTTCTAAAAGAGTTGCATGTTCAAGAATAAGGTCAGAAGGAGTAGACGAGGCATCTCCTAACTCTCCTAATATTTCCCTAGCCTTAACATGGGACATATGTGACAAATCACAAAATAGTCCTCAAAATTTAAGTGGACTCGTAGGTTTATTTAATTGATTTGCAAGTATATTCAAATGTTGAAAGTGTTTTGAATGATTGTTCACTTGCATGTTTGTTTATTGAATGTATACTTGTTTGAGTTTTGAATGATTGTTCACTTGCATGTTTGTTTATTGAATGTATACTTGTTTGATTTCAATTACGTTTGGTATTTTTATGATTAGTGTAATAAATAAATCTAAATTAATTAACTAATACAACTAAGTTAAATATTTTATTTTTGGTCTTTTGTAATTTAAATAATGAACTATTCTAATATTTAAAACTAAACTATTTGATATCAATTAATTAACTAATTAAATCAAGTAAACTAAATTTCTCCTCTTAATTTAATACAATTAACTAAATAATAAATATCAATTAAATAATGTTAGTTCTTAATTAATCTAATAAATGAATTTCTTTCTTTTTGTATTTTTGAAGTTTCAAGAAATAAATTTAAACAACAAAATAATTAAAGATAACTAGTTAAATAATTATATTAAATTAACTAAATCTCTCTAATTAATTAAATAGTACAATTGAATAATCAATTAATAAATGAATGAATTTCTTTTTGTATTTTTGGAGTTTAAAGAAATAAATTTAAACAACAAAATAATTAAAGATAACTAGTTAAATAACTATATTAAATTAACTAAATCTCTCTAGTTAATTTAGTACAATTGAATAATCAATTAAAATTAATTAATAGTGTTGCTAAATAAAACATGAAAGTAAAATATTTCTATTTCCCCTTTCATATAGAAATCATTTCTTCTTTTCAAAAACAAAAATTTAGAAGACAATCTTTTCAACATATAGAGAATTAATTAACAGATCTAAAATAAAAAGTTTATAAGTTTTGTCTTGTGTTTTTGAAGGTGATTGTTGGCTTTTGTCAGAGAACCTAGATCCACTAAGGGAGATCTTAGTGCTTTTTCTCAACTCATTGTAAAAATATCATAGGATTCCTAAGAGAACCCTATGGAGAAATCCTCTTGGGATGAAGAAAAAGAAACTATGTTTGTGTTGTTATATTTCTGGTTTGTAATTCCTTCTTAGAAGCTTTTAACAAAATGATTAAAGCAAAAGCTTAAAAGCATAAATTTTGAATGAAGAAACTTTGTAGTGTAGGTAAGCAAATTTAAATCCTCTACTAAACTCCTAAATTTTAAACTAAACCTAATATATTAGGTTGGCAATCACTCCATCAGAAAATAATCTTTAAACCCAAAAAACTAAACAAATCTAATTTATCAGACTAAAATAAATCTAACCTAATAAACTTAAAATAAAGATCCACACCTAGAGCAAGCAATGCCACAAATGTAGAGTAGGTTGATAGAATGTAGTGATGTCCGCACATAAAAATTCATTTTTCTTTCTTCCTTCAATGTCCAATCAAATAATAACCTTCAAAGTAGAATGACCAAGGATTTGCACAATGGGAAAAAGAGATCTCAAAGATATGGTAAAGTTGTAGAGGTTGTACTATGGTTTACAAATTCAAGAAAAACTTCAAAGGCTATAATGGACACAAATTCTCAATTCATAGCTATGGGTGAAAGATCGCAAAAAATTTGGATCCCCTAATCCTAAAAAAGTAGACTATAAATAGAGACTTATGCTTTTGGTGGGGAAGAGATAGAATTTCCATGTCTAAATTGACCTCAAAACTGAAGAGAAAATTACAATCTTGAAAAAATCATGTGTATGAATTAGACAAACAAATTCACCCCTTTTGCAGAAATTTATTTGTTTACCAGTATTTAAATATCACAATAAATTACCAAAATACCATGTTATATTATGAAATACGTGGTATATTTTGAAATACCTTGGTATTTTAAGAAATATTGTGGCCTCTGGCAACTTACCATAATGAAAGAGAAAGCCATGGCAAATTCATCACAATGCACAAAAAATAAAGGTTTACTAATCACACAACATGAAAAATGAGGGAAACAAAAGGATAGCAACATAAGGCAATAGACTAACACATGGCATCCTACCATGGAGATATCAATTGACATTATATTTTTTACATTTTATATCATGTAGGCTCATGCGTTAGATTTTTAGTTATCATTAGGGTTGCCATGTAGGCCCATTTAGATTTGGGCACTTATAGACCCAAGGTTTGTCAGTGCATTTTGGCAATCCTTATGAGAGAGATTGGATACACATCTAGATTGACCATAGCCTTTCAACTACAAACAAATAGCTAAATGAAGGTGATCAACCACACACTATTGCATCTTTTGCGCATCTACAACTACATGCATCTATGCACATGGGATGACAACCTGCGCTACATACAACATGCCTACAATAAATATTTGCACAATTCTATGGAGGATAGTTCTTTCCAAACATGTTTTAATTTCCAACCTATGGCACCCTTTGACATATCCCACCATGCACCACTTTATGCGAAGTCACACAAATAGGAATGGGAAATGAATAAAGTGTGGAAGTTACTACAACACATTCAAAGTGTTCACTAATAGGTACAACAAATTATCTTGTGCCAACAACAAAAGTACAAAGAGCACCATGACGACATTACACACCTCACTCATTCAAAGTCAATGACAAAGTCTAGTTGCATCTTCAGAAGGTGCGCTTCAAGAGTCCATGCTAGAAGATGAAGCCTCTATGCTATGGTTCATACTTCATTTTGCATGCAACTAATGAGATTGCCTTTCTTCTCAATCTCCCACAATACTTTGGTTTGCATCTAGTATTCAATGTGGAACTCCTTATGCCATTTTTTCCTCCTCTTCTTGGCGTCAACTCATGCAGGCAACCATAATGCACACTCATAAAGGATGACATCATCTCTTCAAAGTGGCCAAGGCAGGGCAATATGCAGATCAAGCAAAGTGGTACAATCTTCAATAACTCCATGTTTAATTTTCATAACTCACCAAAGACACGATGGGGGCCATTGCTTCTAAAGAAATAGTGAATGATTAGTCCACAATTACACAAGCTTCAAAGAACCTTGTGTGCACCTTGACAACCTTTTGTGTTAACATGCACTTCACATTAGCACACAACATTGTGTTATCGCATGCCACCATGCATGACCCAATGCAAATGATGGTTCCATCGTGTTCCACCATGCATGACTCAACATAGCTCCACACACACCTACATATTTAGTAGTCCCTTATACGTGGCACACTTAACAAACTTCTCTTTCGCGGAATGGAAGCCAACCATCAAAAATCTCAACCAAAAGGTCAAAAATTTAGGAACACGAATTATTCCCTCTTCTTGTTTTATACATGTAATGTACATTAATATTCGCTCGATCCTCCACATGGAGCGACAATGATGAATAACTACACCATCGTAGGCAAACCAATTTGATGTGTTCTCTTTGTAGTCATAGGAATCTTCATTCCTTGCCATGCTATCTATAACATATATTGTACCCTATTTATTTTTTATTGTGAATAGAAGTAACATACATGTTTGCTAAAAAATCTTCTCTTGCATAATTCAATTGTGTTCATTAATTAATCTCTTGCTTTCTTACACATAATCTATAAACCTATCTTCCTCATGATTAATTGTCCTTAGGACCACATAGGATCCAAATCAAAACAAACATGGCAAATAAGCTAAATAATAATAATAGTTGGTTCATGGTTGACACTGTTAATATTACGTGTAAAGTTGAAGCCTTTGTTGTAAGCTAGCAGAGTAAAATTTGTATATGGTTGCCAGGTGAAAACACAATGCAAAGGGCAATGATAATTGCAATTATGTGTTAATTCAACTTCCTTCAGTATATGTATATATGGTGCCAAGTCCCATTATTGTTAGAATATTTAAAACTCATTTTACCATGTTTCATTGAGTTATCCATCCTCGTAAAATACACCGGTTTATATTCAATGTCTTCAGGTACCATGTTCCTTTGGCATGGAGACCACATGTTAGATAGCCTACTTGTATTAAGTTTACATGTGCAAGGCATATGAGATTATTATGTTGGGATTAATATCATTATTGAGTCAACCTATCCTTATGTCATATATACAAATGATGTATAAATAGAGGCCATACCTCTCACCATTTCTCTAATTTATAGAGTTCTATTTTATATATAACGAAGTTGTTTATTCTCTTCAATATCTTTCAACATCTTTATTTATTGATGTTATTTATCTTGGATTGTTAAATTTATATTTCTCTATTAGATGGAATTGTTTGTTTGTTTTATTTTTTATTAAATTAGCTAGAAAAGAAGGTCCAAAACCCTTTACAAAGCAACCCCCAGGGCAAAACAAGGTCAAAAACAAACAAAGCAGGAAAAGGGTCTTGATCCCAGAACAAACAAGCTCCCAAGGTTGAACAAGCATGCCCAAACAGGCCACAAACAGTAGAACAATAGCACAGGCACAACAACCCAGCTAAAAAAAGGACCTACGCTACACCCGAACCAATCCTAGCTAACCTAACTCCCTTGATTCTAGGGTGCAAAGCAGCCACAGAATTAGGAAGTCCTTTCTTCTTTCGTTGAACAATTGTCTAAGAAAGCTCATAGTCGAAATCTAGAGAACAAGGAGAGAGGGGATCCTCACCTGAAGCCACAACCAAAGAGGTCTCACAGTGAACCTCAGCAGATGCCATAGCCAAAGAATTCGCATGCCGAGATGTCGAGCCAGAAGTAGGCAAAACCGAAGAAAAAAAAGCTAAAGCAGTAGTAGTCTGGCCCGGAGCAGGAGGAGCCGACATGGGAGTTGAAATTTGAACAGAAGAGTCCACAGAATTCGTGTAGTTCGCAACACTCTCAACCGCCACCACACCCATAGAAGCAGTCTCAAAAGGGGGCTCATCCTCCTCAAAGGACTCATCCCCTTGAGAAGAACCATCCACCTAGGAAGCACTGATAGTCAAGTGATCTAGGAGAGCATCCTTCCACCAAGTTGCAACACCCTTGCAGCGTGAGAGAGGGCAACCAGAGGCCAAATGACCAATAGCAAAACATCATCTGCATTTGAATGGGATACCCTCATAATCTAACAGTTGTTTCTAAGGCCTATCCCCTACCAGCAAAACATCTCCATGAAGGGGTTTGGAGATGTCAATATCCACTAAAATGCGGGCAATCATGGAATGCCCCATAAAAAGGTAGTAGAATCAACTTTCAGGAAACGACCAATAGCATTACCAATGCCCTCATAGCAAGAATCCTCCCAAAACTGGAGAGGGAGATTTGCGAGACAAACCCAAATTGGTCTGATATCGAGCGGCTTGGTTAGGGGATTAAAGGAAAGAGTCCAAGATTTGATGGAGAAGGAATGCTCTCCCCACATCCAAACTCTGCCATCAAGCACTAAGTCTCGCTGCTCAAAAGAAGCAAAAGTCACAATAAAAAATCCCCGTGCAGTGGGAAAAAGCGCAATCTCACCTTCAACAAGTGGCTTCCATGATTCCATTGTTTAATTTGTTGTGAAACTAGAGCTTAGGGTTTAAAAATTCCTTGGGCTTTGTTGCTTTGTTTCTCTGAAGCTGATAGAAGAATTGGAGGTAAGTCATTGATTTTGTTTTTGATATTGATAAAAGCCGGTTTTTGAAAGGGTCGTGACCTTTTTACAGAGAAATAGCCAAAAGACAAGAGGAACGAGTTCCATGAAGTTTGGGAACCCTTGGCATAAGATTTTGATCATACTAATCCAAAGTTTCTAAAGTAAATCATATTTTGGTGTTGTCTGGATAAGACCTATTTACAATGGCATTATGATGAAATAGCAATTGTTGGTGTAACAAAATTAAAATGAACCTTTTCACATGAGGTTCATGATATCCTCTAGCAAGTCAACTCGGAATACTACATACAAACTACAATGAAGTACATTCATTAGGACTTGCATGTTACTATACATTTAACATTAAAAATGCATGCCATACACTTATACCATGAATGTATTTCGTGCATCGTAATACATGCTAAAATGTTCCAAGTTTGCTAGTAGTTAATTAAAATGGTAATAGGCAACTGTTTACACCTGTTAAAAGATGAGAGTTAAAATGAGGGGGATAAAACCAGCTAGAAACAGGGGCAACTTTGCAAGTCTTCCCATCATATATAACTATCAAAAAAATCAAACCATGAAGAACTTTAACATATACAGCTAACAATATTATAGACAAAGATCTAGGTTTTATCCACTCAACAGCTCACTTTTTAGCACTTTAGACATCTTTGGTTGGATCCTTGGTGCTGGCTTTATAATGTAGCTCATCTAATGTCTGGATGCGGAATCATTTTGGCCGCATTTTGTCTACACAAACTTGGACTTCTTTTTGGGTTAATTCTCCCTTACGGAGTTCGTGGGCTTTGGATTTTTTTAATACATCTTGTTGTAATTTCTTTTTCATTTATCAAAAAGAAAACAAAAGAAATGCAATAAAATTTTACATATGAAATGAAAGATGTAAACAAGTTTTTGCTTGATTTCCCCTTAAGGAAAGCCAAAGAAAAGTTTTTGATTCAGTAGAAGCGACCATCCTTGAATTTCATTAAATGCAGTGGTTATAAATCAATGGTTGCCTGCACAAATGTACTCTAGTTGTGATCTCCAAAGCATCTTTTAGCTTAACGGACTGAATTTGTCCAAGATATGGAAATTACTGAAATATAAATATACTGTGTCCATACTTGTGACATCTATTCTATTGTTTGTTTAGTATTCCAAGAAATCTGACTTCATAAACAGTTTAAGGATAGGAATGGGTGTAAGCAGTCCTGCAGGACTAACAGGAAGATCATCATTGGCATACATAAACGGCATTCCTATAATCCATATGGCTGATCAAATAATTATTAACAGCTAAACCCAGTCAAACAGTGTGTCAATGGAAACTACTGAAAGGTCAGTATACCAAACACAATGAAGCGATATAACTGTAGACTGATAAAACAAACATTGATACAAAAATTAAGAGAACAAAGAGAAACTAAGGGTATGTTCTGAAATGAAATCAGGGTTCACGCTTTCTTCTTTTACTATGCCATAGTAATCATACAACCTAGATAATTGAAACATGCCTTTTATCATGCATGTTAGCTGATTTAAAATATGAAATTCCTAATAGCAGTATTACATAAAGCACAATAAGGAGCCTGCACCAATCTTGTTTTCCCAGGAATCTCTTGATTTCCAGCCATGCTGTAGTATTGGTTGTTTCTGTTCTAATACCAACCTTCCTTTCATAATTCAGTCTTGGCTCAGCATATACATATACATATCTTGTCTTGACCAAATCACTATTCTGGACAACAATATATGACCCATGTGCAGGACCTGAAGAAGAGCTATCATTTACTTTTCTTAGGCCCTGCCCACTCTTATCAGTGTAGAAGACTTTCTCACCCTTGGCAATTTCACAGAGTAACACATAATTCAAATTTTTCCCAAAACATGAATCTTTCCATCCTTCTTTTGCTTTGGAAAAGCTCAGAGCAACATTGATATCTGTAGAAAAATAGGTACCTTCACCAAATATGGCTCCATTTCGCTGCAATGTTGTATTGCTTAGGTTCAGCAACCCTACAAGAATCATTATGTCTGAAAATTATTTTTGACTTCAATATAAAAGAAAAAAGTCAAGGGATCCACACATCTGACACAAAAATGTGCAGCTTTAAAAGTGTGCTACGCAACCTTTCTTCTACAGTCACCTAAGATTCTTCCCAATGCTTGTATATACTGAAGGTTCATGTAAAACTCTTTGGTGTAAGTAATTTAAAATGAAGTTCATTCTAAAGAAAGAAAGCTATAAGAATACACATATACGAGATTTAAGCAACATATAAAATTACCTATATCAAAAACATAAACAATCCAATTTTCACTAGATCTGATGAAAAATAGTGACTGAATTTCACTGACTCAAGCAGGCTTCAATTCCACCCAACACAATCATAAATGCAATCCAAAATTAAACATACCACATCGCAGTATACTATGAAGATTTTCAGCTGATGTTCCATGAAAAGCAAACATACTCCCAAAACTCGATTTGATTGCTTCAAATTCTGTTTTTAGATCCTCTTCATTTTTTGTCCCCTTCTGAACCTGTTGATTGGATGACATTTGAAGGTTACACAAGATCGTGATAAAATATATGCAACACCACCTAGAAAACAAGTTGCATCTCAAAGCAGTTACACAAGATCATGATAAAATAACAGACAACAATTTGAGTGTTCATTTTTTTTTCAATCACAGTCAATTAGAGTACTAGATAGATAACATAAAACAATTTTGTTGGTGGTGTAGATATTATTATTCCATTTTTTTTTTCGGATTATTCCTACACATCTATGTTACCCCAAGTTTCCGGGACGGGGACGGGGGGACAAGTTTCAGGGACAGTTTTTTTTCGGGCCAATTTTGGGGACGGCAGGGGACAGAAAAGGGTACAGTTATATAAAAAATAGGGAAAATTTCAAATATATAGGGAAATTTCAAATATTCATATGATAACATTGATAAAGCATTCATCATATACATTATAGATCCTTAATACATAACATTTGTGACATTGTGTTGAATTGAGAGTTCACATGAGAGTCAAACAAATTAGCAAATGTCAAAACTTAATTGCTTTCATAATTCATTGTCAAATTGTCAATATGCATGTGATATTAAAAAAAGGTTACAACAAAATGCCCAAAGGCTGCAAGTTTCACTTTCAACTACAATATGAAAATTTCAAAATACAAAAACAAAGTATACTGCTGCCCCTAATCTGCATCTGCCGACATCGCATCAAAATCGGAGTCCTCCTCTAAGTCACTGCCACTATGAGTGTCTGTCTCATGGCCCTCATCCAACGGAATCCCAACCAATCCCTCCCGTGCCTCCTCCTCATTAATCTGGGCAGCATCTTCGGGATCAACATCCCATTGTAAAGCTGGAGTCTGTCGATACTCTAGAGTCTGACAATCCTGAAGTCTAAGAGCACTATGCACGGCCACTAGCTTCTCCGCTCGTCTAGAGGTAAGCCTATTCCTCTTGAGGGAGTGGATAAAGTCGTATGTGGACCAATTCCTCTATGCAGCTGCCCTCCCTCACTTACCTCCTTCACTATTTTGTTGCCAAACTATCAATGATGCCCTAGGATCAACTTCTCTTCCAGGTGCTCCTTCAAACCCTGCTAAAAAAATTTCTATTTCCTCCCTTTTGGTTGTGGACAAACAAAAATGATAGTAGAATACAAATGATGAAGTTTTTTAGTCATTTAGGGCAAGTTGGGGTCTGAGGTCCCACCAAGAAGTATTAAGAAGTCTTTTTTAAAAGCGCTAGGTCTTTTTTTTTAAATGCCACTTTAAAGTGGGGACGGTTGGGGGATGTCACAGATGTCCCCACCCGTCCCGGCGACGGCAAGCCGTCTCCACTTTTTTTCCCAGACATCCCCACATTTCTAAGGCGTTTCTTGCATTTTTTGGAAAATCGGGGACGGCTTGGGGACGTCCCTGAGGCGCCCCCATGTCCCCAGGACGTTCCGGAAACGAGGATGCCCCTAAAAAGGCCCTGCTACACATGCATATTTAGCTTGCTTAGGTGTTCTTTAGTCTTCAAGAGTTAACTACCACTTTACTAGCCAAGCGGCAGTTGCATTCTTTTTAGAATTATTCTCCACTAGACTAGTGGCAATTATCTCCATGATTCGAGGTGGAAATTACACTTACGTCCTCCTATATATAACACCTATTGTAAAGCTTTTTCAATTGAATTGAATACATTCTACAGTGTTATTCTCATTTTCTCTCTCAATAATTTGTTCATTAGTTAGCTTTGCTCGTTGAATAGGTACATTCCATTGATCCAAAGATTTTGGCCAATACTCTAATAGGTATCAGAGCACCATTCTGGTATATGAAATTTTATTTGTTGTCAATTATTTAGAAAACGTTGGGTTTATCATTTGCAAAATTGCTTGCGTTTGGTAGTAGTTTTTTGTTGGAGGCATTTTTTTGCATCAAATTCACATCTTCTGCACGTCAGGAAGGAAAACACTTTCTGGGTTTTGTTCGCAGCGTCGAAAATTGTGGGTATCTATTAGTTTTTGCAGGAAGCGGTCAGATTTTGTAGAAAGAGTTGTTAAAACAATAGGGCACGACTATTTTCCTTACAAGCCGAAATTGAATTTGCATCATATTTGCATCTTCTGCATGTCAAGAAGGAAAACATTTTATGGGTTTTGTCCACAACGTCGAAAAACTTTGTGGGTGTCTATTAGTTTTTGCATGCAGCGAGCAAATCCTACGGAAACTACATCAGAAGCATTTTTTAATAGGCCATTATTGATGGAAAAGGAATATTGTAATAACTTTTGATCAGTAACTCGGAATTGAGTGCCATTATCTTCAAAAGTTCATATTTTTTCATTTCCGATCCAATGACCTACTTGCATTGTAAACAACACTAAATTATAAAGTTCCAAATCTGGGGGGGTTCTAAATATTTGATTCAAGGGGGTTGTTGTGTGTTGTGTTTTTTTACACTTCCTATTTTCCTTCCGCATTTCTATCTCCGTTCTTTTCTGTAAACAATATTTACTTTCTGCAATGGATTCACATCAAGCAATCATGCCTCTAACACCCTTTAACTATCATGATTGGAAAATTGAAGTACAACTTGTGCTAAAGAACAAAGGTCTGCATCGGGTAACAATAGGCACTAAGACTAAATCAACTAATGATGATGCTAAAGTAAAGCGGTATAACAAATGTGATCAAGCTTTCGGTTTTTTGTGTCTTACTCTGTCTCCCAAACTCCTCTTTCATATCAAAGCATCGAAAACCCTAATAAAGTTTGGCTTGCATTAGAAAAACTCTTTGGGAAGCTGGATGAAATGAGAAGTCATGTGTTAGAGAATAAGCTCATAAGTTTGAGGCCAAGTACCTTTGACACCCTAGAGGACTTTTTCACTAAGTTTAAATCACCAAGGTTGCAATTAAAAGAATGTGGAATAGACAAAAAGGTCGATCAACTTGTTCTTTTTGTTCTCTTCAAATTAGGTCTTGATTATTCTATTGTTGTTTCTACCTTCTACTCCACCAAAAGTGCTCTTGGAACCACATGGAAAATGCCATCTCTAGATGACTTTATTATCAACTTGACTAGGGAGCAAGACAAGTTAATACAAATGGGCACACTGAAGTCTTCAAAACCTCAAGCCCTCATTGCCAAGAACGGGAAACAACATGCTTCAAACAACAAAGGAAAGAAGCAAACTAATCAAAAGGACAAGGAGACCAAGTAAGATCAGAAAATTGAGTCCTCCAAAAATAACACTCAAAACTCTTCAAACCAAGAGATACCTAAGACAGAAAGAGTTAAGTATGCCTATTGCAAGAAACTTGAGCACGATGAGCACAAATGTATGAAGAAGCAGATTGATCACCTCACACATCTTCTCGAAAAGAACAACATAGGGATCCTGTTGTGACCTAATCACACATCGCCCCATTGCAAATGGGGACCCCTTTTTTTTTTCGCAATTCTGAGCTTGTAGGGTCTTTAGGGAAGTGTCATTAGATCAAGTCTCCTCCACAAACTAGGAAGTGAGCCTCACCAGAAACGAGTCAAGTGAGTTAATCTCCGTGCAAATGAGAAAATCAAGTGAAGGCAAATTATGTCCTGAACTCCTGACATTGACTAAGTCTGGTGTTCTGAAGTCTGATGTTCTGAGCCCTAAAACTAACTAAGTCTGAAATCTGGTGGATCTTCAAAATTCTAGAATCTGCATGTTAAATCCTATGGACCCAGGACCTATCTCAAACATCCTGGTAGTATATTTCAAAATATTTAAAGTATAGGAAATTCAATATCTTGAATATATTTTTAAATATACTTCCACCCAGGATACTGAAAAATGGCTAAGTCAAAAAGTTGAAGTCTTGGAGCAGAAATTTCTCATACAGAGTCAAGATGCGCCTAAGATGAGCAGAAATTTCTCATCAACAAGAAATTTGCGCCCTAGAATAAGATCACTTAAATCATGAAGAATGCAAACAATCATTTAAACTTTGAGAAGAAATTTCGCCTAAGGCAAGGAAAATTTTGAAAATGAAAACAAGATTTGTAAGAGTTAAAATTGCAAGAGCGGAAATTTCTCTTTAAAGAGAAATATGCGCCCTAGATGAAAGAGGGTCTTGACAAGGAAATCACGCCTACTTTTGAAGATTTGCAATTTTGAAATTGATCTTAGAAAGTTTTTGAAAATTTAGTGAAGATCATTTGAAAAGACTCAGAGAAATTCGTGAAGATGAAAATGGGAAATTTCTCTTTGAAAGGAAATATGCGCCCAAGGTGAAGTCTTCCAAAATTTGACTAAGTTCTTGCAAAATGGGAAATTTCTCTTTAGCAAGAAATTTGTGCTCCAGGAGGGAAGATGAATTGAAGTCATTACAAAATGCAAGATCATGCAAGCGATGAAGGGAAATGAGCCAGTGATATTGAAATTTGAAAGTTTCTAAGTATGAAATGAAAAGTGGGGAAATTTCTCTTTGAAGAGAAATATGCGCTCTAGGCAAGTGGTGAAATTTTGACAAAGGAAAGTTTGTTTGTAGTGAAGAGTCATCTTGCATCCAATAACTCATTGAAAATTGCTTAAGAACACTTAGAAAATCTGGTTAAGTTTATGAACTTGCAAAATGGGAAACTTCTCTTTGGAGGGAAATATGTGCCCTAATGAATGTCTTTGTTTTTTACTTCAAGTTTGATCCAATCCTAAATCAAATTCATGAGAAATTGTGTGAGGAAGAATGAAAATCGTTTGAAAAGGTTGAAGAGAGTTAAAGAAAGTTTATTAAAAAATTGCAAAAGTTTCTAAGCATGAAATCAAAAGGAGGAAATTTCTCTTTGGAGAGAAATTTGCGCTCAAGCAAAATGGGAAATTTCTCTTTAGAGGGAAATATGCGCCCAAGGGTTGCATGAGTTCAAACTTGTCAAATGTGAGATATATCACAAATCTAAGCTTGCCTTGAAGAGTTTGAAGTGAAGGTTTGACGTTGATCAAAGATAAGGTTTAAATGTTCATCAAAAGGGAAGAGCGCATAATGCTCTAGAGCATGCAAAACCCGCCCAAATTTATCACCAAGAAATTTGAATAAGTACAAAATATCTTAAAGACTTAGCCTTGACTTGGAATTTCAAGAAAATATCTAAAGTGAAGTGAAAATGACAAGGTCGGAAATTTCTTATGCAAAAGAAAAATCCGCCCCTTCCCTCTAGTTCAAATTGAAGACCTTGAAGAGGAATTGAAGAACTTGAGAAATGATTTCAATGAAGATGCAAAGGAAAGATTTAGGAATTTGGGCAATTCAAAGTTCAAGAAATCACGACTCCAAGGAAAAGATGGAAAATCCTCATAAGGAGTGGTTTCATGAAGATCCAATGATTAAGAGGTTGAAAATTTCACTAAGGCATGAGTAGAGTTCAAAGGAAGGCCAGTGTTCACAAGTTCAAGTGAAAAAGAAGAAAATCCTTGTACACAAGCATTATGCGCTTTAGAGGGAAGTTTACAAAATTGCCTAAGTATTGAAGGAAGATTGCAAGGTCGGAAATTTCTCATGCCTATGCAATATGCGCCCAAGTAGAAGGTGTTTGAGGTATGCAAAAGGATTCAATTTCATAAGTTCGAAAGAGAAGAACATCCTTCACCATTCGCCAAATGTTGAAGAAGATCAAGCAAATTGATTAAGTGTTCAAGACAAAAGAAGGAAATTTCTCTTTGAAGAGAAATATGTACCAAGAAAGAGGAAATTTCTTCATTTTCATCAAATTGGAGTTCAAATCTGATCTGCAGAAATAAAATCAGTCCTACAGAAATAAAAATCAGATTTATTGGTATTTCTTTTTTCATAAAAGATTGATTTTAATAAGAAATACTTAAGGTTTTCTTGTTCTCCTTACATTCAATTTGAGAGTTTAGGGTAAAAATATGAAAATTGTGTGAAATCTTGATTTATTTATCCCACATTCATAAGGTGTGAGAAAATATTCATTGAATTCCCTTTATATTGCCTGTCATATCATGATATTGACTTGAGGTATTTTGCTTGTAGGTTGGTGACGTATGTTGAAGGAAAGCGAGATCAAGAGGAAAGATCAAAGCATATCGAAGCGAGGAAGCAATTCAAAGGAGCATCTAGAGGATCGAAGTGTCATCAAGCTCATTCATCCTGCATCTAAAGAAGGCAATATCACGAGAGTGGAGGAAGAATATTGCACTTCGTTGAAGCATCATCAAATTTGCCATCATCCTACATTCAGAGGAGAATTTCATCGCCGGAGAGAAGGAAGAAGTTCATCACTATCTTGAAAGTTTCATCATCCAAGTATCCAGAAGAATCATTTCACCTGCATATTCAAGAATTCAGCATCATAAGAGGAATATTCATCCAGAAGTCCATTTCCAGGAATTCATTTACAATTTCAAGATCCAGAGTCCTTTATTCCATATGCCAGGCAATGAGGGCATTCATCATGACATCTACTTCAAGGATGCACATACATGATATCTTCTTGCATCATCCATTGTTGAAGCCTGCACAGAAGACAAAAATTTCATGAAATTACAAATGAGCAAAGATCGTCAAGAAATTTGTAAATTTCACTAAGGCATGAAGAATGACTTGAAGAATTTTGAAATTCCCAAAATTGCAAGTTCGAAAGATGCAAAGTTCCAAAGTTGAAAATCCAAAATCAAAGAACTCCAAAAAATCCACAATTTGGGAAAACATTTCAAGCAATGTGAACGCGAAGAAGAGCAAACCAGTTCGTTTCAGGCAGAGGTGGCGTGTACACATCATCAATCCTACTATAGTTCGCCACATCGCCTGACTACATTCAATGCATCTACAACAAACGATAGGCTAAAGTTGCCGCTTACTTTGAGATGCTTCAAAGATCCCATTTCATCCTTATCATCTTGAAAAGTGTGCCTTCATTGCTCTTGCTTTCTTACTAAAAATAGCAAGTTGTTGTAACTTGTAACTACCTTATGTTGTCTCAATCTTGGCCATTGATTTGCAAATCAATCTGGGCCCTTAATTGTAATTCTTGAGCACTATATAAGGCTCACTTCTCTCATTTGGAAGGGGATTAGAAAGGAGGATTAGGAGATTTTTAGAAAGTAGAGTAGGAGTAGAGTAGAGGAAGCTCTTCTAAGTTGTTGGAGAGAACTCATGAAATTGTTGTAATCAATTCCAAGATTAATGCATTTTTCATTGAAGCTTGGTGACAATTGTGTTGTGTTGGAATGTCGTATGGTTTCTTATTTCTTGAAGATGATGGAGATGTGTTTCCAAGTAGCTTAAATAGTAGATTAGAAGTTCATTGATGTAATGAGTTTATGTTGGGATATTTGATGAATTCCTTTTTGGTTCATACTTTTCATGATTTGTCGAGGAGAAGTCATTTTGCAAAGTTAGCCTGAACCACATTTGCTTTATGTTCGATTGTGAATACTTGTTCAAATTGCGCTAGCTGTGGGTATTTGAATGAATGTTTACAATATGAAAATCATATGATTACCTTTGGAGATTGCACTTGCTTCAGGTAATTGTTGGTTCTCATGGTGAAGCGAAGCTAGGTTTTGGAAGGGAATTTGTCTATCGTAGCATTGTTCATTATTTCATTGTCCTTATATTAGACTATCTTAACCCTTATCCTTTTTTCATTTTCTTTTCTTTTCATAATCAGTTTGAGATAGTTCCACTTCACAAAAGAGAGTAACATATTTGAAAGGAGTCAATTCAACGTAAGTCCCTTTGTGATTACCAGCAAGATCACATCCATTCACTGAGTCTATCCATGTACAAGTCAAGACCTGACATCAAAGGAACCTTGGAGCGTTCTTATTTGATCATATAATTCAACATTCAGGAAGCTTTGATCAAGAGAGGATAGGATACTCGGTATTTTATTCTATTGTTGTGTTGTCACAAAAACATCATCAACAAGTCCCTGAATCTATCAAGCAATCTTCATCAACCCAAGAATCTACTAAGGCAAAGGAAAAAGGTAAAGAGAAATCCAAGGGCAAGGCTCTAGTTGCAGTTGCATCTTCATCATCTTTGTCTTGGATCATTGACTCAGGTGCCTCACACCACATGGGTTCTTCACAAGTTGAATTTTCTTCCTTAATAGCCTTATAGCATGTCTTCTATCACTTTGGGTCATGACACTCCAATAGCAATTGCAGGGAGAGGGTTTGTTGAAATTGATAGTGGAACATTCACAAATGTTCTAAGTGCACCTTCTCTTTCAACTAATCTCCTATCAGTGTATCAGATTACCCATATAGGGGAGGGCATGAGAATTCATTTCGCTCCAGACTCAGTTGAGATTAGAGAGTTGCACAGCAACAATCTAGTAGCTTTGGGAAGGGCAGATCACCAAGCTAGGTTGTACACCTTCTCTCACTTTGCACCTGATGTTTCTCCTACAGCATTGCTTACTCATTCAGATGGAGTTAGCAAATTATGGCATGAGCGGTTTGGCCACCTTAACTACCGCTACCTTGAGCAACTAAGTCAATAGGCTATGGTCACAGGGTTATCTAGAATAAGATTTTCTAAGGGTCTTTATGAGGGTTGCACCCTTGGGAAGCATCCCGGAGAGAAATTTGACAAAGGAAAATCTTGGAGGGCTACACAAGCTTTGGAGCTTGTTCACAGCGATGTATCGGGGGCATTTCCCCATCCATCTTTCACTAAGGCAAAGTATGTTCTCACTTTCATAGATGACTTCTCCAGATACAAATGGGTCTAATACCTTCGGCAGAAATCTGAAGTCTTCGACAACTTTCGAGACTTCAAGGCTCTTGCTGAAAAATAGTCAAGAAAAGTCATCAAGGTTCTTCGAACTGACAATGGGGGTTGAGTATGTCAACAACAGGTTTGAGCAGTTTTGTACAGCAAAGGGGATAGACTTGCAGCACACAATTCCTTATACTCCCCTATAGAATGTTGTTGCAGAACGAAAGAACCGATCCTTAAAGAGATGGCTAACTACATGATACAATCCAAGGGCCTTACATCGCAGTGCTAGGCAGAAGCAATCAACTATTCTTGTTACATTCAGAACTGAGTTCCTCACAAAGCCTTAAAGGGAATCACTCCCTTTGAAGCCTAGACGGGTCGGAAACCAACAATTGAGCATTTCGAGGTCATCGAATCTTCAGCCAGAGCACGTATACTGAAGCAGAATCGCAAGGCAATGGAACCTCAATCCAAACCTTGCATCTTTATAGGTTATCCAAATGGTATAAAAGGTTATAGCCTACTCCACCCGACCACACGTCAGTTGTTCATTAAGAGGAGTGTTAAGTTTCAAGAGAATCCTGTCGACTCTATACTTGACATTTCTCCTTCTACTTTGGCCTCACTTGGATTTGATGATTCTTCTAACGAATTAGACCATCCATAGCAAATTCCCAAGGCAGAGTCTTCTTCTTCCAGTTCCGACAGTGAGGATAGTGATGGGGAGTCATCTCCGTCCACTTCTGGATTCAACACCTAACTCACCCACATCCGACCCTCTTTGGGCTAGGCAGACACTCCAGAGTGCAGGCACTTGGGTAGGGGATCCAGCAAATGACAGACATACTTGGTCAAACTATCAGAGTGGGCCACATGCCTTCTATGCTTCAGCCTCTGATCCACAGACATTCTGGGAGGCATCTGGCATACCTGAGAGGGATAATGCTATGCATGAGGAATATGATTCCTTAATAAAAAATCACACTTGGGACTTGACTTCACTTCCTAAGGGAAGGAAGATGGTTCGATATAGGTGGATATATCGCACCAAGTTTGCAGCAGATGGGTCAGTTTACAAGTTCAAGGCACGATTGGTTGCCAAGGGTTTTTCACAAATTGTTGACATCGACTACACAGAGACCTTTGCACCCGTGGCCAAAATGACTTCGATCCGACTTACACTTGCCATTGCCGCAAAACATGGTTGGGATGTGCACCAGATGGATGTGAAGAGTGCTTTTCTTCATGGAGACCTTGAGGAGGAGATCTACATGGAGCAACCACCAAGGTTCGTTCAAGATTCATCCTTAGTTTGCAAACTTGGGAAATCCATCTACGGCCTCAAATAGGGCCCTTGGGCTTGGTACGCCAAGATGGCTTCCTTCCTCCTAGCTTCAAGTTTCACTCGATGCCATTCGGATCCTAATGTATATCTCTTGCGGCAGGATGATTCCCTATTGATATTGGTTCTTTATGTCGACAATCTTTTGATCACCAAGAGCTCTTCATCTGCTATTGCAATAGTGAAGTCAGCTCTACAGGATAGATTTGAGATGATAGACTTGAGTTTATTGCATTACTTCCTTGGCATTGGGATTTCACAATCTGACTCAGGGACCACTCTTGCACAGCCCAAGTATACTCTTGATCTACTTGCTCAATTTCACATGACTGATTGTAAGCCATCTCCGACTCCCTTCCTATCTAGAGTCAAGCTTGAGGCTGACTGTACAACACCATTGGTTGAAGCAACCTTGTATCGACAACTTGTTGGCAGTCTCATCTATCTAACTCATTCCAGGCCCAATATTTCATATGATGTAGGTATGGTTTCGAGATTCATGCAGGAGCCTCATGAACTACACTAGAAAGCAAGTAAGAGGATCCTTCACTACATTCAAGGTACTCTCAGATTCGGGATTCATTACAAAGCTGGCACAAAAGTTGACTTGGTTGGATACATAGATTCAAATTCAGCTGGCGATACTCAGAATCGCAAATCCACTTCAGGGTACAGTTTCTCACTAGGTTCTAGTCCTATCAGTTGGTGTAGCAAAAAGCAAAATCATCCATAGAGGTCGAGTACATGGGAGCTGTCAACACAACTATTGAGGCTATTTGGCTTCAGGGCATTCTCACTGAGTTTGGCATTCCATTCAGGCAGCCCACAATCATCTATTGTGACAACCAAAGCACCATCTAGATATGCAGGAATCCGGTCCAGCACCAGCGGACCAAACACAGAGATTCACATGCATTTTATTCGAGAGCTTATTCATGGGCAAGTCATCAACTTGACATTTTGCCAATCTTCAGAGCAGGTTGTTGATATCTTCACCAAACCTTTTTCTGAGAGCAAGTTCCTTCATCTACGAGCTCTTCTTGGGGTGCAGTCTACATCAGCATCATCTTCAAGGAGGGCCTTCTAGCCCTCTCTTCTTCTTTTCTCTCTTTTTATGGGGGGGGGGGAGTTTTTTCCTACAGGTTTTCTCCTTTTCTCTGCTTTCTGAGAGCTTTGTTCATACATGGGTACCTCATCAAACCTTGTTGTCGGGACCCATTTCTTCTACCCACCTAAGCTATGCTTAAGGGGTGTGTTGGTGTAGAATATTATTATTCCATTTATTTATTTATTCGGATTATTCCTCCACATGCATATTTAGCTAGTCTTCAGGAGTTAACTACCACTTTATTAGCCAAGCGGTAGTTGCAATCTTTTTAGAATTATTCTCCACTAGACTAGTGGCAGTTATCTCCATGATTCGAGGTGGAAGTTAAACTTCCTTCCTCCTATATATAACACCTATTGTAAAGTTTTTTTCAATTAAATTGAATACATTCTACAACGTTAATCTCATTTTCTCTCTCTCAGCATCATAGAAACTACAATAGGAAATCAAAATATTCATACAGATTTCAGAAGTCGTCAAATATATAAGGTATCAATTTGATTGTTAGTAATCCAACAACTACACGAACCAATAAGGCAAAATAAATTATGTTATGAACTGCAATTTTATATATATAGGGAAAACCATACCCATAATACTTGATTAATAGAAATGAGAGTTTGATGAGTACACATCCCCAAGGTCCGGATGACATTCTGAACATCCCAGGGACTTGGGGACTTGGAGGGGACATCCCCTTTTTTTCAGACTGGACAGCCTGCTCCATTTGGTCCATAAAAATTAAAAAAAGGTAACCTTTTAAGGAAAAAAATGCTTAAAAGTTAAAACCAAAAAGGGGATCATCATTGAAAGTGCAGCAAATTGTATTTACTTTTTTAAATTTCAGCTGCTTTTAGTTTGTTTAAGTTATTTTAGCAATCATCCCCCTGCCATTCCCAAAATTTGGGAAAATTTTTACCATCCCTGATACTTCATCCCATTTCCCTGCATCACCATCCCATAAACTCGAAGAAACACTAGAAATAACACATTCTCAGTTCATCATAAATAGAAGAGATAGATGAGTAATGATGAGTAACAAGTTCTCACCTCTACTTATTATATAATCTTATGTTTCAACAATAGAAAATTGGAAAATAGCATGTTACCTTTACAAAACTACTAGTAATAGCTAGGATAATTCTTTGTTTCTAATTGAGAAAAAATAATTGGAAGTGAATCTTACTCGCACAATATGATGTGGAGAAGATGCAACATTAAAGTCATTTCCTTGGCATCGCCCCTGTAGTCCGGAGGGTAAAACTATTGATAGCTCTTCTGCTGGATTCTGGACCAGTTCTAGCTGGTAACGAGGGTGTAAAAGCCAATATAACAAGTTCAGTGACTCCAGAGGCATGTCCCGAATTGGATTGACATAATTAGATGTTCCAACAGAAGTTATATCTCTTGGGACACAATATGATGATATAAGATCTAATTTGGGAAAATTTTGAACAGCTTCCTCTGCCGCTTGATAGTCCTTGTCCTTAACATCTCCTGCTGTGTGGAAAAGAGAAACTGGAAAGGGCGTGCAAACTGAACCCCACATTTCCAAATGGAATCAGAAACCTGATCAAAATGGAGGTTCAAAAAAATAGCCCCTAACTATAATCTATATGATACACATTGTTTAACTAAAAGCACGTTATCAATTCTACATTAAATAATAAAGACCATGTACTAAATTGAGCTTCACATTCTGATTTGAGAGGAAATTCTTCTAAATAGATTACTAAATTGGCAAATAAATAGCTTTGAGTTACAACAATTTAGAATCTAATTAATTATCTTCACTACATTGTTCACAATTTCACTGCTGTTTTGACAAGATGAAATTGACATTCTAAATCTTATTGGTTGCTTCACATCTTGATCCATATATACCATATCCTGTATGATATTATAAACCAGAGTTGCATGGAAACAGATTCAGTGGTGTATAGGATACAACAAATTTTCAAGATCCTCTGATACAAATACAGCTAGATATGACAATTATAAAAATATACATGTATTCAGTTATTTATAAATCTAAGGGTATACAACATAACTTTATAAATATTTTGGTTTTTATATTTTAGTTTATAATATTTATTTTGTTATATTATGTTTGTGTCTTTAATGATTTATGTGTGTGTATGTGTGTGTATGTGTGCGTGTGTGTGTCTGTGTCTATGTATGTGTATGTGTCTGTGTCTGTGTCTCTCTATGTGTCTGTCTGTGCAGGTGTCTGTGTCTGTGTGAAAAAAAAAAATTATAGTTTAATTTTTTGCAATTATTTTTGTTTTTTCAAAAACTCTAAACCAGATATGGCACCAGATGGTGTGGTGTTGTATCCAAGCATATCAGTTGCAGCCCAAATATAGGATTTCATGACTTCAGTTTCTCATTCCATGTCTTATGATGCTTCCTACTGTAACCTCTCAAAAGCTGAACCAATGTTCTACTGACCACTTCAATCTAATCATTGATTTACAGATGAAAAATTGTGGACCTCTCAAAAGAAGTTAACTGAATTTCACTCTTTGCAGCAGGGATCCTCTACAGTAGCTGAGTATAAAGCTAAGTTCATGGTTTTACTTAGACATGTTTGCTACATGAAAAGTGAAGATCGTATTAACAAATTTATATTGGGATTGAACAAAGGAATAATGTTTGTAATAAATTGTGAAGCCTATGAATTTGGCTCAAGCAATTGAAGCAGCATCAGTTGCTAAAGAAAAGAGGCAAAGTAAGTATGAAAGGAAGCAAAGGATGAAGACTAAGAATAACTCTAGTACTTGAAAGCCAAATGAGCATGGAAAGCCACTAATGTACAAGAATGGAAATAGGTTCAAGAGGAAGTTTGATGGTGGACCAACTAATTCTTCACAAAATAGTCAAAATGAGTTAAAGGCAACCTAAAAAGAAAACTGAACATAAGGCTCTAATTGCATGATGTTAGACTTGTTGAAGGGATCATTATCAAAGAAATTGTCTTCAATCTAATGAGAAGGCTACCGGTGGGCAGCCTTGGAGTTAAATTTTGATTAATAAGTAATTAATATTAAGCATTAGAGGCATAAACAAGTTTATTTTTTGTGTGTGATGCCTGGACTGGCATTCTTTTTAAGAGGGGGAAGTATGTAATATCTCGCATTGTTTACCATTTTTGACATATTATTCTTTGGGATGTTGCTTGTTGATTTAATACTATGTTATGAGATAGATATTGTTGTGTCAATGAGTGTTTATGTGTTATGATTAAGGAGTGGCGTGTTTGAATGTGTAATTGATGATTGACTAGATGGTTTGATATCCATTTATGTGATGTACATTAAGTGTATTTTTATGTAATTCTATTTTGTATTTATTGGTAAGGTAAATGTGTGTGTGTGTATGTATTTAAGTGTACGATAGTTAATTATTGGATTATCATGGTTCATTATGCAAAGTTTTATCATATAACACAAATGTTATTGATGGTATACTTGAGCACGTAGTGTTTCAAGAACAAAGAATGGGGAAAGGTGCAACTAGGTTTGGTGCATAAAGTGGATAAACACCTAATCCTGGTTACGAAGCAATACCCGTATCTAAATAGATTAATTGAGATAATTAGGAAATAATTAATTAGATTTATTTTCTTTTCAATTAGAAATTAACTAAATTATAATTGGAATTAGAAAGTCAATAGATCTTTTATAATTAGTTCAATTGTGTGCAAGCTTTATTTGGGAATATTTAGAATTAAAGGAATAAAGAATTCATAGTTTTTTATATTAAATAAAAGCATAGTTGGCAGACTCACCGAAAACTCGGTGAGTCTTTAAAAACCCACGAGTTTTTTTCATGGGCGAGTTTTTCTAACTTAAACTTGCCGAGTTTTGGTGCCAAGTCACTGCCGAAAACTCGTCGAGTTTTTGGGAAGTACTTGCCAAAACTCGGCGAGTCCGAGCAGAAAACTCGCCGTGTGTTTGCATAACAGGGTCCTGTTGATGGTGTTTTTAGCGCAAACTGCAGTAGGAAGCAAAAATCCCACCAGATTTAGAAATTCCCTAAGTGACAGTATATTTCAAAATATATTTAAGTCTTTAAATATTTTGAAATATACTATCAGGATCTTTGAGATAGATTCCGGATCCATGGGATTTAACATGCAGATTCTAGATTTTGGATGATCCATTGGATTTCAGACTTAACCAATTTTTTTGGGTTTCAGGGTTTTAGACTTAGCCAAATTCAGGGTTTTAAGAACATGCATCAGGGTGAAAGAAAAGGACCCCTTAGTAAAATGTTGTGGAATTTGACATGGTTTTGCAATTCTGAGACATGGAAAATAAGAGCTTTGTAGTGCATCCAGTTGTGAGCGGAATTGGAGCTTGTTTGAGGCCATTCACACGAAGAAGAGGAACAAATTAGCTCAAAAGCGCCTCAATGACCTGTTGCAAGTATGTGCTAATCGGTGTTGTCATTGATGTCAACATGTTTGTGTTGTCATTGGTGTCAACTGTGTTCTCTACTGTTACTGTTGTTATTTGATTAAGTTACTGAATAAATGATGATGTGATTACCTTGAAGAAGTGTTGAAGGTGTTAAGAATATGTTCCTCTTGCTGAGTTTCCAAGTGCTTTTGAGAAAATTTGATTAATATTGGAAACAGTATGTTGAAGAAGTCCTCTGGCTTACAGAATACTAGTCGAGTTCTTGCTCCGCATTTCTTCTGTGTTGGAGATTTGAGTGTGCAGTTTGGATATGTTGTTGAGAGGTGTTTGAAGATGATAAATCCATAATTTGGTACTCCGGATCACTGTGTAGTGAAAGTTATGTTCACCAGCTTGAAGACAGTGTCTAACAATGTTTGCAATGTGTCTAGGAGAAAGTATTTTGCTCCCCATTTTTCCGCATAATGGTTTCAGGTGTTGTGGTTCTGGATATAGGCTTATAAGGTCCTTATCTATCTTCTATCCAAAAGGTTTGTGATTTGGTGATCTGGAAAGCAAGTTATTGTGTAGCAGAGTTCAACAGCGTTGTTTGTAAGCAGATTGTGAACTTCCTTTAGGTGAAAGTTGTTGTCCTTCAGGTGAAAGTTGTGGCTAAATTTGTTGGTTTCCAGGTGTCTTCAAGTTGTTCGTGGATGTTTCTAGATTATGTTAAAGCTTTGTGCAAGGTCCGCAAGGCGTGTTTTTCTTTGAGGAAGCATGTACTCAAAAATTCTTGGTGTTAACACAAGTTTGGCCGACTTGGTTGTTTTCACTAATTCCGATTATGCTTTGGTGGTTATGAAAGCATGTTGAAGCGTGTTAGAGTGGATTTAGGTTTGTGTTAAGGCATGATGTGGTCTGCATTCATTTATTTCCTCTACGGGGACATTTAGGTCCAGACCTAATTTGAATTTTATGGGTTAAGTCGTGTTGCCGACCTTGGTGAATGTTTTTATGATTGGTGATTGTATAAATAAGTGTCAAGGAGTCGTGGATTCATGTGTGCATGGGGGATATGATGTTGTGATGCGAATTTGATCAAGCTAGCAAGGGCTTTCATGTGTTAGGCTACCAGATGCAGTGAGCAGAAGGTGTCTACAATTTTCGGTGATGTTGCGAAGGTGTTGTGTATGTTGTGGTGTATATTGAGCTTCATTGGAACTGAACCTCATGCATAGGTTAGATGCAATTATATCAGTTCAAATGTTGGCAGTGAGCCATCCTTTTCTCCCCTGCAGTGAGCATTCTTTCAAGCAGTGAGCCTTTTGTAATTCGGTATTGTTACTACATTATATTGTGAGCTAATCCTCACCGTAGTTTTTCCCTTTTAGGGTTTTCCACATAAAATCTGGTGTTCTTTTGTGTATGGTGTTGATGTGTTTAAGTTTCTATTATTTGCTTCACATGTTTAATTATCATAACAGATTAAGGGTTTAATTGAACTGATGTGGATGTGAATATGTTTATGAGGGTTTGAAATTTCTAATACAACTGATTCAGCCCCCCCCCCTCTCAGTTGTCTTGTGCATTCAACAATTGGTATCAGAGCAAGGTTCCTTTGAAGAAAGCTTAACAGCTTGAGGTAGATCCAGGATGGCGCACAAAAAACAGATTCCCTTGTTTGATGGATCATACTATACACTCTGGAAGGTAAGGATGGAAGCCTTTCTAATTGCTCTTGGTTATGGTGTCTGGAAATCAGTCAATTCTAATTGCACTGTACCTGAGAATGTATAAGCACTGAAGATGATGTCCAAGCTGCTGAAATTGATGGTAAGGCAAAGCATGCTCTCTTAAGTGGTCTTACTAATTCTGAATTGATAAAGGTTGTGAATTTGAAAACTGTTGATGCGATTTGGAAAAAGTTGGAAAGTATTTATGAAGGAGATGATAAGGTTAAACAAGCTAAAATGCAGAATTTGAAGCTCACATTTGAGACCACGCGAATGTCTGAAGATGAAAATGTTACAAGCTACTTACAGAAGGTGGAAGTTGTCAATAGCATCAAGGGACTCAGCGGAACTTTGGATGATAAAGAAGTAATATTGAAGGTACTCAAAACTCTTCCTAATGCTTACAGTCATAAGGTTTCTGCTATTGAAGAATTACAAAATTTGAATCAGTTTACCAAAGATCAGTTACTTCGCACCCTAACTGCTTTTGAAATAAGAGAGTTTGGCACAACTAGTGGAACTGCAAAGGATGAGACTGCTTTTAAAGCTGGCAAATCAGAGAAGACTTTTGAATCAAATCCGAAAGACTTTGATAGAGTAGAGGCTAACTTTGTGAGAAGAATGAAAAAGGGTACTGGAAAGTTCAGTGGTAAGTTGCCCTTTAAATGTTTTAGTTGTGGAAAAATAGGTCATTATGCTTCAAGATGTCCAAATAGAGCTCTGAGAATTAAGAATAGGGAAAACAAAGGAAGGATAGTCAAGAAAAGTTACTATGTTAGAGAAGATGCAAGTATTTCTGATCATCAATGCTTATTTATTGCCCTAAGAGATGAAACCGATTCTGCTAACCTTGGAAGTTGTGTAAAGGAAAAGGGTCCGAAAGCAATTGCTAACCCTAAAAGCACTGTAATGTCTGCCTTTCATACTAAGAGTGAAAAGGATGACTGGGTCATTGACAGTGGATGCTCAAATCATATGACAGGTGATAAGAGTAAGTTTGTTAAACTTGAAAAATTTGATGGAGTAGTTAGGTTTGGTGGTAATGAAGCTGCTAAGATTTGTGGAAAAGGTTCTATCAGTTTTGATGGAAAGCTAACACTGATGATGTTCTTTATGTCAAAAGTTTAAAGCATAATCTCGAGTGTTGGACAAATGTGTAGCAAGGGTTACAATCTTATGTTTCAGGATGATGGTTGTGAGATCAGAAAAAGCTCCGGAACAGTAATTGCTGCTGGAAAGAGGACAGGTGGAAATGTTTAGCATCTCAAAGGTGGTGTTAGTTACTGCCTTATGACTCAGATCAGTGAGAGTTGGTTATGGCATAGGAGATTGTCACATCAATTTTGATAGCCTGGTAAGGATAAGTTCAGTTCAGGCTGTGGGAGATCTGCCAAAGATTACAAAACCCTCCAATGTTGTCTATAAGGAATGTCAGTTAGGAAAGCAAACAAGAAGAAGCTTCAAAAACAAGGATCAGTCATCTACCGGGCTGTTGGAATTGGTGCATACAAACCTGTGTGGTCCTACCAGAGTAAGGAGTTGTCAAGGTAACAAGTATTTTATGTTATTTATTGATGATTGCTCTAGAATAACATGGGTCGCTTTTCTTAAGGAAAAATCAAAAGCCCTAGATAAGTTTAAAGCTTTTAAAGTAATGGTTGAGAATGAATTAGATATGAAAATCAAATGTTTGAGGTCTGACAGAGGTGGAGAATTTACTTCTAATGAGTTTAACATGTTTTGTGAGAATCATGGGATAAAGAGGCATTTATCTGCTTCTAGAACTCCTCAACAAAATGAAGTGGTTGAAAAAAAGAACAGGACTGTTCAAGAAGCTGCAAGGACAACGATAAAAGAAGCAAACCTACCTACCGGAAGTCTACTGGAGAGAAGCAATTCTTACTGCTATCTACATACAGAACAGAGTACGGGTAAAAGCAAATGACACAAAGACTCCCTATGAGCTATGGTATGGAAGGATTCCTACTGTTAAATATTTCAAAGTTTTGGAAGCAAATGTTACATAAGAAGAGATGAAGAACTAGGAAAGTTTGATGCAAGATGTGATGAAGGCATTTTCCTTGGGTACTCTAACAAAAGTAAAGCTTATCGGTGCTATAACAAGAGGCTAAGAAAGATTGTTGAAAGTGCTAATGTTAAGGTGGATGAAGACATACAAAAGATTTCACAAGTTAATGGATATGTATCAGACTCAGATGAGTCCTATCCCGGAGAAGAAGAAAATGTTGTTGAAAAGGTAGTACAAACTAGAGAAGTAGAAACCAAAGAAAAAGGAGTGCAAGCTGAAGAACAAGAAACTCCAGAAAGAATCCCTAGAACACCCAAGTATGTGCAGAGGCATCACACTGAAGACCAGAACATTAGTGATAAGAGAAAAGGTGTATTGAAAAGAAGCAGAGCTGCTGAAGAACGGGTAAACCTATGTTTAATTTCTAAAGTAGAACCTAAAACAGTGGTGGAGGCATGCAAAGATGAGTATTGGGTCAAGACTATGGAAGAAGAACTAACGTAGATTGAGAAGAATCAAACTTGGGAACTTGTCCCAAGACCAAAGAATAAGAATGTGATTGGAACTGAGTATTCAGGAACAAATTAAATGAGAATAGAGAAGTGGTAAGAAACAAAGCAAGACTTGTGTGTAAAAGGTACTCATAAGTGGAAGGAATAGACTACGAGGAAACTTATGCTCCGGTGGCAAGAATGGAAGCTATTAGATTGTTTCTAGCATATGCAGCACATAAGGATTTCAAAGTGTATCAAATGGATGTGAAGTTTGCTTTTCTGAATTGTGAGTTGGAAGAGGAAGTATAGATAGAGCAACCAGATAGATTTCAGTTGTCAGACAAACCAGATATGGTATGCAGATTGAAGAAGGCATTGTGAGGACTGAAGCAAGCTCTCAAAGCTTGATATGCAAGGTTAGACATGTATTTGTTGCAGCAGGGGTTCAGTAAAGGGTCTGGAGACAGTAATTTGTACATCAAGGTAAGCAAAGATCAAATCCTGATTGTTGAAGTCTATGTGGATGATATAATCTTCGGTGGAAATAAAGGTATGTGTAAGGACTTTGTAAATGACATGCAAAAAGAATTTCAGATGTCAATGTGTGGAGAGATGAACTTCTTTCTTGGGCTGCAAATTAATCAGATAGATAAGGGCATTTTCATTTCACAATCAAAGTATGTCAAGGAATTATTGAAGAAGTTTGGAATGGAACATTCTAAACTAGTTTGTACCCCTATGACAACTAGTTGCAAGCTGAGCAAGAATGATGAATCCCCTAAGACTGATCATAGCAAATATAGATCAATGATTGGAGGACTGCTATATCTAACTGCTACCAGACCGGATATCATGCATGCAGTTTGTTTTGTGGCAAGATTTCAAGAAGATCCTAGAGAGTCACATGTCATGGTGGTGAAAAGGATATTCAGATATTTGAAGGGCTCTTCGGATCATGGTTTGTGGTATCCAAAGAACAATGACTTTACCCTAAGTGCCTACACAGATGCAAATTGGGCCGGATGTGTAGATGACAGAAAAAGTACAAGTGGTGGTGCATTCTTTTTTGGATATAGAGTTGTGTCTTGACTATACAAGAAGCAGGATTCAGTGTCTTTATCTACTGCAGAGGCAGAGTATATTGTTGCAGCATCATTGTACCAATCTACCCCTAATTTTTTTTTTCTTTTCAAACTGAAAACAATGATCAACAATACTAACATAAAATAGCATAAGCCAACTAAGCCTCACATTTTCTGATCACCCAGATCCCGGAATGGGCAAGGTCAGAGCATACGGTGATTTGGCATACAAATTAAACTATGCAAACTAAAATCTACGCTTCATCCGCTGCGGCGGGCATCCACATAATGTGGGGATTCACCACTTTCAGTGGGTAAAGAACAAGAAAAGTACAATGCCATCCACTTATTCAATGGGAATACTCCACTTTCCAGTGGGTAAGAAAATAAATAAGTGTTTATTCTCCACACTGGCGGTAAACCATCCAGGGTCCTTTAATGTGAAATTGATTACAATGAAAGTATAAAATACTCAATCTAAACATGAACAATATCACCATACATAGGAGCTAGATGAGCAATTTCCCCTGAAATCATAAGTATAGAATCATACCCTGCATTGTAAGTGATAAACAATCAACAAATAGCTGATTTAGATTGCTGATGGAGAATGTTATTGCTGATAAAAACTTGACTGAGACTGATTTTCACTTTATTTGCTGACTGTAGCACTGTATGGCAGCCATGGAAGCATCAAATTTTCACACTAAACATTCCACACATCATAAAGACCAAACTCTGCTGCAAATCCAATAAATCTGACCCCAACAACAATTCTAAGCAGTTATTATACTGAGCAAACTATCCACAAACCCACAGCAAATAAACACCAAGGACTGGGCCGTACGGCCAAGAAGAAGTACGACACTCACCAAAAATTCAAATCTGCATTAAACATCTTCAAATAACCTCCAAACTGGTCGTCCAAGGCAGACAATAAATATGCAATCAATAAAGATTTTAGTCACCTTAGCAATCTTTTATTATTTGCAATGATACCATTCAGCAGGTACGGACAAGGTACATGTACGAACATTCCCAAAAATCACAAATCAGCACCAAATCTCCTCAAATCAATTGCAAAGGGGCTGTTTATGACTGATTAAAACTTTGCATTTATCAAAGGATTCAAAAACATCAACGTTAATTTCTGATGAACAACAATGATTTTCAGCAGGTGTACGGCAGCCTAGGATGTACGGCCAAGACAAGAAAAATACAAAACTCCACGAACACTCCAAAATCTTATCAAAATTTCATCTAAATCACTATGCAAAACTTCAAAACTGATTACATAAACAAACTTCACAAAATCTCCCAAATCCATTAAGTTCCATGGCAAAACTCTGTATGAGCTTGCTCCCAATCCACCTTCAGCACACTGGTGATTCCTATGTGAAATCACACCAAACCTCGAGAGTTTTCATCCTCGAGCATTCTACGAGAGGGTTTTCGTCCTCAAGAGAATATGGAAGAACACGTAGGTTCAATCTAATAGAGTAACAATACAAATCCAAGCATACCAAACAATGAATCCATCTCCTCCTTTTATAACTTTTTGAGGGAAATAAAATATGATTTCCTTTATCCCTTCATATTTCTCCTCAAACAATATAAAAATTATTCATTATGTGAGCACATCTTAAAGTCACCTTTTTAATTAAAAGCTCCTTTTAGCTCCAATGACCCCTTTTATCAAAATAAAGGAAATATTTGATTCGCGAGGTCCCAATATGATGCATCCATGATTTAAAGCTTTTCATCCCTTTTCCAACGAGCTATAACACTTAAGTGTTAAATGAACATTTCCCAACCTTTTTTTACTTAAGTGCAATAATTAATTGTTTAGCTCATTAAATCAACTGATTTTACAGAAAATCCCAAATATCACCAAACTGCAAAATTAAGCAGACCAACATACTCCATGATGTTTGGGAAGATGAATGATGCCTTCCGGGTGACTTTCTAAAAATAGACAGCTTCTCCAAGAATCTTGGAGAGCAAACCGGGAACCCGATCAAACATCAAAAAGCATCACAGCGATCCTGAACACCATCTGAGCTCAAAGCCATAACCAATTGCTTTGTAAAACTGATCTGTGGCCACTCCAAGAACATTGGAGTTCTCCCAACAAAGCCGGATAGCCACTAAAAGACTAAGAACAAGCCAAAATGCTCACAATAATCAATGCACCAAAAATGGAACATTACAATCATGTTGCACACAGGTGTTATGGATAAAACAAACATTGAAGGATATCAAAGTTGTGTATGATGAGCCAATTCCTATCTTCTGTGATAATACAAGTGGCATTAACATTTCAAAGAATCCAGTGATGCATTCAAGGACAAAGCATATTTCAATTAGGTATCACTTTCTAAGAGAGAAGATTGCAGAGAATGAAGTGAAGCTTGAGTATGTGCCTACAAAGGATCAAGTTGCTGACATATTCACTAAGGCTCTTCCTAAAGATACATTTGAGTATCTCTGGGAGAAGTTGGGGGTTGTTGCCCCTCCTTCGAACTAGATGCATAAGGAGATGCATCAGTCCAGTGTGCTTCAAGATTCATTCTTCTATGGACTGATGATGGAGGCTACCTCTCAGGGGGAGTAGGCAATGGTGTTGATGATTGTTGCAGACAAGGGGAGTAAGAGTTGATACAGGTTGATGTGTACTCCTAAGGGGGAGTATTCAGAGTAGTTGAGAACAGTGCAAGTATGTGCAGTATCATAATTAGAAGAGAGCTTGAAAGAGATGTCACCCTTTGCCATTGATGTCCAAGGGGGAGAGAGTTCATGTGAAAAACAAAGGGAGAGAAAGAGAGCAAGATGTATAAAAGAAAGGGGGAGAGTGAGATTAGTGCAGAGTTGTGTCATGATGGTTTTTCATATCATATGTTGTCATCAATAAGGGGGAGATTGTTGCAAGTATGTGCTAATCCGTGTTGTCATTGATATCAACATGTTTGTATTGTCATTGGTGTCAACTGTGTTCTCTACTGTTACTGTTGTTATTTGATTAAATTGTTGAATTAATGATGATGTGATTACCTTGAAGAAGTGTTGAAGGTGTTAAGAATATGTTCCTCTTGCTAAGTTTCCAAGTGCTTTTGAGAAAATTTGATTAATATTCGAACAGTATGTTGAAAAAGTCCTCTGGCTTATATAATACTGGTCGAGTTCTTGCTCCACATTTCTTCTGTGTTGGAGATCTGAGTGTGCGGTTTGGATATGTTGTTGAGAGGTGTTTGAAGATGATAAATTTAGAATTTGGTACTCTGGATCGTTGTGCAGTGAAAGTTATGTTCACCAGTTTGAAGATAGTGTACTTGAATCGGGAAGGAATCCTTTATTGTGTCTTGACACTGACATCTTGTGATTATCATGTTTGAAATGTTAAATCTAAATCTAATTATTAACCTCTTAGTTTTCCTTTGAGAAACTTGTATCAAATGGATAGATTCATTATGGACTCCATTGTTAGTATTTGAATAGCATGTTGCTTGCTCTTGGAAAATAAATCACCTGTTTAGAATGACTTGAAGTATTTTGAGATCTTATACCTTAAACACTTAAAAATCTGGAAGTACCTAAGTGAGTCTCTGTGAGCTTACATTAAGTGAAAAATCCAAGGTCCACCTTTGCCACCATGGGAATTCCACACCCAACTAAGTGAGTTATCAACGTAACCCGTGCCGTAAAAAAGCATGTGTTGCAAGGGTAAGCGGTACTGCATTGTACTCTACCAAATTTAAGCTTAATGGAATATCAAGAATAAGGAAAAGAAATGCAAAGAAAATCACAATCACACACTATAACTCAGTTAGATAGACGATCAAGTAATCTCTACCGGGGCTATGGACGCCTGACCGGCAGTAGGGCTCTGCTCGAGTGGAATTACGAGACAAACCCGTCGGGGCTATAGACGCTCGCTGGCAGCGGGGCAATGTCCAGGTAGTTCATGAGGTGTGTACTAATCACGTAGCTTAACGTAAAGGAACTTAGATGACCTTAGTTGCCGATGGATGGGAATGGATTCAATTGCACACACTTGGATCTTCGGGATATGAATGGTTGTACTAAACTTTTGATTTTGACTCTTTGATCAAGTATTCATGTTTATTTGGCCTAATATGTGGGTGTACACAGGGATTTTTAAGTTGTGATTCTTGTTTATCTTTGGAACACTGGAGATTTTATATTAATCATTGTTTTGGAAATGTTTAATTATGATGTGTCTCGATCCAATCTAGGATTCTTCTTCCCTTTCAAGTGCGTTTCCTAGCCGGTTGATGACTTTAAAAGAATCATTTGAAGTTTCTGGGTTTGGATTAGGTCTTTATCCTTGAAATGTTCAGGAACATTTATTCGAAGTGGCGCTAGATGTTGTGACCTAATCACACATCGTCCCATTGCAAATGGGGACCCACCTTTTTTTGCAATTTTGAGCTTGTAGGATCCTTAGGAAGTGTTGTCAAACCTAGTCTCTTCCATGAAATGAAGAATGAGTCTCTCCAAAGCAATGTGGAGTGATCATTGGGAAAATTCACGAAGTATGACCTAAGACATTGGAAAAGTATGAGACAAGTTGAAAATTTAAGAAATAATTCTACGTATGAGAAATTTCTCCTCCATGAGCGCAACCCGCCCTCCATGAGGAAATTTCCTCTGGGAAATTTTTTTAACATTCGTGGAATGCACCCTCATTAAGGAAATTTCTCCAGCATCCATTATTTGCGCTCTCTAACTTAGAGAAATTTTTCCACAAACACCTGTATGCGCTCAACATTAGAAAATTTCCTTGACAATTAGCATATCCGCCCAGCAAGGAAGAACTCCCTTATCACCTCTCATATGCGCTCCAACAAAGGAAAATTTCTTCTCACCTCATCATTTGCGCTCCTCAAACAAGCCTCCAACATTTGCCAAGTGCGCCTAACTCGATGAAATTTCTCCAACAATCATGAAATGCGCCCTCATTAAGGAAATTTCTTCAACATTTATGGAATGGCCCTCATTGCTGAAATTTCTTCATCCTGCCCCATATGTGCTCAGTCTTGTGAAATTTCTTCACCCTACTCCAAATGCGCTCATCATGAAGCAACTTCTTCAACATGTCCCATATGCACTCAGCCTTAGGAAATTTCTTCAACATACCTCAAATGCGCTCAAACCTTCTCAAACTACCAGGTTGGCTAAGAGGGATTAAAACATGAAAACAAAGCCTTTTTCAGTGCATAAGATAAGTAAAATCCCACCTAAGATCATTGCAAGTTGTTCAAGTTGGCAAATGAGGATGAAATGTTAGAAGATTCATAGTAAAATGTTTTGATAATTGTTTCTCTTTTGCAGGTGATGAAGGATCCGGGAAGGAGAATGACAAGAATTTGCACAAAGAAAGTCCAAGGGATGGAAGAATGCTGCCTAAGTTCACAAGGAAATCACTTCAAGAAGGATCCATGAGCATAAAAGAAAAGGAGACTTCAAGTTCATTATCTACTACTTCGAAGAGGACTTCACTTCCGAAGGGAGAGCACCACTTCACCCTGCACATCCAGGAAGCATCACAAGAGAGAACATCCATCATGAAGATTTTTCTATTTCACGTCCAAAGTAATCATGCGCCAGACAAGAAAGAATCTTCATCATACACCAATCTACTCCAAAAGTCACGCACAAGGTAGCTTTCTACCTCCAAAGTCCAAAGCCAGAATGAAAAGCATCCTGCATGAGTGCAAGAACAACATGAGAAGAGAAATGGGCATCTACATCAAGAAATCCATGAATTACATCAAGACAACAAAAAGAAATTCTAAATTTCCAAAGTTTCAAGTTCAAAGCAGCCAAGTTCCAGAGGTGAAAATCCAAGTTCGAAGACTACTCCAAAAGATAACAAAATTTGGGAAGATATTCTGAACAATGTGAACACAGAAAGTCAAACCAGTTTGCAAGATGCTGAGGTGGCATGTGCATGTTACCAGTCCAATCACAACCGGCCCCATCATCAGTCCAAGTTCAATGTACTTACAACAAGATAGAGGTCAAAGAGGGCGCCCAAGTGGAAGTGCTCCAAAGATTCCATTTCATGTTTATCACATTGGAAAATGTGCCTTCATTGTCTCTCTTTTGGGCGGTTATGCCTTGTTGTCTCAATCTTGGCCATTGGTTTGCAAATCAATCCTGGTCGATCATGTAATTTTGGGAGCCTATATAAGGCCCATTTTTTCTCATTTGTAAGGTTAGAAGTTATTAGCTCGCGCATGGGTAGGAGTAGAGTAGAAGTAGATTAGAGGAGACTCTTCGAAGTCATTGAAGAGACATGTGAAATTGTTGTAAAAGGACTTCCAAAATCAATACAAGCTCATTGTTGTTTTCATGGTGATTTGTGTGATTGAGGAATGTTAGCATGGTTTCTAATTCTCGAATATGATGGAGATGTGTTTCCAAGTAGTTTAGTTGATAGATTAGAAGTTCATTGATGTAATGTTAATATGTTAAGATATTTGATGAATTCCTTCTTGGTTTATATTTTTCGTGGATTGTCGAAGGCAACTCACTTTGTAAAGTTAGCCTAAACCATCATGTGTTTTAGTTCGATTGTGAAGATTGTTCAAGCTGCGCCAGTTGTGGGTGTTTGGATGAATGTTTCATAATATGAAAATCCTTGAATTACCTTAGAAGATTGCACTGACTTTGTGTAATTGTTGGTTCTTATGGTGAAACAGAGTTGGGTTTCGTGAGGAATTTGTCTATCCTAGCATGTTTCATTATCTCATTGTCCTTAGAATAGCTTTCTCAACCCTTATCCTTTTCATTTTCTTTCATAGTTGGTTTTAGAGTTCCATTTCATAAGAAGGAAGTAACATATTTGAGTGGAGTAAGGAGTAAATTCAGCGTAAGTCCCTTTGTGAGTTTCAGCAAATCACATCAACTACTGAGTCTATCCATTACAAAACATGAATCAGGAACCTTGGAGTTGTCTCATTGGATCACATTGTTTAGCTTTTGAGAGACTTTATTCAAGAGAGGATAGAATACTTGGTATTTTATTCTGAGTTTGCATATGCATAAAAAACACATCAACAGTACCTCTCTCTCTATGTGGTGCGTGTGCCAATGTGTTTCGGTGCATTCCCCTCACTCCTGCTATCCCCTTCTACCAGTTACCTCATTAGCCTTTTTACTTGTAGGGTTTCTTGAAGAACAACCAAGTGAATGAATTTAGAATTCAACAAGCATAAAAGAATACAGAACAAGAGAGAACATTACACAGTCAGAAGAGAACGAGTTTTGAACAATTAACTTTAAAGGAATTGAAAGAGAAGTTAAATGAATTTTGGAGAAAAATCTAAAGAGAAGGGGTTTCCGTTTTAGCTTTCAGATTCAACAAGAACATTGAAAGGTTGGAGTTTTTGCCATGAAAAACAAAGGGCTTTAGCTTTCAGATTCAACAAAGACATTGAATAAGCATGGAAAAGTTTGAGCTTTTGCCATGAAATATTTGTAGGAATATGCTTTCAATTTGAATTTAAAATGTGTTTAGACTTATATTTGAATCTGAATTGTTAAAACTATGTGAATAGTAGATTTGAAGAAAGAGAAAACTAGAAAAGAGCATTCATAGAAACTAGTAATTTAGGGAATCAATGTATAAACTAAACATGAGGATTTTGGAAGCATATTAGACTGATTTTGAATGAATTAGATCTAAAATCAAAAGTTAATTTTGAAACTCTAAGCATGGTGAAATTATGGAAGAAAGATATAAATCCTAGTAAAGATGATTGAAACTCTAGGAGAAGAAATTGTATTAATTTAAACTTATGAATAATTCTACTTCATTCTATTGTACTTGTGATTGAATAGCTTACTAAATTAGACCATGTAGCATTTTCAGTTTGATGAATTACATTGAAAATTGGGTTTTTTGTAGAAAGGGAGATAGTTTTGATATTGTGCTCAATCGAAGACTTTCTATTCAATGGTTTGTTGTTTTATCATTACAAAGTCTTCTTAGAGGTTGTATAAGGATTTGAGAGAAATCTGAATCTAGAATCTTTTTGTGAAATGTGCTTTGAAGGCTTGTGTGTCTTTGTTTTACTATTTCCTGTTTATTGGAATGTGTCATGTAAACCCTAAGTATATAGGAACCTAAAAAAAAGTTCTGATACATCATTTTGAACAAAAATAGTCAAAAAAATCTTCTGAGTGGGTCAGGTCTGCGTGTAAGGGTCTTATCTGTGCTTAAGGGTCATTTCCGCTCCCCGTAGGGTTCACTCAACAAATCAAATCTGCGCTCCACTATTTCTTAGTCAAAACTGAATTTTTTTGAGCCCTAGTTGTTTGTTTTCCTAAGTATTGTTGACTATGACTATTGTTAAACAATGAGTGCTTCCCTTATTGGTGGATTGAATGTTTGAATGCATGGGATGTAAACTTAGATAGTTATCTAGCATTCCCCAAGACAATTCCTGATATTGTTTTCCATTTGTGAGTTATAAAAGATTTTTTAGGTATTGTATAGTCTTGGGATGTATAGAGTTGTGTATCTTTGTTTAATTGTCATGTATGTTTTTATGTGTATTATGAATGAGTGCAGTAAATTATGGATGTGTGTTGTAAAATGTAATGGAGTCTTATATGTTAGTTTATGATATATTATGATGTATTGGATAGTAACATTATCTATTGTGAAAGGTTACTAGTTTGAGTGATGTTTATAACTAGTGATATGTACATATATGAATATGAACTTGTAACGAATCTAATAAAAATAATAATATACTTGTTACTTAATGCTTCTTGGACTATGGGTTGCTCGTTTAACCACTTTAAGCCAAGTTGATGATTGGGGAGGATAGGGTTCCTTCAATATGTGGGTTCATATCACCTTCCCCATATGCAGCTTAAATGTTGATGGAGTGAGTTACTTGGACTACACCAGAAGGGATGAACCTAGAATCACGACCCTCCTTCAAGATTTCCTTTGAGGCGCTATAGTGCAAAGGAGCCTATGCCCTATAATAGTAGGGCTCGGTAGATTTGTTAGAGGGGAATGAATAGCATAGATCGATCAGCTATCTTGGATTCAATGATCTATAGGCCAGTTCAAGGTTCCTTTATTCCTAATTCTAAACCCTAGATGGACCGAACTAAAAAGCTACAATGAATTTTTAGATGTCATATATTTAGATTCTCGACTTTCAACCACTATTGCATATGTGGGGTACTTGGGCACATTGCCTATATCAATCTATATTATTCAGTGGATGTACTACTGATTTAGTTGTACATTTATCTTCTTGTATTTATTTATTTTATACTACATTGTAAATTATCTCTAAATGTAATCATTATGTTTGTTTTATAATGAAATTTTATTGGAATATATTTTGAAGATATTCATTCTACGAGTTGTTGATTCACATGAGTTACTTAATCTTGTTAAAGTATGAAAAATTTTGAGGTTCTATTTTGGGGGTTGTTACGTTAAAAATGTTATCTCAAGATTATCTATTATTACATTAAGAATGTTCTACTTAACCTAGGTTTGATATGAACATTACAACCACCAAAATGGAACTTCAAAAATTTTCATACTTTAACAAGATTAAGTAACTTATATAAATCAATATCAAGTACAATGAATATCTTCAAATTATATTCAAATAATAGTTCATTACAAGTCAAATACAATAATTACATCCATAAATCATTTACAATGTAGCACAACATCAATGAGTGCAATAAGATCATAGTACAACTAAATCAATTGTACATCTACTAAATAATATGCGTCCATATAGGTTACACGCCCAAGTACCCTTCACATGAAATAGAAGTCTGAAGTCCAGATTCCAAAAATACAATATCCAAATATCCATTGTAGCAATGTCTAAATAACTATCACTCCATCCAACACAGTCCAATTGCATATGCGGAAAATAATATGTACATATCCCTAATCGTAAACAACACTCAAAGTAGTAATCTTTCACAAAACTTAATGTCACTATTCAACACAGCATGATACATCATAAACTAACATATAAGACTTTATGACACCTTACAACATGCAAGTAGAAGCAACAACACTCATCAAGTACACATATAAGAACATACAAGACACAGTCAAACAAAGATAACTAACTCTACGCTCTACAAGACTATACAACACCTACCAAATGAACATTGCACACATCACATACTACAATAGTATCCACTTTTCAATGTCATACATCTTAATATCCCACTAAGCTCAAGGTAAATTATCATGCATCCCATCCCACATGAATTTTTAATACTTTAGTGCAAGACTTCACACCATCCACATAATACCACTCCAACAAACATACATATTAATTGACATAAAAATATATATAAGAAAGTATACAGGACAACTAAGAATACACATCAAACAAAATACATATCAACAAGAATACACATCAATCATGAACACACATAAATACAAGACATGCATTCACATGAATGGAAGACAACAAGACATAACAACATGAACACAAGACAAAAGAACAAGACACACAATCCTCGGAATGACTTGGATCAAAATATTACAGTCCACTTCCAATGACAAACCTTAGAACTCATTTCCCTTGTAAGTTGTCAACTGACACACTTACTAATAGGCAATATCTAACCAAGTATTCATTTAAGACACAAGGATACTCCTTGGCTAACACCAGGATACTCCTCATTGTACCGTAGCACGTTTACACAACATATACTAACTTCTATTTATCATACACAAAGCACTCTACCCACATGGTAAATCACTGGAATATATTTTATAACAGATCATAGGACTTCATAATTTAGAGACTCTCCTAGGAGATAGTGATAGATGCACGTGATAATGTAAAGACATCCCTATGCCCTCTATAGTCTATCCACTAAATCCCCATGTGACCCGGTGTATCTAAAAAGATAAACAATCTCATTGCTGAGTATGTAAGATGAACATGACCTTCTATGTTCACAAGACAACTCAATCATACTCGTGTAGTGTAGCTCACGCATTAACATCCTACTAAAAGCTCACACTCACACCCAATAGGCACAAAAACTATTAGTTACTATCAAACAAGTAACCATAAAAATCTTCAATATTCACAAGCAGAAAACAATATTAGAAATCTCTCTTGGGGAAAGCTAAATGACCATTAGAACTTACTTCTCATGCATTCAAACATCCATTTCCACCAAGGGAAGCATTCACTGTTTTATGACAGTCATATTCAGCAGAACTCAAAAAAGCAGACAACTAGAACTTAGAAATCAATAATTTTGACCCAGACACGGTGGAACGCAGATCTAACCCACAGGATCAACCCTCTGGAGCATGAAAATAACCCTGACCCGCAGACTTGACCCACACAGAAGATTTTCTGACTATTTTTTCTCAGAATGGTGTGCCAGGACTTCTTCTAAGTTTCTATATACTTCAGGTTCAAAGTACACATTACAATAAGCAGGAAATAGCAAAACACAGACACGCAAGCATCAAATACATGCTTCCCAATAATATTCCGAACACAGATTTCTCTCAAACCATTATACAATCCCTAAGAAAATTCAGCAATCACAAAATGCACAAATTATTGAGTAGAAAAACTTCAACTGATCGCAAAACCCAAATTAGCTCCCTTTTCACAAAAGCTCAATTCTCAATACAATTCATCAAATTGAAATCACAATATGGTATATCCCAATAAGCAAATCAGTCACAGGTACAATAGAATCAAGTAGAATCATTCATCAACTCAATTGATACCATTTCTTCTCCTAGGGTTTCAATTATCTTCACTAGAGTTTATATCTCTCTTTCCTAATTTCACCATGCCTAGAGTTTCAAAGTTTTTTTATTTCAGATCCAATTCATTCAAAATCAGTCTAACAAGATCCCAATACCCCTATATTTAGTTTGCACATAGATTCTTTAAATCACTAGTTTCCGTGAATGCTCTTTCCAAATTCTCTTTAAAATCTACTATTCACATAGTTGTCAATAATTCAAATTCAATATAAACCTAAGTACATTTTAACCCAAATTGAGAGCATATTCCTACAAATATTTCATGATCAAACTCCAACCTTTCAACACTTATTGAAAATCCTTTTTAAATCTCAATGCTAAAACACTTGTTCTCTCCTTAGATTATTCTCCAAAATTTGTAAACAATTCTCCTTAATGCTTAAATGTTCAAAACCTCTGCGTATAATCTTCTCTACTGTTCTCTAAGTTTTTTTAGTTGTTGAATCCTAGACTCATGCACTTGTTTGTTCTCCATGATATCCTAACAATAAAAAACAAAACTAATTGCTTTCTTCACTTATCCTTAAATTTCCAAATTAAATATTATTATTTAATTCTCGTCAAATCTTCATAGAAAAATTTAGAATATTTATCCTCTATCTAATTCTAAATTAGATTTGTTTTTATTTAATGTTGAAAAAATATGAATTATTTATTTATTTAATTCCAATTATTCTCAAATATAGTTTGCACACAATTAAACTAATTAAAGAGAACCCATTGACTTTTCAAGTTTAATTTTAATTTACTGAAAAAGTAAATAAATCTAATTAATTATTATTCTATTATCTTAACTTATTTATTAAGACAAAGGTATTGTTTCATAACAGTTAGGTGTTTACACACTTTATATACCAAACCTACTTCCACCTTTCCCATTACCTTTTCCTGAAACACCATACACTCAAGTATATTGTCAATAACATTTGTGTTTGTTACGTCGGAAAATGTCCCCTTGGGGGCGTTTCCCTCTTAAGGTTTAGCTCCCGGGTCTTTAGGATGCATTTAGGACAGCTTGCATGTTAATTTGACATCCCGATGAGAAAACCCTAAAGTTTCATGGCAAATGGGACCTAGGGGGTACACTTGACATAAATCCTGCCTAAAATAGGGGGGAGGACTTAGGCGCCCGTGCCCTAGTCTTGCCCTATTTTAGGTCAGGACCAATTTCAAAGTGTCGGTTTATGACCGCTATTTAGGTCCTATGCCGACACAGTAAGTTTGAATTACGAAATTCTTAGCGGGAATGTTTGTAGTTGCATATATAAGCATGTTTAGGCATTCATTTGTAAACTATATGGGCATTTTGATTGACAAGCTGATGTTAAGGTGATTCAAAGCATTCATTGTGTGTTGCAGAGCAAAATTTGTATTGCTCTTGTGTTTGTATTTGCAAATTTGGCATCCATCTCCTCATGGCATGAAGAGCATCTTCCTTCCATGAGATCTTCACTACAAGGTGATATCAATTGTGTTTTCAATCATTTATCATTTGGATTTTGCCTCTATCCCACAAGGATACACACTCTTTATCTGACAACGGTGTTCAGAAGACTTGAATGTCTCTCCGGGGCTTGACTGAGGCAAGCCTCTAAACACCACAACCCCCAACCCAATTTTTCGTGATTGTAGGTTACAGGTTGCGAAAGCAGAAAAAGTGGAGTTGCAAGAGAGTAGTGCAGACTATCGAAATTGCAGATCAGAGAAGAAAATAGGGACCTGGACTCGGGCTCCCGCTCATTAGTCCCCCGGATCCCGCAACAGGAAAATCTCCGAAACAGCAAGAACAGGTTGCAAACAAGGTTCCCAGATCTCAACAAAAACTATGGCACTGGACTAGGGTGCCTGCTCATTAGTCCCCGACTTTTCCACTTTCCGAACTTCGAAATTTGGTACGCATTTGATTGTTATTTGATATCTTTATGTGCGATCATTTTCCATAATTTGTCCGTTTGCTCACGAATTTACATAATTAGGGTTTTGAGCATAATTGGGCTTAATTGAACAACTAAATCACACAATTCCAATCTTCCCCTATGTTCCAAGTGACAAAAAGCATGTAGTAGGTTCCTCTACTCGGCTGATGTCCTTGAATGTTTAGTGGTGAAACGAGGATCAAAACAAACCATCAAAATCTGATGCAGGAGCATCCAGTGGTGTAAGGGCAATCTTGCATCACCCAAAAAAAAATGTGTTTCAAAACTATTGATGTTCTTTCCATTTCTTTTCAAAATTTGTGGTTCTAGTTCCATAATCGCTTGAATAATAATGTAGAACTTTCAGATTTTCCAAACTACTAAAAATAGTAACCTGCTATTTTTAGAAAGTTTGCATTTGGGCACGGAATGAAGTCAAAATTTACAGGAAGTTACATAACGAAAATATAAGACCTTTGGCGAAGGAATCACAAAAAGATCATTTGCGAGCTAAAAGATATTAAAGTTTTCATTTCCCGAAAAACGCCTAAAAATTATGCAAACTCAGGTTTGAGGCACTAAACGGCCCTGTATGGGCCCGAAAACGGCCGGATTCCTAGCGCGTAGAGCACTCCGCGAGCTTTCCGACGCATAACACAGTTCGTCAATCGAACTCCCGGATCAAAAGTTATGGCTCCCGGAAGTTGACCTATTTTTGGAGGGAGATGCAAATTTCGAAATTAAGTTGTTGGCCGCCAAAAAGGCTATTAATAACCATTTTTGGAAACCCTGGGCAGTAGTAGAGTTAAGGGGGCTAGTGTAGAGTCAAGAATAGGTGGGAAAATAGAAACCCTAGCTGATTTGGGGTTACAGAAGGCTGAAAATTCTAGAGTCTTGAGATTGGGAAAGCTATAATGTGTTGCAGCCAGTAGAGGATTCATCCTCTGATTGTAATTGAACTTCTGTAATGTAATGAGTTGCCCAGTTCAATAACAGAAAGTTCTATTTACTATGTTCAATATATGTTATTGTGTGTTTTGTGATTTACCCCTTTCATCAAGTGGTATCAGAGCAAGGTTTCTTGAGTGTGTAGATAGATCCCCGACCGTGAGGCAATTTGCACCAGGACCTGAGGTTGTGGGTTTGCTGCAGAGACCAAGATGCCTCCACAAAGGAATCGTGTTGGGAGGAATGCTTTGACGGAAGAGGGTTTTAGAGCCCTACAAAGGCAAGTCGATGCATTGCAAGAGGAGCTACGAAGAGGGTTTGAGCCGAGGACGAAAGAAGAAAGTGAAGATGAAGCTGAAGAAGAGCTCTCTAAGGAAGAACAAGAAGCTGCCAGAGATCCTGCAGAAGTTAGGTTGTTGAGGGCCATTTCAAAGATCGGAAAAAGGCCCAGGATCGAAGTTTCTACATATTCTGGAGATTTGAATCCAGAACAACTTATTGATTGGATCAATGACATGGAGGAGTATTTTGAGTATGAAGATGTGGAGGACCCAGATCGGGTTAAGTTTGCAAAAACAAAGTTGAAGGGCCACGCCAATATTTGGTGGAAGGAGGTCCAATTAGAGAGGAACAAAAGAGGAAAAAGAAAGATCACCAGATGGGATCGGATGGTGGAGAAACTGAAGAAGCAGTTCATTCCTGTGGACTATGAGATGGAGTTGCTGAAGAATCTGCAAGAACTAAAGCAAGGTAACAAGTCTGTTAAGGAGTATACAGAAGAGTTTTATAAAATTACTATTAGGACAGGCCATGCAAAGCCCAACAAGGAGAAGGTAGCCCGTTACATTAATGGGTTGAGGCCGAGTATTCAAGAGGAGTTGAGTCTGGTCAGAATGACCACCATAGAAGATGCGTACCAGTTTTCCCTGAAGGTGGAAGAGAAGCTGAACAAAAGATTTGATAGCAAGCAAAAGGGCAGAGGTCAAGGTGGAAGGACTAGTGGAAGACCCTATGGAGGCCGTAATGAAGATCAAAAGAAAAGTGAAGAAGCACGCACTAGTCGAAATCAAAGAGGGGATAATACCTACCGCCCTCGTGATCAGAACAATGGTGAGCAAAGAGGAAGAGGAAGAGGCAGACCTGGGCAAGGACTTGGAAGAGGAGGTTTTAGAGGAACCTGTTTCCAATGTGGAGAAGAAGGGCATCAAGCATATGAGTGTCCGCAACATCAAGGAAGGACGAATAGAAGACCTGAAGGTAATGCACGAGTTGCACATGTAGATGAAGATGCACAGTCTGAGCATTCTGAAGATGCTGAAAGGGGAGAAACCCTAGTTGTCAGAAGAACCTTGTTGAATGAGGAGAAAGAACCAAATCAAAGGAAGAGTTTATTCCGCACAAGGTGCAAATGTGAAGGTAAGTGTTGTGATATTATTATTGACAGTGGAAGCACTAATAATCTTGTTTCAGAGGAGATGGTTGACAAGTTGAAGTTGACAAGAAGAAAGCATCCACATCCATATCGGATTGCATGGTTGCAGAAAGACCATAGAGCTTTGGTCAATGAGCAGTGTTTAGTGAAGTTCAAGATTGGGAACTACCATAATGAGGTGCTGTGTGATATCATACCGATGGATGCATGTCATATGCTATTGGGGAGGCCGTGGCAGTATGATAGGAGCGCTGTCCAGGATGGCCGTACAAACACATATTCCCTAACAAAGGATGGAGTTCGTCATAAGTTGAAGCCCTTGAAGGAGGTGGAAGAAAAGGTATGTAGTATTGCCAAAATTTGTTTGGTAGATGGTAGGAAATTTTTGGAAGGTATGAAGCATGAGCGTCATTGCTTTGCATTGATTCCTAAGATCAGTCAAAAGAAATGTGAAGATGTACCAACAAAAGTCTCACATATGTTGGAAGAATTTCAGGACATTATCTCTGATAATGTACCAAAAGGTTTACCACCAGTAAGGAAGATAAGTCATCAAATGGATTTGATACCAGGAGCTAGTTTGCCAAACAAGGCAGCCCATAGAATGACTCCAACAGAGAGTGAAGAGTTGAACAGACAAGTTCAGGAGTTATTGAGGAAGGGATTGATAAGAGAAAGCCTAAGTCCATGTGCAATACCTGCAGTACTAGCACCAAAGAAAGATGGAGAGTGGAGAATATGTACAGACTCTCGAGACATCAATAAGATCACGATCAAGTATAGATTTCCATTGCCCAAAATGGATGACATAATGGACTGTTTGAGTGGAGCCAAGTACTTCACGAAGATTGACCTGAAAAGTGGGTATCACCAGATCCGTATCAAAGAAGGAGACGAGTGGAAGACAACCTTCAAAACCAAAGAAGGTTTGTATGAGTGGTTAGTCATGCCATTTGGGCTAACCAATGCACCGAGCACATTCATGCGATTCATGAACGAGGTACTGAAAGAATTTTTGGGAAGTTTTGTTATTGTTTATTTAGATGATATTTTGATTTTCAGTAAGACTTGGGATGAGCATCTGATGCATATCAGAAGAGTTCTAGAGAGGGAGGAGAAGTTGCTGATTAATCTGAAGAAATGTAGTTTTGCAAAGAAGAAGTTGGTATACCTGGGATTTGTTGTCTCAAAGGAAGGTCTTAAGATGGACCCAGAAAAAGTAAGGGCTATCATTGAATGGCCTACACCAAAGAGTGCAACAGAGGTACGATCTTTTCATGGTTTGGCAAGTTTTTACAGAAAGTTTATCAGGAATTTTAGTAGCATTTGTGCACCCCTAACTGAGACAATGAGAGAGAATAGAAAAGAGTTTAGATGGACTAAAGGAGCAGATAAGAGCTTTGATACATTAAAACAGAAAGTAGTAGAACAACCTGTTTTGGCACTTCCAAATTTTAATAAGGTATTTCAAGTAGATTGTGATGCTAGTGGTAGTGGTATAGGAGCTGTTTTGAGCCAAGAAGGTAAGCCCATTGCCTATTTTAGTGCGAAGTTTAATGATGCCAAAAAAAAGTATTTTGTTTATGCTCAGAAATTTTATGCAGTAGTTCAGGCTTTGAAGAAATGGAGACATTATTTGTTGCCAAAAGAGTTTGTTTTATATACTGATCATCAGGCTTTGCAGTATCTTAATAGTCAAGGGAAGTTAAACCAAAGGCACTTAAAATGGGTTGAGTTTTTGCAGAGTTATACCTTTGTTTTGAAGCACAGGAGTGGGAAGTCCAACAGAGTTGCAAATGCCTTGAGCAGAAGGCAAAATTTGTTGACAGAAATGAAGATAGAGGTTGTTGGGTTCGATGAGCTCAAAAGTTTGTATTCTAAAGATCTAGATTTTGTAGAGGCTTGGAAAGCTTGTTTGGAACCTGTTACTTTGGAGAGGACAAAATGGTTGGATTTCATAATCCAAGATGGCATGTTGTTTAGAGGAAGCCAGTTGTGCATTCCAAGGAGTTCCATGAGAGAGAACTTGATTGAGGAGAAGCATAGTGGAGGATTGGCTGGACACTTTGGTCAAGATAAGACCATTTCTATTGTTGGTGAAAATTATTATTGACCACAGTTGCAGCAGGATGTGAGGAAGTTTGTGCAGAGTTGCAGAGTATGTCAGATGGCAAAAGAAACAAGTCAAAATACAAGGTTGTTTCAACCATTACCTGTACCAGAGAAGCCATGGGATGATATTAGTATGGATTTTGTTCTTGGTTTACCAAGGACACGAAGAGGGCATGATTCTATTTTTGTGGTGGTGGACAGATTCTCAAAGATGGCACATTTTATTCCTTGTAAGAAGACTAATGATGCTGTTCATATTGTAGATTTATTTTTTAGGGAAGTGGTGAGACTACATGGTCTACCAAAGAGCATAGTTTCAGATCAATATACCAAGTTTGTTGGTTATTTCTGGAGGACATTGTGGAAGAAGTTGAAGATAGATTTGAAGTTTAGTTCTGCACACCATCCACAGACTGATGGACAAATTGAAGTGGTGAATAGGAGTTTGGGTAACCTGCTACGATGCTTAGTAGGAGATAAGCCCAAGGGATGGGATTTGATTTTACCACAGGCAGAATTTGCTTACAACAATTCTGTTAATAGGAGTACTGGTAAATCACCATTCCAAATTGTATATGGGAATAGTCCAAGAAATGCTTCAGAGTTAAGGAACCCAGACAAAGGAGAAAAGACAAGTGTCGAGGCTGAAGACTTTGCAGAACACATGAAGAATTTGCATGAAGAGGTGAAAAAGCACATTAATAAGATGAATATTCAGTACAAGGCTAAGACAGATCAGAAGAGGAGATATAAGGAATTCCAGGTAGGAGATGAAGTCATGGTTCACTTGAGAAAAGAAAGGTTCCCAATTGGAACATATAATAAGCTGAAAATGAAGAAATTTGGACCATGCAAAATTTTGAAGAAACATGATTCAGGAAATGCATATGAGGTAGAGCTGCCAAGTGGGATCAACATTTCCCCTATTTTCAACATTGTTGATTTATCAGAATATCATGAAGGTGGAACAGAGGATGGACCAACAGAAGAACAGTGGAGTATTCTGGCATCTACTTCAACAGAGGAGATAGAAGAGATCTTGGATAGCCGTGTGGGAAGCAGTACTCGGAACAGGCAATATGAAGAATATCTGGTGAAATGGAAAGGAAGACCTATTGAAGATTCTTCTTGGTTGTCTAAGACAGAGATTTACCGTTTGGGTTTTCCTCACACAAACACCTGAGACGTGACAGGGTCACTTCTCAAATTACCCTGGGTGTCTGATGCAGGAGCATCCAATGGTGTAAGGGCAATCTTGCATCACTCAAAAAAAAAAAGATGTGTTTCAAAAGTGTTGATGTTCTTTCCATTTCTTTTCAAAATTTGTGGTTCTAGTTCCATAATCGCTTGAATAATAATGTAGAACTTTCAGTTTTTCCAAACTGCTAAAAATAGTAACCTGCTATTTTTAAAAAGTTTGCATTTGGGCACGGAATGAAGTCAAAATTTACAGTAAGTTACATAACGGAAATATAAGACCTTTGGCGAAGAAATCACAAAAAGATCATTTGCGAGCTGAAAGATATTAAAATTTTCGTTTCCCGAAAAACGCCTGAAAATTATTCAAACTCAGGGTTGAGGCATTAAACGGCCCCGTACGGGCCCGAAAATGGCCAAAACCGGCAGAGCTGGTTCTTAGCGCACAGAGCACTCCGCGAGCTTTTCGACGCATAAAACGGTTCGTCAATCGGACTCCCGGATCAAAAGTTATGGCTCCCGGAAGTTGACCTATTTTTGGAGGGAGATGCAAATTTCGAAATTAGGTTGTTGGCCACCAAAAAGGCTATTAATAGCCATTTTTGGGAACCCTAGGCAGTAGGAGAGTTAAGGGGGCCAGTGTAGAGTCAAGAATAGGTGGGAAAATAGAAACCCTAGCTAATTTGGAGTTACAGAAGGCTAAAGATTCTAGAGTCTTGAGGTTGAGAAAGTTGTAATGTGTTGCAGCCAGTAGAGGATTCATCCTCTGATTGTAATTGAGCTTCTGTAATGTAATGAGTTGCCCAGTTCAATAAAAGAAAGTTCTATTTGTTGTGTTCAATATTTGTTATTGTGTGTTTTGTGATTTACCCCCTTCATCAAAATCAAACCCTAAAAACATCTACCCTCTTTTTCATTCCTAAACAGTGTTATATAATGAAACTTGCATAATGAAATAATAATAAAATCAATTAATTAATCGTCAAACGCTTAAATACATGCACGCACACATTCACCCACCCAACAAATACAATATAGAATTATACAAAAGATACACTCAATATCAATCACTCAAATATCCAAACACACCATTCAATAATCGAAAACACTTAAACACTCGTTGAAGCAACAATATCTATCTCATAACATAATATTAAATCAGCGAGTATCATCCCACGTCAAAATTACAAGAGAACAGATAAAAAAAATAATATGTCAAAAGGATCAACAATGCAAGATATTACATTTTTCAAAACCCTTATTCCCATCCATCTCAATGTAATTGCCATGGGTGCATGCTTCATAAATGGTATTTGGCTTGGCCATGAGAGATTTTGCTTGTATGTTGCTAAAATGGTTTCTAATGTAGTTGACGACAACATTCTACTCTTGAGTATCCAATCCCACTTGGATTGCTTACCTCCTAAATTCAAGGTTATACTCATACATGCTTTGTCTCTACCTTTGCCTATAAAATTGTGATTTGATTGAAAACTCTACGACCTAGTAAAATATAGGTGGTAGCTTCTTCAAAGCTAAATAATGCACATAAAATTTCCACCAAGAAAGAGCATGACTATAGAGCTTTGAAAAGCAAAAGAAACCTTTTGTTCTTCACTTACATTATGCAAGTTGAAACATACCTACAATGGTACAGCCATTAGTCAAGTTTCTCAGCATCAACTTCTCCTTCATATAGCAGGAAAATGTCCTTAGCTTCAACTTTGAAAGGTGAAGGTGGCTGAGTTGGGAGCCTAAGGAATTGCCTTGGGGTTGTTCTATATCTTGGTGTTTGGAACTTTCAGTCCTGGCCCCATCTTGTATTTTAGGCGCCTCTAATGACAACCCAAGCTTGCCAATTAATGCCTCCATGATCTTCAACATCTTGTCAATTCCCATGGATCAAAGATGCTTGCACCATCCGCCTCCAGCTTCACAAATCTTGCATCTTGATCTTCATACTCTGTGGGTGTATATTCTCTCTCTTGAACCATATTTGCTCTAACTCATTGATTCCAATTCCTAGAGGCAGCCTGCTGCAATGGTGGTAAGCTGCCTTCACCACTTTCCGCTTCCAATCCAGTCAATGGCATCAACTCCAATATGTAACACCACAATCCACACTCCAAGGAACATTAACATGGCTCTAATACCAATACGATACATAATTAGCTTAGTTGTACTGACATCTAATTCATTAACCTGAATCTTATCCAATCTTATGATTGAATTACAAGGAAACATATGACCTATGCATATTTGTTCATAGAGTGGCCATCTTGTGTGGATTACATAAAAAAATTTGAGGAATGAACAAGTAAACATGGAAAGGAGTGAAGATTAACAAATATACACAGATTTTCCTAGATAAACCAGAAGAACAAAAACTCCAGCTAGTGGGGTTGTGTCTTCAAACCTTATTAATAAGAAATGCAAGCTTACAAGATCACAAGGCTATAACATACGACCAAACACCTGTCTCCCTTGTTCTTCATCTCCACAAATCTATTCTCTAACATCTTCTCCTTCTCCTACCTTCTACAAACTGAACTCAACTCTGATTGGTCGTTCATCTTCCTCCCAAGGCTCTCTTTTGATCAAGGCATGGCTTCAAACGAACAAACAACCCAATGGATGGCATACTAATCAGTCCATATCCCAAGGAAGGGGTAAAGACAGAGAGATTATAAACCCATACCACTTGAGTTTCCAACAAGGATGGCAAAGTCTCATTTATGAACAAAAAACCCAAAATCCCATGTTACATGCTATTAACGAAGTTGTCAACAAGGATAGCAATGGTCTTAACCGTGGAGTCACTAAAATCCCATATTTCTTATTCTAGTCAAAGTTTCTGAAGGTAAGGCTAGGTTCTCAAGCTGAGAGAGGAGAGACAACATCAAAGGTTACCTCCTTGCTAGCAATGACTATCATGGGAATTGGGTACATAGAAAACCACAAAAATCACAAGGAATATGAAATGAACCTTCCTTGGTAATCATAAAATTGGATTGAGAGCTACAAAAGAAAGTAGTAGCTTCAAATGAGAAGAAAAATTGAATAGGATAAATATGGTATGAGGTAACACACTAGGACAATGCTTTTCCAAACGGAGAGAGATGTGGCACCCCAAAATATAAACCCAGATGGGCAGCATATGTGTACTTGAAGATTTTTACACCGAGTTACATTAATGGACATATTGCATCGGTTGTGTGGACCAGTTTTATATTCAAGAATCGCATGGAGAGGCATTAATATTAATAAAGATGCATTCGCAGTACATATACACCAAACAAGGTCGCTCACAAGATGATTGTCGTGAATCATGATGTAGGCTGATAGGTGTCTAGCAGGCTTGATGGAATACTTGGCCAAGGATTGGTATTGTTATAATAAGCATAACTATACAGCAACAGTTACAGTGGGCCCAAGATTGCCTTGGTTTATATTTCTTCTAGTGAACATTCACCTTGATTCATGACTGACATTGAGATCATACAACCACAACAAGACCTATAAAAGAGAGAATAGAAATCCCATAAAGATCATTCCATCATTCATTTGGTCCTCTTTGTGCAAATATGTAATGACATTAATTAGCGCGAGAGCAAAAGACCATCAATATTCGTAAGTCATAACAGATTGACAAGATAGCAATAGCAGTAAATTGGCAGACAGGAGCAGAATATAGCAGATGCACACAATATGAGTGAAATTGAGCAGAACATTTTATTATTAGACTAAGCTCCTTCAAGCCGTCAACCTCCAAAAGTCTTACAAGCAGAACAAAATTTCCCAATATGATGATTAACAACTACTCACTACTATATATTACAAGTATTAAATCTAAAATCTAACAGTGGGTCATCACATATCCCAATCCATGGGTCAAGGGGCACAACAGAATATGTTGAAACTTCTAAACTTAAAGAAGATTCTGATTATGGGTGACTGCAAACTAGCGCAGAACTATGCTAGGAAAAGCATTATTTGGTATTACATAATTGGTTGGAAAACAAGAGTGTCCACAATGAGTGTGTTGGTAAGGAATGTGAATTGAAGATAAGCCAAATTTTCTATAACAGAATAATCACATCAGCATTTTTTATATTATCATTTCAAAAAATCCATTTTGGTCATAGATTCAATTATATATGTTTCTCTCGTGTGCATCCAATTTCATGTTTATTGCTATAATTATTGTTTGAAGTTACCATAATTGAATACTTGTGTGAGCGACCGTGCAAAACGATCTTTTAGCCTTTACCTGATAGTAGTTTGAGGCTGTTAAAAAATTATATTTCATGAAAAAGAGATTTTAGATTTGCCAATGATCATTTGGATTTTCTGCATAGACTTTTTTTGTCCACCATTTTGAGTGATCTTCCTCACTCATCCTCAGGGAAATGAAACTTGGCTAGGAATCACTGGCACCTTGTGTTATAATTATGTTAATAAACTTATCTGGCTTCCCCATAACCAAAGATATGGTTTCCCATTTTACTAAAGGTCTCAACTTTGCTATTGCTCCTCAACACATACAAGGTAAAGATGTCATTTGCAAAATTGAAACTGCTATTCAACACTTTCCCCTTCCTAAAGCCGAAAAAATGAGACAAGATGTCTCGTACATTCTCTGCCAAGCTAAACCACCTAATCCTAAATGCTCTCAAAAAACTCAACTATCACCTGGACATTGTAATATGACAAGCCGACAAAGGCAATGGCATTGTCATCATAGATGAATTGGAATAAAGAAAACAAATTGTTTGACCTTATCAAAGAATCCAACACAACCCTATAAAGAGAATAACCCTCTACGTATAATTAAACCTTCTTCCTTAGACGCGTGGGCACTAAAGCAAAATTATTGCATGGAGCACCCCTTATCCATCCTAGGCATCTATGAGTTAAAAATCCATCCATGGAGATAGAAGGGTCTGACAATGACCTAAAAAAAAAGAGCTCACTAACTATATCTTGTTGAGTCGTAAAATGTGTACACTAGCAATTTACACTTAGTTTAGCATCTAGTTGGACCTATTTTGTTGCCTTTGTTAATCAGGACCTATTTTAACACCTTTTTGAGCTTTAAACGATGAAAATCCCAATCCCAATAAATAAACCCGACACAATCAACTTAGGACTGGACTAAGCCTTCTAAATTAGACACTTTTCGGAGTTTGTGGGCTAAAGGGTCCAGGGCGCCCAAGCGCCCTGGTCCCACTTGGGAATTTTAGCCCCACTTTGTGTTGTCGGCTTGGAACACTTCTATAGTTTGTATTTGTAGGCCTAATTAAGTTTTATTTGTCATGAGTGAGCAGGAGTGCATATTTAAATGAGTGTTGTTCATTTTACACCTAGATGACACCTAGAGGATTAATGTGAATACTACTCTCATATTGTGTTCTATGCTAAAGTGTTCTTCATGCTTGAAGTGTTATCTCCTTGTGGATGCTATTGAAGTTTGTTTGTAGGCTTTGAAGGAAGTTTGAAGCCCTCTTCATCACTCTCCTTTGTTGGTGTAGGATCTTGAGTCATCTTCATCAACTAAGGTCATATCTTTGTGGTTATTATCATCATTATCATATCTTATTCATCATATTGTTGCAAATCTGGCCTCTGCCCTCCAAGAGCACGCATTCTTGGATCTAATCATTGTTGTAGTGGAGGTGGGAACACCAACACGGGGTTTGACTAAGGCAATCCCTTAAACAAAACACAAACTTTTCCTCTCTTTGTGTGTGCAAGTCGAACAAACATGTTTTAGGAGCTGATTTCCGAGAAGAAGGCAGAGCAGACAGGGACAAGTCTGGTGACATCAGAGTTTCTGTTAAACCCTAGAAAAGGCCTAGGGCGCCAAAGCGCCCTGGTCTTGGGCATTTCTGCTGCAAGGTCCAAGTTCTGAATCCTTCTCTGACCTCTGTTGTACTTTTTGTTTGTTGTGATTTGGTTTCGACAATTAGTTATAGTATGTTCTTCATCTTTTAGGGTTTGATCGCTAGTCTTAGCTTGCTTGCTTGACTTTGGTTAAACTTGGTTGATCCATCTATATGCAACAAAAGGGCAAAACCCCTGTAGTTTGGCTCTCCTTCTTGGGTAGAAGCCAAGCTCGGTTTGTGTCCTAATGTTGTGGAAGAGGGTTTTGACTTAGTTTAACTCTTTAGGCTAGATCACTCTTTTCCACTAAACATATATGTGCTAATTTTAGTACATAATTTTAATTCTAATATTTATTTGAGTCTATACAAGCCATATTGATTTGCTGCTGTGACTTAATGCCATGACATTAATGAAGAATCTGTTGTCAGCGTTGGTATAATAAATATCAGGTGGGACACCATAACATATGACATGCAATATTACCTACCTAAGTTGCCAAGATATGAATATAGGTATGGATATGGATACAGGGATACGGTAAATTTTGGGAACCATGGATACCATATGGCATTGATATGTCCCAGGAAATATATATACATATAGACATAAATACATACATATACAAATATCCCTGATAACAGGCTTAATTCGAAGGGGCTGCAAAAGATAATCCAAGATTACCAGAAGTGGGAGGGATCTTTTGAGATGATGATGTTCAACCTCCATTAATATTTTCAATCCAGTTGGGACTGAACACAAATAATAAAGCAGAAGCAATAGCTCTCTTAGAGGGAATAGTACCGGCTAAGGAAAACAGATGGCAGGAAATTCAGGTGGAAGGGAACTCAATGCTAATTACCGAGACAATCAAAAAGGGGCAGTGCAATAACTGGCAAATAAACAAAATCATCAGGGTTAAGATGGAAATTGAGAATGGTCTGATACAACATATCAAGTGGACAGGAAATATGGTGGCAGATCTAGTGACCAGTTGAAGGGTGGAAGATTTGGGTGACATTTTATATACTTGTTCTTTTCCCTCCACAGAATTAATGCTAATATAAAGGCATCATGCCAGAGTAGAAGAGCTTGCCCTTTGTAAAAATTTGTAAAACCCAGATCAAAAAGAAGAAAGAATTCTTTGGATTTTTAAAACGTATCTATGAGCACTCGGTAGTGCCTTTTCATGTTTGAATCAAAGAGAGGAGGATGAAAAAGAAGAAAGAATGTGGTAAATAAATTATAAAACACACTAGCTTTTAATTTTGCTAACTTTCTTGCAGTTAGAATATGCTTGAAGCTTAAGAATGGAGAAATCTGGAGAGATGAGAAAGCAGATGCTTAAATTGATTTTTGCCCTTCGTGTCATATTTTTACATTTCCTTAGTTAACACTAACTGGGAGTTAGTACCTCAGCCAACAATTTTCCAGGTTAGGGTCTCTTAACCCTAGGTACCTTATATATTATTAGTTTGATAAACATCCTTATTAAATTCAACCAGATCTGGATCCAGATTTTTTGGATCAGTCAGATATGTCAGATTCAGTCATTTCTTTTGGCCTCCCTAATAAATCGAATTTTTCAAACCTAATAACTATGTTTAAAAAAATTGAAAAAAAAATTCTTGCAAAAACGACAGCATATGATATTAGCATAATGGAAGGCTACACGCTTCTTAAAGTTGTTCTTGAAACATTAAATTCCATTGAAGACGATTCCCTTCCATAAATTACCCATTCGGGATTGTTGGATCAGGCATTGATGTACTAAAGACCATCCATGACCAAGTCGAGCCTTGATCAGATTTTGATGAATTTTGGGATGTGCTGGCTTGATCACTCAGGAAAACAAAATGAGAATGCTTCTTTCAAATCCATGGCAAAATCACTGAAGAAAAACACTAGCATGGATCCATATAATGTAACAAATGAAACTTGAAAAATTTGTACAATATAAGTAATGTATACAGAATTTAAAGCATATAACAGAATAAACAAAACAAACACACAATAAGCAGTATTTCATCTGCAAAAACATTTCCAGATAGAAAACCCAGCATAGTAATGTTCTTCGCTATTGCATAAAAACTCAACCATTCACAATACAATAACAAAATAGGCACATCAAAAACAATTCAAGAATGCTTTAAAATTGCTTTTAAAATCATGAACAATAATAGAAAACCCAATAAAACACCCAAAAAGATTTCCCAAAAAAACAATTTCCCTGGCTGTAAAAATGCTTCTGATCACTAGTCTCCATAACCTAATTCAATTATAAAGCATGAAAAATATACAATCTTCCAACACATTTACCAGAGACTAAAATAAAACCACTTCTCTAGCTTCAACGCACCAAAGATACTTTTCAAGTGTAATACATCCCTACATACCAGAACCAGTATGCTCACTAAATCAGTCATACAAAGTCACAGAAAGCAAAGGGATTTTCAAATTGCTAAAAACAAATAAAGCAAGTCATTGATTTCCCATACTAATTCCTAAAATTCGACGAATCTAAAATTTGAAAATAAAAAATAACCCACAAAAACCCATCAAAAATATCCTAATTATAACAACTAAGTACAAGAAAAATTAGGCCAACACCATGCGTAACAAAGATGAGCATTGCAGGCTTTAAAATCTGAAACTGAATTTCTGAAATTGCGATTTCCTGTTATCCAAGTCAAATTATCTGGTGTGTTTGCATACTTAAAAAATTAGAGCTGAATTACCTAAATTACCATGCCATCCAATTAAAGCTATGAAATGGGTTTGTGGGAAGAAACCGAAATTATGAAAAGAGAAGCATTAAAGACTAAATTGTCTCTTTATAAAAAATTACCAGAAGAGCGACGATAGCTGTTTAAGGCCTGTACGAAAGCAGTAACCATGAGATCGGCTCCAAAAGGACACCTCCTGCATGCCTCATACACTCGCCTTTCTACGTCTCCCCTCTCCATCTCTTCAACACTTCCCCTATTCACAGTTTTGAATTTTGCGATACTTCAAATCTTACGTTTATAATCAGACCTTAAAGACTCAGTAAACGTTGGGGTTCAGCGGTCAATTGGACGGCAATAGCTAGGCTATTCTCCACACAAATTGGTATGTATAGTCATTGAATATATAGTCATCATGTATGTATTTATAGTATGAATGATTAGTCAAAAAATGTCAAAATATTGTTTACTTTCAAATAAATGTGACTCACCGTATTAAGAAACATCCATGTTCAAATAATGATGAGATGAACATGCACTTATATTTCAACTCACTTCAAAAATATTCCAAGTATCTCTCTAAATGATGAGATCAACATGCACCTATATTTGATGGCCATAAATATATAAAAGTCAAAATATCATTTACTTTCAAATAAATATGTCACTATAGCTAGAAGCTTCGATGTCCATGGAGCATAATTAGTTGATGCATGCGCTAATAAAATGCAAATCATGGGTTCGATTCACAACTTATTTGCACAATTGTGTGTTCAATAACACCAAACACATTTCAAAAAATACAATGTGTTATGTTTAGCAAATTCAAAAGAAATAATAGGAATTCCTTTCAAATTATCTAGCTTAGTTAATTAAGAATTCAATCGCTATGTTATGTTTATTGAATTCAAAAGAAATAAAAGGAATTCCTTTCAAATTATCTAGTTTGATTAAGTTATTAATATAGTGATTAATTTAGATAATAGAGTTGAGTCTTCAAATGTGTATTTAGATTGGATGAAATATAAATAAAATAATTGAAATGAAATGTGTATTTTGGTGTCAAAGAGAGGGAGAGTGATTTGGTTCTGATAGAGGACTAGTATTTGAAATCTGATACTAGATTTGGAATGAGTAAATTGAAACAAGTGTATTCTGTGAAATATGAAATTGTGTGTGATCTTGGATCAAATCAACATCTGCAACCCTTATATTAGCATTTGTGGCCTCAACCTGAAAAGTGTGGCCTTGTACTGTAAATTTTCAAAACTTTGGTACCTGCAATAAATGTTTGTATGTACATGCACCTACAAATGGGAAACTTGGCCATGCTGAAAACATCATTGGATTTTGCTAAACTAAGGTGTGCATTGGCATAGGTTTTTATTCATTATATTTGTTTACTCTGTATTTTCCTACACCTAAGTTTAGCTTGCTTAGGCTTGTCTTGGAGTGAGTCATAGAGGATGATGTATCAACATCTTCTACAGGGGTTACTCCTTCCTCTTTTGAAGATTCTAGAGTTACAATTCTTATTGGGTGTATTTTCCACCTCCTTCCTCTCACATTTCTTGTAAATGTACTCTCTCACTTGAATTTATTACATGGTGAGCATCTTGAGTTAATACATCTTGGTCTTGCATTTATTATTTTGCATGTATTTTCTTATTGATTAATGGAAATAGTTCCATTCTCCTATTTTAGTTTTCAAGTCATTAGTAGAATAATGTTTTGTGGCTAATCTTAATACCCTAAGCCTTAGTTAATCTTTACTTTCTACAAAATCTAACATGGTATTAGAGCCATGGTGTCTATAGTTTAGTCCATTTCATTTCATGTTTTCAAGAGCACTAGATTGTTAGTGGTTGAGAGATGAGTTGATTTTTGGTGAATGATGTTGTGATTCATACTATACCATTATATCCAGAAGGCCTGGAATAGTTGGTTTTTTCTTTCATTTCACTCAAAACAAATATTTGAAAGCTAAAAATTCTTTTCTTTTTGGCTACTTGATCTGTATTTTTTCAGGTTGCACATGTTTTAGAGCATTTTGCCAAGTTTTTGAACCTACCACTAAGTCTAGAAGGGCCAAAAATAATTGTACATTCACTAAAATGGAGAAACTTGTTCAAAACTCTAATTTGAATTCTCTGGTCCACACAAAGTACGAACCTGTACCTAGTTTGAGGTTACACAATTCAAGAAATATGAGGTTTCTAGTCTGGGTACTTTTGTAGAGTATGAGGTTGATTTTTGGAGGTCAAGTTTATTGATTTGTATGTGCTTCTTGTACATGTATGAGGTTCTTTCCAAAGTAGTTTTATCAAGGCCAAGATCATGATACAACTTGAGGTTGTTTTAATCACTATTGCATAATATTTATGTTGGTTGAGGTTTGAATTAATGGCTAGGGTGTATAGTATAGTACCCACAAGGTACTCTATGGGTACTCCTTACCTTGTGTATGCATGGCCCACGGTTAGCTTTTCCAATAGTTTTTGTATCTTTACTAGCGACATCTATTCATTAGTCCAATGGTCAACCTACCCTACTAAGAATCTTCCAATAGTACCATGGACTATTGAGGTCAAATATATTTGTGTACTCTACCAACAATCTTTTCTCTTTCCTTAACACCTTTGACAGTCGTAACTAATTTACAAAATTTGGAAATGAACTGTGTGCTAGGAGACTTTAACCACTTGAGCATCTATGGTTGTCATATTGGACTCACTACTTTACCTACCCACATGGATTTTTAAACTCAACCTTTCCATGTGACATCCAACATCAAGTTGTACATGTTAGGTGTGCTTTCTCCGTGGACTATTTCCACCGCTACATGATAGTTTTTACTAGACCCACCATTATACTTGCTAATTATGTGTCATGTTGTGCTAACGTCACCCTTACACTTAGGAGAGGTAACCTTCCTTGCATGAATGGACCTTTTTCTTTTCACAATCTAACGGTGGAGGGTCATATTTTCACCTTGACTATTTTCACTGACTACACACTAGTGTAACTATTTTTTGCATTTAACATTGTTGTTGATTAGAATTTGAGTTTTTTCAAAAAAATTGTTGCATGGTCCTAGTTTTTAGAACTCTGGAGTCTCATAATTTTCACATATGAACTCATCTTTGGGTCTTTTTTTTTAAGTGGAGGATTTTCCAAGTACTACAAATTGGTGTCATCTATTTGTTCCCATTCTACATTGAGATTATAATTCCAACATTTTGGTCCCTTTTGAAAAGTAAAAATCTTTGTGTCAAAACAACTACAAGCTTTGTAATCACATTGAAATAAAGTGTCACTCATTGTACTTATTGGGGGTCATTACACCAAGTAGTAACATGGGATTTTACTTGTGTCTTCTTGATTTCTATATTCTCTTATTTCTTTCTACATCGTGGATAAGCATCTTATTCATATTCTAACACCCTACAATTATTTTGAATGGAAGACTAAAATGATTATGCTTCTAAGGGATAAGGGCTTGTACAGGATAACTTAAGGCACTACGCTTGAACCTAAAGAGGATGCTAATAAAATTAAGTGATTTAACAAGTGACATGAGGCCTTTGGTTTCCTTTTCTTGTTTGTGTCACATGATTTATTATTTAATATTGAAGCATTGAATACACCTATGAAAATTTTGACTACATTGTGATCATTGTTTGGATAGCAAGATGAAAATAGGGGCCATATCTAGAGAATGAACTAATTAGTCTCAATCCTTACAATTTTGACTACATACAAGACTTTTTTGCATATTTCAAATCACTTAGAACACAATTGAAGTAATGCAATTTTGAGAAAGTTAATAATGAATTGATTATTAGTTTGCTTCCCAAACTTAGACCTAATCATTCAGTGTTCATCTCTACATTTTATGTGACTAAGTCTACTCTAGGGTTTGAATTTAAGATGCATTCCTTTGATGATTTTGTGGTTGCACTCACTAGGGAGTGGGATAAATTTGTATAAATGGGCACTTTGAAGACTTTAAAGTCTCATTTCTTGGGTGCAAACTAGGGCACTAAATGCTATCTAGGTCTTATCACAACAAGGAAAAGAAATAGAATAGTAAGCTCATTGCAAAAATAAAGTTCTAGTAGTAAATAGTTGGAAAAAAAGTTATAGTAGTAAACAATAAATCATTTGATATTTAAAAGCTTCATTACGTTGTTCTTTTATAGGATTTGATACAATGAAAGTAAAGAAGAGGATGATATGGTAACAATAACAAGAAAGTACATATAGTAACAAAGAATACATCATTTTAGAAATATACATAGAAGGTTCGTTAGGTTAAACTAATGATAGAAAAAAAAAACATACAAAAAAGTACAATTAGAAATCTTCCAATGCTTTCAAAGTAGAATATAAGACCTCCTCTTTCAAAGGTTATAATTAGAAGAAAGGGAGCATCAAATATTCATAATATAATAAATTTGGTTAGGATGAAAATAAATGCATGAAGAAACAAAAAGATCACCTAACATACATTCTCTATAAGAATAATGTTAATGTTCCAAATTCCTTCTCTAAGAATTCATCTTGTTCTAGATCTTCTAAATCAAACTCTAAGGGTAAAGGCAAAGCCCTTGTAGTAGTTGCAGCTCCATCCTCTAGAACATGGATACTTGACCTTAATGCTTCACACCACATGGCTTCAACTAAGGATGAGTTTTCATCTTTAGATCCTTATGCATTTAACATATTATGATGGGTGATGACTTTTTGTCAATGTATCTAGGAGAGGGTCTATTGACATGGGCAAGGGAATATTCCACAATATTCTTTGTGTGCCCTCTTTGTTAACTAATCTCCTACCAATATATTGGATCACTCACAATAGTTCTAGTTAGTGAGTCGAGTCATTTCCTAATTCAGTGGTTATCAAAGAGTTGTAGAGAGACACTACAGTGGCAGTTGTGAGGGAAAATCATCAGTCTCAACTTTATGCCTTCTCTCACTTTGATTCAAGGCCTGTTAGAGCATGTAAAATATTTAAACTATGATAATACAATAATTAAATTAATAAGAAATGATAATGAATTTACATAATGCACATTAATTTACATGGGGAAAACCATTACTGGTAAAAAAACCCCACAAAAATAGCATATTTATTATAAGAGCACTTACATAGTAGTCTATTAAAAAATAGACAGAACTCGGGGATATACTCCTCTTCAAACTTTCAATGCCTCTTGTGCAGATTACTCCAAATTCCAATATAATATTTCTCACACCAAAATGGTGAAGAATCCTCCCTTAAATATAGGGAGAAAGGATAGTAAAACTACCCGAAAGCCCGTAGTTACCACACCTTTTCAATACCAACCTTGTTTAGACAATTAATAAATTAAGAACTATTTAAATAGTTCTTTAATTTATTAATTGTTTACAAGGAATATAAAATGTTTTTAAGGCATTTAAATAATATTAAGAACATTATATATTATAAGGGTTTGACCCCTAATAATATTATGTTTTAACACTCCCCCTTAATGTTAATACGGGCCAAACCCTCTCAATTTATTTAAAAGAAAAAAATGAAGTACCCCAGTGACGTAGGTCTTCTTAACAAGGATAAATAGGGACATAAATATATGCCAAAATGAAAACCGTGTATTCTGGACTACATGAAAGTCATCTTGTCATAATTTATAATCCCAGTGTTCTTACAAGATGTGAGGTCTTATAATGATTTTTATTGGAGCCCGGGTCTCCTCAAATCAGCCCCCCTGGGTTCATTACATAGTACCCATAGGTCTTAATATAGTGCTTTTTATTAGTGGAAGATTTACAGAGAGAAGAATTTTACAATATGTCCAAAGGACTTGTACATAGAATGCCTATAGGTCTTATATTATGCCTATTAGGTCTTACATCTAGGATCCATCCATTAGGAGGTGTCATTGTTATGTACACTCCCCCTTAATGGCAGCTCCTTGAGGCCAAGCATTGTTCTAACTTTGGAGAATTTTGCACTGCACAGTGGTTTTGTAAAAATATCTGCAATTTGGTCTTCAATTTGGCAGTATTGAAGATAAATATCTTCATTTAAGACTTTCTCTCAAATAAAATGACTTGAGCTTCAATATGTTTTGATCTTTGATGATAAAACAAGATTTTTGGCAAGTGCAATACAACTTTGATTATCACATAGGAGTATGATACTAAAAAAATTCATTTGAATTTCTTCTAAAAGATGATTTAGCCAAATAGCTTTTTTAACTGCTCTAGTGGCACTTTGATATTCTACTTCTAGAGAGGAGAGTGCTACAGTTGATTGTTTCTTTGAACTCCATGTAATTGCACTTGAACCAAGTGTAAACACATATTCTGAAGTGGATTTCCAATCTATAGAATCCCTTGCAAAGTCAGCATCACAATATCCATATATTTTTGTACTTTTAGTATGAGTATAATAAAGACCAAAGTTTAGAGTGCCTTTAATATATCATAAAATATGTTTTGTCATTTTCTAATGTTGCACATGAGGTTCTTGCATAAAATGTGATGCCACACCTACTGTATAGGTAATGTCAAGGAGAGATATAGTGAGATAGATTAGGCTCCCAACTAATTGATGATAAAGGGTGATGAGGTATAAACAACCTCATTCTTATGATGAGCTAAATACCCCTTTTTGTTCTTGCCAACCACCTCAACCATGCCAATTTGTTTATTTTTAAGCAATAATTGTCTACTTTTTATAAAATGGTGTATAAATCTTTATTTCTCAAATTGATTGGAATTAGCTAACTAATGTTGATATAATGGTATAGACTTTGAGTAATTGTGCAGGACTTATCCATGGCCTATGAAAGGAGTGGACTTCAAGCGGTTGAAGTTAGAGCACCGAAAGTTGGGGCGCCTGAAATTTAGGCGTACATAGTGGAAGACTTCTTTTAAAGCATTCTATTATTTTATGTTAAGACTATTTGAGACTTTACGGCTCCACTCAGAGCCTTTATTATGTGTTATTTCATGAACACCAATTAGTTGTAATTATGTTTAAGACTTTTTCAATGGCATTTACCCGCCATCCACAAATTAGGATTTTGTAGTAGTGTAGTATATATATGTAGTTTCTAAAAAAAATGAGATGTTGTTATGATATATTCTGCATACTGTTCAGTTATGTTCTTGGTGCTGTTACACTTTTATGATATGAATGAATGGTTATCACTAGTATTGTTCTGAGTAATGGGAGTATTGTGAATGGATTTACTTTGAAGCTACTAAGTACCACATGTGATTTGAACTGATAGTAGGAACTCCCAAGAGCTAGTCACTCGAGGGATCATAGAGTAGATAAGTATTTTTATCGTTAATGTTGTTATTTCTGTTCTGTGCATGTTATATTTAGATAAATGGTATTTTGTGTTTATCCCTGCAGGTTGTGTTTTCAAGTTACTGATCTTTGAATTTTACTTACTTGAAATTTCTAGAGCATCCACTCTGTTCATAAAACTATTGTTAGTCATTGATTAAAAGATGTTAGGTGTGATTTCAGTTAGTAGTTAGTCGCCTTGTTTCAATTTCATAGTTAAACTGCAAGTGTTGATTCTTAGATAGTTTACATGCTTTATAGAATAGGAATTTGAATGCTTTCTAGCTTAAATAATTTCATGCTTTCTAATTTAATTTATGTTTTCAACCGTTTCAAAAATTCATAAAATCTACACTAAGTGAGATGTCTAAAATATCCCCTATTGCATACAACCTTTGGACACTACCCGGTCAACATAATTGATATATTTTTCAACTAAAGTGTTGGGACCTTACAACAGCCTATCAAAGAGTAGCGTTTAATTTTTCACAAAGAGGATGAGTTTCAAGTTTAGTACCAGTTTCAATAGGTGTGATGGCTAATTTACAATCAAACATATTAAATTTGGAAAGTAGATTTTGAGCATATTTTGCTTGAGATATAACAATAGAATGATGATCTTGAAATTTTGTCGTACCTAAATAATGATGAAAATAACCTAAATCAGTCGTTTCAAAGGTAATATTCAGTTCATGTTTGTATTTATGAATTAATGATGTAAGACTACTTGTGATGAGTAAGTCATCTACATATAAGACAGTGATAGTTATGTGATTATTTTCATATTTTAAAAAAAGATCATTGTCAGTTTTACAATTAGAAAATCCTAGGCTTTGAAAGAATTTATTTATTTTGGCATACCAAGCTTGAGGAGCTTATAGTTTGGGTCCATGTAAGGAATTTTTGAGTTTACAAACATAGGTTTCTTTATTTGGTTGTAAAAAAACTTTTGGTTGATGTATATATATTTCTTCATGTAGCTCACTATTTAAGAATGCATTTTTAACATCCATATGATGAATTTCCCAACCATTTTGAGTAGCAAGGGCAAGAAGTAAGTGAATAGTGCTCATTTTTGCTACTGGAGCAAATGTTTCATTATAGTTTATGCCATGCTTTTGAGAAAAACCTTTAGCCACAAGTCTAGCTTTATATTTATCAATATTTCCTTGAGAGTCATATTTAATTTTATAAATCCAATGACAATTGATAATGTTTCGATTAGATGGTGGTGGAACAAGATCCCAAGTGTTATTTTTTATAAGAGTATCATATTTTTTTCCAATTTTGATTTTCATTTGCTTCTTCAAAGGTTTGAGGTTCATTTTCATATAGAGCCATTAAGGCAACATATGTATGTTGACTTCTAGTCATTTTGAGAAGAAGAGAAGGTTCTTCATTTGAGTCTTGAATTAAGGATTGAGCCCATTTAGGTCTTTTGGAGGGTGGATTAGGATAAGTGTCTGACAATAGTTGATCATCATTTCTTTCAAGAGTAGAAGATTTGATAAAATTTTATCAATAGAATTAGATAGGGGAGATTATATAATGTGAACATTTTGACTCAAAATAATATCTCTTTTGGAAGGATCATAAAGTCTAAACCCTTTTGTTTTTCCTCCATATCTAACAAAAATACAATAAGAAGATGTAGAATCAAGTTTTTGTCTTTTTTGTTTAGGAATGAAAACAAATGCAGGACTCCCAAAGATTCTCAAATGAGAGATATTAGGTTTTTCGTTTGACTATTTTTCTAAGGGATTTGAAAGATATAAGGATTTTGTAGGAACTCTATTTAAAATATGTATTCTTGTATTCATAGCTTTAGCCCAAAGAAATTTAGGTGTATTAGAAGAGTGTAACATAGATCTAACCATTTCTACGATGGTTCAATTTTTCCTTTCAGCTACTCCATTTTGTTGGCGAGAGTAAGGGCAAGTTAGTTCTCTTTGTATCCTACATAAGGAACAAAAGTTGTCAAAATCTCTATTTATGTATTCAATGCCTTTATCAGTTCTAAGAGATTTTATTTTATAATTAGACTGATTTTTTACTAGGGTTTGTATTCTTTAAATTTTGAAAGAACATCATTTTTATTTTTTAGATAATACCCCCAAATCATTCTAGAATAATCATCAATAATTGTGAGGGCATAAAGAGACCCATTGAGAGAGGGAACCTGAAAGGGCCCCATTAGTTCACTATGAAGTAATTCTAAGGGTTTAGATGAAATTTGATTATGACTCTTGTTAAAGGGTAGAGTATGTTATTTACCTAGGAGGCATCCTTTATAGGTTTCTAATTTGTTTTCAATTTTAGGTAGTCCAATTACAAGATTATGACGAGACATTTCATTCATGTTTTTAATATTTAAATGTCCTAATATTTCATGCCACAATTATGTTTCAGTTTTCATTTGTAAGGACAAACAATTTTCTTTTGAAATGTTATTGAAAATAAAGAGACAATTTTTTAGAGTACCTTCTGCAACAATATCTTTACTTTGATCTTTAATGTACCATTTATCTTTTGTAAGAGAAATTTTGAAATTATCTTTAGTAAGTTGAGAACATGATAATAGGTTTTTCCTTAGTTTTGGAACAAAAAGGCTTCTCCAATGGTTTCATTAAAGATCTTAAATTTTCCTATTTTTTTGAATGTTATTATGGAATTATCTCCTAAATATATTTTTTCATTACAAGATTTAACATCAAATAAAATGGCATACATGTAGGTCATATGTTTGGATGCTCCACTATCAAGAATCCATTCATCATCAGATGATGCAGATAAAGCAGTGTATAGGGAAATTTTGTTATTTTGATTTTGATTTGAGTTTGATTTATAATTTCTATTTTAGGAGGTCCATTTTGATTCTTATTTCTAAAATAACATTTATTTTTTGTGTGACCTATTTTACCACAATTAGAATGTTTTGAATTATTGGTTTTATTGATTTTATGAGAATTTTTAAAATAATCAAATGATTTGAAAAAAAATTGTTTGTTTTTACATGTTTTGTTTTTTTGTTGACTTAATAGAGCTTCTAATGCTTTCTATTTAGAATCAACATAACCTACTCTTCTTGAATAAGAAGAGAAGAAAGTGTCGATAGATCAGGAAGATTATCTTCATTTTGATATTTAGAATTTAAAATAGATATAAAATTCCTAAATCTTTCATGGATATTTATTTGTATAATAAAATATAAAAGTTTATCTCTTATTAAGTCACAGTTGCACCCATCCAATTGAGATTTGATATTTTTGATTTTAGAAAGATAATTTATAACTTTTGCATCTCCTTTCATGGGAGTTGTAAATAGTTCTAATATTAATTTAATGATTTTTGAAAGTCTAGATCCTTCATGCATAGATTCTAATAAACTCCAAGCTTCAGAAGTTGAATCTAGATTTTATATATGTAAGAGATATTAATCTCCTATACTTCTTAATAAGATTGATAATGCTTCTTGTGATCTATTTTTAAAAGAATTTACAAGATCAGGGTTAATATTTCTACATGTAGGTTGTTTTTCCTTACCCTTGACAATGGCCCATAGATTCACCATCAATTATGCCTTTATCCTGATCTTCCATATAGAGTAGTTGTTTCTACATAACATGTGTGCTTTGTCGATTGAGAAGATATGAGAACTCATTTGTCATGTTCTTCTGGAATTTGTTAAAAAAAAATAGTTTATATGGATAAGAAGGAAAATAAATAAATTTGTAATATGTTACATCCTTTTCTTTTCTCCTTTTTTGCAATAATAATTTCACACATTGAAAAAAATTACAAGGTTAAAAAAATTAAATAATTAAATAATATAATTATTCACACATATTATTCATATAATATATATTTAAATAATTTAAATATTATAATATATTTAAATTTAAGAATGAAATACTATTTACCTAATTTCACATTCTATCTCCTCTTTCTTTTTAAATTGAACAAAAATAATCAACTACTACTATCTTTGTATTTTAGGGTTTATAACCCTATAATATAAAGTGAAGTTTCAACTAGGTAGATGTAAATTAAGTAAAAAAATATTTTAAGTAGTTAGGGTGGGAAAAAAATGGAGGTAAAAGGTCCTACAATTTTTTGTTAAAATATTTTACAATTTTTTATTAAAATATTTGAAGATTATAAATAATAAATAATAATATTTAAAGATTATAAATAATAAATAAGAGGGGTATTTCCTTCCCAAAAATGTATATTAATATTTTATAATGATAAATATTGTTTTATTATTTTTATTTTTAATAATAAATACAATAAATTTTTATAAAAATATGATTATAAGGTGTGTATTTTGGTATTGTATTTTTAATTATCGAGTGATGATCATTGTATCACCTGGAAAAAAAATCCCGCAACAAATTTTCTGTGGGAATTTGAATTTTTGTTATTTAAGATTATCATAGCTTATATTTGGCTCTGATACCATGTTAGAGCATGTAAAATGTTTAAACTGTGATAATACAATAAAGAAAAAAACACTTAATCCAAATAAAGCATCCATAATTCAAAAATGCCAAAAATCTTGTTCCCTATCACAAAATTCCACAATTCCTAAGACCATTTAGGTCCCAAAATTACTAAATTGACCATCCCTTAAGTAAACATATTCATTAATCCCAAGTCCTCCTTCCATTCAAAAGCTTCAAAATCCAATTCAGTGTGTGCAATCGTTGGTCTTGGTTTCTTTCCATTCCACAACATTCCCACATACCTCCATCTCCCCATCTTCTATCTACTATCCTGCATATTTCCCCCATCATATCCCTTTGGTCCATGCTTTTGGATAATCCTTCAATCCATAATCCACGTCCTAATCCACCTCCACCTCCCTCTCATCCAATCTTCTACCAACATCCATGCGCAAAATAACACTTGACATGATACATGTGTGACATCCCTCTATAATGGGACATTGTCATCTTTTATGGAACTAAACGCTTGAGTTTCCATCCTCTTCCAAATCTATCTTATCCATATTCCCCTATCCCATCCAAAAATACAAAAAATACAAAAAAATCTAAAAAATTAAAAAAAAAAAAAGAGAAATAGAGAAATAGAAAAAAGAAAAATAAAAAATAGCAAAGAGGAATCCCTTCGTCCAATTGTGAAAACCACCTCGGTAGTGCCTTGGATAAGTACCATGATGAAAACCTAGTAAACAGGTGCCATGTGTAGATTCCTTGTCTATGTGTCTTACACTTGGGGGCATGTTGTCTCATCTATCCCATCCTATTATTTTCCTCCTATCCTACCATCTTCATCCATCATATCCTCATACCTACCTATGCCATTTACCTATCCACATACCTTTCTTCCCTTCCTCCTTTGATCTTGGTAAAGATAGGGGGAAAATATTGAAAAATGCTTTGGACATATCTTGATCTACCTCATCCTTTCTAACCAATCCTATTGACATGTTGTCATCTAGACCTAACACTTTAGTTGAATATATATCAGTTTTATCGACTGGGTCATGTCCAGGGTTGTATGCAATAGGAGGGAGAATCAGACATCTCAGCTTAGTAATGATGATTTTTTAGATTTTTACCTTTGAGAAAAGCCTTTTTAAAATAAGTCTAAAACTATAAAGCATGGAAACTTAATCTACAAAGTATGGAAACTTTAACTACAAAGCATGGAAAATTAAACTATAAAGCATGGAAGCTTAAACTATAAGTTGAAAGAAACATTTTAATCTAAGAAAGCATATGCATTTCAAATTTGGATTTTATACTATCAACTTCTACTGAACTCCTGAACTATGTAGGAGCTCTAGAATTTCTTTACACAAAACACAAACTCTAGAACTCCAAAATTACAATGGCAAGTTATACTTCACTAAAAGCTACTAATCACAACACCCTATTGGTTAACACCATTCTATCATAACATTTCATAACAGAATGACACGAAACAGAACATAAATGTTATAAGAGACAACAAACACATTTAAAGAATATAAAAATACTTATATGTTTCCTTTAAGTGGCCATCTCTCCAGAATTCTTCTATTAACTTCATATCACAGTTACCATTAACATAATTTGATTCAAAATTGCACAATCACCATACAATAAGCTATATCGACGCAGAGAAATTTTGATTCACTTCATTCATAGTATATCATTTTGAAAAACAAAATAGTTTTTATCACCTACAAAATCCTAAATTCTAGGGGCGACCCATTATTGCCGCCAAAAGTCTTAAAACAAGATAACATAAATATTAATTGAACACGATGTCTCTTTAATGCCATAAAATAGGAGCTCCAAGTGGAGCTTTGAATGTCTTCACTAATTTTAAAATAACAGAAATATAAATAGCTGCCAAATAGATGGGTGGTTCACAAATGACTGGAGTCCTTCCATTATGAATTTCCTAGATTTCTGATGCTCTCTAGATCCAGCGTTGTTGACTCCAGTCCAAATTAATGTCCATCTCCTCCACTTCATTGCTTCCAAAAACCTACTGGAAACACAATGGATCTTTCATAACACTTGTCAGTCATTAACTTGGTAAAAATTGATCAAATTAAGAACAAAGATTTATACATAATTTTTTCAAAAATAGACAACTTCTATCATTAGATTAATGAATTGGCATGAATTTTGGGTTAGTTCATCAATACTAAAAGGTAATTAGGTCACTGTTAGGATGAGATTGTTTGTACCTCATCATTCCTCCCTCTTAAGAGTGAGAAGGTCCTCCTGCTCTTTATTGTGCATGCTCTTTCTATTTTTCTACTTCCCTCTTCTTATTTAGTCCTTCAAACAATGCACTGAGGTCATATATATGTCATTTGATTTTGGGTCCTAATGATCAGGATACTTAATAAACCCTTTATGCAATTTTACTCTTACTTTCCAAGTCTAAAGATCCCTAGCGGACTGCTGCTCTGAGGTGACCAAGACTGCTGCAAGTGAAAGCTGGAGGAGTAAAAAAGGTTTGTATCTCATGCCAATCCATTTAGTTTTGAGTCGTTGTAGTATCTCTACTAGTTCTTCTGCTCTTATGTATGACCATCTCAAGTTAGTGGGAGAAATTATCTCTCTTCTTTTCAAGTACATTGGAAGAGGAGTATATTTGTCTTCACATGCATTCCATGCCCTATCGACTAACTTGGGTCCATTTATCTTAAAGTCCTCAAAATATATCCTTAGGCTTTCATTGTACTTCTCATTCATGGCTTCATATTTCTTGATTCTCCTGAATTGTGTCTTGAAGGCAAAAGGTTTATGATATGGATGCCTCATGAGAAGGCCAACTATTCTTCTACCTGCAAATACTCCTTAGTTCTTTCTTGCCAACTGATCTGATTTTGTAGGTTAGATAAAAAGGCCATGTGTTGAACTTCTCCCACAAAGAGATTGATGAAAAAGTCATTGTGTTTTTCTAGAAGAAAATTATGAAGAAAAAACTCACAGAGCAAGTTTTGTTGAGTAGGAGGTGAATTCTTGAATGTTTGTAAAAACTGTTTATCATGAGGATCATGAGGAAGATTGTAGGAGATTCTGAGAAGATTCCATCTCAAAGCTTCTTCATTTAGGAACATGGAATACAGTCTGGAGGGTTTTCTACAGGATAATAATAATTCCCCTATATTACAAGCCTCTATTTTTGCTTCATACAACCTATCAAAAGATTCTTTTAATAATACTAACTCCTTTAATCTAGCATTCTCCACCCCAGCTTGCCTTAAGAAGTAGCATATTTCAATCCATTTCCTTAACAAGGGAGGTATATGAACCTAAAACCACTCCATTTTTGTAGGCTCTGTTTGAATTTCTTTAGTTTCCATGGCTAGTTTGGTTTTCACCTCCTACAGCTCCTATTCTAGTTCTACTATCCAATTGAGGGCTACATTTAATTCTTGTTTATGTTTTTCTTGCTTTTCCAAAAAGGCTTGGAGGAAGTCTGTGAGGTTATCAGTTAGTCTTTTGATTTGTCCATCCCTATCAGACAAGGCTGCTAGTTGTCCTTGATTCTTCTCCTCAGACTGTTTCAATTGGGTCTGTAAGCTTGAAATGAGCTCATCCTTTTGTTGTAATTTAGTCTCTAAATCTCCTACTTTTTGTTCCAAAGATTTATTTAATTGTTGTATCATTTTCTCCTTTTGATCAATGCTTTGTTTTTGCACAAAAACTTGCTCATCAATTTGTTGTACTTTATTTCTTAACTGTATAATCTCCTCTTTTAACTTATCCAATTCAATTTTCAATTGACTATTTTCTATAATATCTACATTTGTTGTATGGTGTGGTTCAAAAACTTATGTGTTTTGATCAAACACATCCTCTTCATTAGATTCTCCTACTCAGTTTCGTTGCTCTGTCTCATCCAGTTCCCTTGCTGGAGGTTGCTGCTCACTTAGCAAATCTATTTTTGCAAGAGTGGTTATTTCCTCTGTTGTTGTATCAACCTGGTTTTGTTCCCCTGTCTCCTCTTCTACTTTCTCAGTTGGGGTAGGTTCTTTCAATGTTTCCTCTTTGTTCTCTATCCCTAGGGTTTGACTAGCACACAACTTTTTTGTCTTGTCTCTTCCCTTTTGGAATAGGTGGGTGGTCAAATGCAGTTGAAAAACTTACATCCATGGATAGGCATTTACTTTTCCTCGGAGGAGGGGGTCTTGGCAATCTTTGTTTAGAGAGTTTTTTTCTTGCTTTGGATGGACTAGTTTCTTGCTCTTCTCTAGACTCAATGATTTCTATATTTCCTTGAGTTTCTAGAGTCTTGTCCTAAGACTCCGGAACACTCTGTGCCCTAGGAGAATTACTAGTTTCCATAGGGTTTGTAATATTTTCTGGCACTTTTTCCTTCGGACTTCCTTGGGTTTTTTGGGGGTCCATAGAGAGTTCCCTAGAAATTTTAGCTGCTACTCCCAAAGATTCCCCTACCTCATATTGTCTCACAGGTGCTGGGATATCAAATTTGTGAAGAAACTTATGCCATTTTCTATTTTTTTTCCTCTATTTTAGAATTTGATTTTTGCAAATTAAGGTGATCAAACCATGATGTTTGAGAGGGCCTCACCCGACTTTGTATCATTTGGTCATAATAACTAAGGAATTGAATAAAAAGGCCGGAATATTAATTTTTAGTTCAGGGTTTGATGCGCCATGATGCAAATGGGTGAGCAATATAAAAGGTGGCCCCACAATTGTGGCACATTGTCCATCATAGGTGAAGTACTTGATTATCCATGCAACTGTTGTTTTCTAGGGTTCCGAAATTGATTTCCTTTGAATTCCCTTATTCTTGCCCCTAGGACCTGTGACTAATTGTAGTGGAGGGTCCCTTTCCTGTATGAATAATTCAACCATTTTTTGATAAGATATATTTGTTTCCTCAACTAGATTTATGCCTTCATTAGGAATACTAGAAATTGCAGCAATGGTTTGAGCACTTACCTTCATTTTCTTCCCTCGTACTACTGAGTGATCTTCTCAAAAGTTTTCGGTGAATTTATTGATGCAGTTATTAGTCACAACAACAAGAAATAAAAGTTACTATCAAACCTCTATTTATATTGAAAGATATGATGAATTCAGAGAATTCATAATCCCAAGTATCCACGCGTTAGTTCTTAATGATCTATTGTCACTCAGAGGTTGATGTGATATGCTATTTTCCAATAGGGGCCTTACATCTAGATTTGAAGAAATCTTGTCCAAATATTTATCCTGTTATACCTACTCTGTGTGTATCTCAACAAATTGCATCAAATATAATAATCCTTAGCTAAGATATATTTGTATTCATGCATATTTATCATTGTTTGATCAATTCTTCTGAATTTTACTCCAGCTAAGATTATTTGTGATGATCTTTCTAACTTTGATTAGTTCTCCTGAAATTCTCTTAAATTTGAACTAATCTTCACTTTTTTACTTCAAATTCACTAAAAGATTATGCAAATAAACAAATATTTCACTGTCATTATCCAATATTTGCATGATATTCACTGAAATTATAGTATTATGTTCCAATATGCCAAGATGTACAATTATCTACATCAATTCTGCATATTTGCTCTGTATCTACTTATCATTTATCATTATTTGTAGTTTATGATGGTGATTTATGAAATTCTTATGAAAACAAACTGAAATTCTAAAATTATTTGAAATGATTGAGTTTCGATCACTAATCCACATGCACATTCAACACTTTCATGAAAAGGATAGGAAATCAAACCATGCTTCACTGGGACATTCCACAACTACACACAGCAGATGCTAATCTTCAAAGGGATTAGATGACAACAACATGCACTAGTTGAAATGCACCTCTAAGAAGCGCAGCAAGTCACAGTGACATATCTAGAAATCATCTACAAAAATTACACAATATTTATGATGAAGTAGTAATCTAGATCTCCATTCTCATTCAATATTCAAAAGTATGCACATTTACATATGGTCTTAAGAAAGAACCATGGGGAAACACAAAGTCACAAAATGTATACTTAGTGCTCACTAGCTCAACAATTCAATCTCAATTAAGCTCCTAATAGTTTATAAATGAGAATCAACATCCTTTTATAGGACAAGGATGAGATTCAGTTACAAAGATCCAATGGTTAGGATCCAATCAAGATGATCTAACGGTCAAGAAAATGTGGCACGTGATTGCTAGCTGGCAATCTTTAGTGGAGGACAGTTGGTAAAATTGGAATATTCTCTGTATCTTTGACTTAGTCTTCATTTCCTCTACTTAGCATCTCCCTCATATTCTTCCTCTATAGAGCCTTCATGTACTCTAAAGCCAGTGTCTATACCCTTAAAGTATGCATATGCCCCTACTACCTTGTTTATTTCATCTCTACTCTGTATTCTAGCCTTTTCTTTGGCATGCTCCTCGGCTTCTAATTGTTCCTTCAGGGATATCCACCTATTTGTCATGTTGTCTAACTCTTCATTATTTGCATCTATCTTATATTTCATATGCATAGCCTTATCAATTATGTATTCTAAAAAATGTTGGATTGGATCTTCTGTTGCCAGGCTAAAGTTGTCCTTAAATGCTTTTACTACAAACTCTTCATCTTGATTCTCAATTTTACCTTCAACTTCACCTTCCAAAATCTCCAAAGTAGCCAATTCCTCCGCTAAAAGCTCACGTGCCTTTATGCGTATATCTACAGCCTTTGAATTGCATTTTTTCAAAATGCTGACCTCAAACTTTAGATCCTCTATCTAGATGTCCATGTTAGGAATTGCTTTCTATGTCAAAATCTTGTTTGTTATCAAGACCCGATCAACTGTTTTCCTCACGTCCTTGAGCATGGTCAAGAATCAGCTGCTCTGGACTAACCTTTGGCCCACTTCTTTCTTTAAGGCATCTATCTTACCTTTCATTTGGCTTATCATGTCCCAATTGGATAATGATCTCTTTACTACTTGCTCTTCCTCCTCCAAGAATTTAACAAACTATTTATTCATCACATTAGCCTGATGCTTTTGTGCATCTAGCCTAGTTATTTCTTGTTGTGAAACCAAATCTAAAGGTGTACTTGGTGTGATCTGAATATTAGTAGGGGTGACCAATCCCTTTTTAAAAACCTGTAGTTGGGCAATTTGCCCCTTGTACTTCATATTTTTAGCCTTGGCTTTTGTTATCCTAGCAGCTACTGCATTTGCACTTTCTCAGAGTTTCTAAATATCCTGATCCACAGTAGTGTGCCCCAAGTCTATCATGGTTACCTGGAATTCATTTGGACTAATATCCCCTTTATTCTTAACAATAATAGGCACCACTAATTGAGTTGTCCTCTTACCAGTGGTTGGATCATGACTTATTGCTGAGGTTGCCCTCACTCTGTGCTTGGGCTTTGTTGCCTCAAGCAAAAACAATGATTGAATATCAAAATCTAAAGAATCTTGGGCAGGAGGCTGACTCACCTCATGTGCCAACCAATGTGGTGCACTAGATATTTGCCCTTACTGGCCTATCTACTCAATTGAGCATCATGCACTTTTGCATCTTTCTCCTTTGGAGACTCTTCATTCACATTCTGTTGTTGTTCTTTGTTAGTGGGAACCTCTTCATGTACTTGTTGTTGATGTTGATCTTGTTCAGCATCTTTGGGTGTCACGTCCTGATCCCGTAGTATTTCTTTTGCTGGTTCTTGGTCATCAGGCACATTACTCCGCTAATCCTCATCTTTCTTTCCATTATCCCCAGAGGTATCTCCATGCATTCCCACATCCTGATCTTGTGTGTCATGTTCCTATTGGACCTTGGGATTATCTGTATTCACATTTTCTTCCCCTTGGAGATTATTTGGAACATTTGAATGTATACCATGATCTATTTATGTTTTTGTTTCTATTCCTTTCATTTCTTATTTACCACTTTTATCCTGTGGACCTTCATGTCTAGATGTGGCTTCTCTTTTATCTTTTGGACCTTCTGGTCCAAATATTACTTCTGGACCTCCTTGTCTGAATTTAGGCATTTAATGTTCCTTTTCTCCTGCATCAGCATGTACTTCTTCATTTACTTGTACATTTTGTTGAGGAGACTATGTCTGGATGTCCATGTTTGCAGTTGTATTATCTTCATTCTACACATTATCCATGGTTTCATCCTCTAGCCCATCATATGATAAGTTAATAAAGTTTGGGCTTGTAACCGTGCCCACTAACACATCCAAACCAATAGTCTACACCACTATCTCTGGATCTTCAAACTCATCTTCATCTCAGATGTCCTTTGGTGCTTGTTGTGTACCCTGAGGTGTTAGGGTTGTATGCCTCAACAAGTTTTCAAGGGGATTGGATGTCACATCATCATCTGTTAAATCAATAGTTTTATCCAGTGCCAAGGCTTGATCCACCTTCTTCTTTTCTTCTTCTCTTGCTTCCTTGGTTGATTCCTCCTTAAATTTAACTATGGTGGGGATGGGGACATTATGCTAGAACTCTTTGGATATAGTCTCCACATCCTTTGGCACCATTGTTGTTGCAGCTCTTTCTTTTGTAGATTTTTGCCTACCAAACATTTTCTCCATGTTAGTGAGCTCCTCATTATCTTGCTCCTTAAGTAGGACATTTGACTGTCGACTAGTCGATCCCCTCATTATAGGTGATTGTCCTCTCTTCTATCTAGGGATATTTGCTCCTTTCAATATATCTACACCTTTCCTTTTCAAAGGCTCCCCCTCATTTTCCTCAGTGTTCTCATATGCATCCTCAAGCTCTTCCACCTGCATTGTAGTTATGGTGATAGTAGCAGGTGGTTCTCTTTAAGGTGAAGGTCTTGTGGCTATTGTGATGCCACTGGTGGTGAATTCTTCAGCTAACTTTGAGGAGTCTGGTTTGGCTAGCTTGGCCTCCATGATTTGTCTTTTATGATTTAGAAAATCATCGAATTCTACATCTCCCAGCTCCTGTCTCTTTCTCTTCTTATCCACAGTCAGAGCCACTCCCTTTGCTTTTATGGCAGCCAACTTTTGATCTACCCATTTCCTTGTAAGCTCCATAACTTTGGCTATGATGAGATCAATGGATGTGACCTCATGACTCTAGTCTAGAGGGGAGATGGTTTCCTTATATATTTGTTTATCTTCATATTCCTTACTAATCAATTTCCCATCATCCGATTACAACTGGGCTAGAACATCAAAATAGTCTAGAGTTCAGATCTGGTTCAGAGTTAATCTCTAATAGCTTCTTTTCCTAACCTTCATATCATCTCGATAATCTATCCAGTAATCCTTAAGATGTACTTCATGCCTTAGATTTTTGTAAACCCGCTTCTCCATCCTATGATAGGGATCATAATATCTAGCTAAGGAAAATTGTTGCAAATGAAGCATATGTAACTTTGCTTCTAGGTGTTTTGTTGCTTCACCAAATGGACATACATACCATCCTAGGAGTAGGGGAAACCTTGTTAGGGTTAGCCAGCAGAAGATCATCTCCTTGCTTGCCTCTGTTGCAGTTACATACTCTGCCTCCATGGTGGATAAAGCAACCACCTTTTGCAACCTGGAGATCCAACTCACCGCTATCCCACCTATAATAAAGACATAACCTGTAGTACTCCGCCTGGTATCAATATCCCCTGCTAAATTTGAGTCTACATAACCTGCTAAATTAGTATTAGAGCCCTAAAAATATAAGTGTTTATTGAATGTACCTCTCAAATATCTGAGAATCCATTTTACTGTATTCCAATGCTCCAATCCTGGATGACTCATATACCTGCTTACAACTCCTACAACATGTGCAATATCCAGTCTCGTGCATACCATGGCATACATTAAACTTCCTACAACTGAAGCATATGGTACCTTGGACATTTTTTCTTCCTCTTCTTGTGTCTTAGGACACATCTCCTTAGTCAATTTCAAATGACTAGGCAAAGGTGTGCTGACAACTTTTGCATTCTCCATATGGAATCTCTGCAACACCTTCTCAACATAATCAACTTGAGACAGAGTCAATTTTCTGTTCTTCTTATCTCTACAAATTTTCATACCAAGGATTTATTTTGCTGCCGCCAAATCCTTCATGTAGCAAATGATTGTGCTAACTGTTGTTTTAACTCTTTTATGTGATCCATGTTAGACTCTGCTGCAAGCATGTCATCAACATATAAACATAAAATAATGTAGCTATCATTATCCAACCTCTTAAAATAAACACAATGGTCAGAATTACACCGGTTGTAGCCTTGCTCAGCCATAAAACTATCAAATTTCAAAACCATTGTCGAGGTGCTTGTTTTAGGCCATACAAACTCTTCTTTAATCTGCACACCAATTTCTCCTTACCTTTGACCTCAAATCCCTGTGGTTGTTCCATATAGATCTCCTCCAAATCACTGTGGAGAAAGGTAGTTTTCACATCTAGCTGTTCCAAATGTAAATCAAATCTTCAGCAGCCACAATACTTAAAACAGTATGAATAGAAGTCATCTTAACAACCAGAGAAAAAATCTCATCAAAATCAATGCCTTTTTTCTGTACAAATCCTTTTACAACTAACCTGGCTTTAAATCTTTTCTTACCTCCATCTTCCTCTTTCAGCCTATAAACCCATTTGTTTGGTAAAGCCTTTTTATCTACAGACAACTTACATAATTCCCAAGTCTAATTTTTCAACAAAGAGTCAATTTCTTCTTTCATTGCAAGCTCCCACTGAACCTTTGTATCCACCTACATAGCTTCATCATATTCTTCCAATTCACCAGCATTTGTTAACAAAATAGAATACAAATAGGGAGAAAACCTTTCAGAAGGTCTACTTAGCCTTGTTGACCATCTAACATTTACCAGAGTTTGTGGTATTTCTTGTTGCTGTTGCGGAGCATGAGGAACCACTAGAACATCATTATCTAGAGTATCATCCAACACCACATAATCCTTTTCTTTCTTCTCATGCTGCTGCAACTTATCTTTGTACATCACCTTCTCATTGAATACAACATCCCTACTTCTCACAATTTTCATATTTTTAACATCCCAAAGCCTATAACCAAATTCATCAATGCCATATCCACCAAAGATACACTTTCTTGATTTTGCATCCAGCTTGGTTCTATTTTCAAAATCTACATGTGCAAATGCTTCACATCCAAAGGTTTTGAGAAAAGAATAACTCACCTTCTTATCTGTCCATGCTTCCTCTGGAATACCACAACCCAAAGGAATTGAAGGACCTCTGTTAATTAAATATACAGCAGTGTTGGCAGCCTCTACCCACATGTTTAAAGGCAGCCCAACATGCAATCTCATGGTCCTTACATGCTCCATTATTGTCCTATTCATGTGCTCAACCACTCCATTCTCCTGTGGAGTCCCTAGAACTATTTTCTTCCTATGAATTTCATTAAAAGAACAATAATCCTCAAATTCTTTGCTGCAATACTCACCACCATTATCCGATCTGAGACATTTTAATCTTTTACCCGTCTCATTCTCAACCAAGCTTCTCCATATCTTAAATGTTACAAATACATCAGATTTGTACCTAAGGAAATAAATCCAAACCTTCCTAGTTGCATCATCTATGAATGTAACATAATACCGAGAGCCACCGAGAGAAGATACTTGAGCCGATCCCAATACATCTGTATGCACAAGCTCCAACTTTTTATCTTTCTTTTGCTTGCCATCCTTGAGAAAACTAACTCTCTTTTGTTTTCCATACACGCAACTTTCACATAAATCCATATTAATACATTTCAGACCTGGTAAAACTTTCTTAAAACGAAGTACCTTCATACCTTTTTCACTCATATGCCCAAGTCTATTATGCCACAGTGTTGTCTCAGAACCTACAACAATTGTTTGTCTCTTTCTGCAAACCTGCAGCAACTATTCCTGAACCTGTTTATTTTTTCTCTGCAATAGCTAAAGTAGAAGGAACAGTATGACCTGTACAAAGATATAAGGTGCCTACTTTCACACCTTTTGCTACTATTAAGGCACCTCTTGAAACCTTCCAATTTTTATCAATAAATGTAACAATGCAACCTTCATCAGCTAGCTACCCTGCTGAAATTAAATTCCTACTCGGCCTTGGAACATGTCTTACCTCTTGTAGGAGCCAATGATTCCCGTTCTGCAACTTAATCTTGATTCTTCCCTTTCAAATAATATGATAGGGTTCGTTATCTCCCAATTAAACTAGCCCAAAATCCCCTTGAACATAATCAAGAAAATAACTTCTTTGGGGTGTAGCATGAAATGAGGCCCCTGAATCTAAAACACATGAATCATCAGTATTATCTAGGGAAATAATCAAAGTATCATCTTCAGATTTATTACTTACCATGTTTGCCTCCTTATTGCCTTCTTGTTTGACTCCTTCTTTATTCTTTTGAGACCAGCAATCTTTCTTCAGATGACCTAGTTTTCCACAGTACCAACAATCCTTTTGTCCTCTGGATTGAGATCTCTTGTCCTTTAATTTTCTTCGTGACTTCCCATGACCTCCAGAACCTTTTCCTCTCTCCTTTGATCTGCCCCTGCTTTCTGCATTCAAAACACTACTTGATGTGGACCCTCTTGAGCTTTTCCATCACATTTCCTCGCTAAGGATAACACTAACAACATCATTAAAATTCAAAGTGTTTGAACCAGAGATAGAGTTACTTACAGCCATTACCAAGCTATTCTAGCTTTCTGGCAAAGAACATAATATCAAGAGAGCCCTCACCTCTTCATCAAATTTCACTTTTACAGAAGTTAATTGACTGGTAATCGTATGAAACTCATTAAAATGATATGTCACAGATCCACCTTCAATCATTTTCAGATTAAACAAACGCTTCATGAGAAATACCTTATTTGAGGCTGAGGGTTTTTCATACAATTTAGCCAAAGTTTTCATTAGTTCACTTGTTGTCATCGCTTCTGTTATATTGAATGCCATAGATGGTGTCAGGCACAACCGAATGGTTCCCAGTGCCTTTCTATCCAAAAGATTCTAATCCTCATCAGTCGTTGTTGTTGGTTTCTTGGCTATTCCTTCCAACGGCCTCCATAAATCCTTCTGATAAAGATAATCCTCCATCTACATCTTCCATAATTGATAGTTCTGCCCATTGAATTTATCTACCTTCAATTTACCCTTGTCCGCCATTGCTCCCACTCAACTGTGAGACCTTCCTGCAGATGATAATCAAACACAACCCACTCTGATACCACTTGTTAGGGTTAGCCGATAGAAGATATCAATTAAATGCAAATAAAGATTAAACAGAGGAATGAAAATACATAGAAATAATAACAGTGAGAGACAAGTTTTAACGTTGTTCACCCAAACCCGGGCTACATCCACCAACAGAGTGTCCACTATTATTATCCAGTAAATCAAATCGATTACAACTAGCAATCCTTGCAACTCAATATCATTGTAAAATGCTACAATACATCAACGAAAACCCTAAACCTTAGCCACTTTTATCAAGCCTTATGTTGGTTACAAAATAGGGTTTTTTTATGTCGGCCAATAAAAAAATAACTCCCAACGCCTTAATAAAATAATAAAAAATCATTGAAGGTTTCGGGGGCACTGACCCTGGACCCTGCCTTGTATCGCGACAGGGGCATTGCCCCTGGACCTCGCAAGGGGCACTACCCCTTGACCCCGTCTTGGGGGCACTGCCCCCAACCTCCGTAAGGGGCGCTGCCCCTTGATCCCGTTAAATATTTGGGGGGAAACTGCACTGATAAAAGTGGGGTAAATTTAACCTTCGAGTCTAATTAGGCTCCATATAACAACAAACCTAACATTACCCTTCTTATTTCTCTTGACAAATACCTCATATGAGGGTATAATTTTCCTGGTGAGCTCTAGTAGTATTATCTTGTCAGTAGGGTATCTTGGCAACATGAAAGGTTGCCCATTAAACCCCTCCATCTGGAGGTATGTAAAAGTTGGGAACTGTATGAACCAAGTTACATTCTTTGTGATTAACTCTTGAGAATCATTGCTCAATCTCTTTTCTCTATCATCCTCCATCAGCCAGACTAAGTGCATAATAAAACAATCATTAACTCTTCTATAATTTTGAGTGGAGGTCTTCCTCTCCAACTAGAGATAATGTTTCCATATTATTTTATCTCCTGGGTTCCTTCCAACTCTACCCACTATCTGTAGGCCAGAAAATGTGGATTGTGTTGCACATGCATACACCACATATGAAGACATGTAGAACAAGCATAATTTGCCTCCAAAATGCTTCATACCCTCATCCAAGTTGTCACTAATCAAGGATGCCCATTATATCTTAGTGTTAGTGGTCTCTACCAACCGGATGAGTCCATACATCCAGGGCTCAAAATTTCTTGCATCTAGTTTCCTAGTCATTTTGCTGAGCATCACCATCATATATTGTATCTCAGGTGTGAATTCAAACTTGTAGAGATGCTAGGCATTTTGGCCACTACTTTAACCTTACTATCTAAAGCCTTCCAACATGTGAACATGATTTTTCTGCAATCATTAGAGTTGCTCTTATATTGGTTTTCCAAGTTCACTATGTTAATTTTGAATAGGTTAGGGCCTACAGGCAGATGGAATGCCTCTGTGATATCTCGAATGGAGAAATCCACATAAAGCCTACCATGTTTCTCAACTTTCTTGTTTTCAGAGTTGTAATTTTGTGTACATGCCACAACCAATTCTATGGCCTCTGCTGCATATGGGAACCCTCCTGCGTTCAACATCCCAGAGTTGTAGATACTTTGTAGGATAGTATGTCCACTTCCTCCTACTGATTTAGCAGTCCATGCATCCACGTCTATGTTTCCAAAGTGGGTATCTTCTATCTTTCCAAACCAAAAACCTGAGGCCCCAAGAGCTGGGAACAGGGAGTTCCTAAACTTTGCTTCATTCTGGTTCTTCATGTCCTACATCTTGTCTTGCAGTTAGCGGACATGCATATCTTAAACAACATTCCATATATCAAGTTAACAGTCAATTTTCTAGATATCCTGACATTTTACAACTTACAAGACATAACATATGCAGATATAACTAGATTTACCCTAAATGCTAGATTTAACCTTCCATTTTACAGTAATTATGCGATTAAAACAAAAGAATAGGGTTTTATCTACCACATACCTATTTTTCAAACTTAAACCTAATTAATAATGTCTGGATATGCACCTTTTACTATGTAATTGCCACTTACCATCTGTCGTTCTTTGTCTGCATCGTTCCGTTCAGGGTTAAGATCGTCGTAAACTTGTTGTAAAATCGCTCGAGCTCTATAATTCTCTTTTGAATGCTTAGGTAAGTATAAAATGATTTAATTCTAGCCTTTTATGCGTAAAACCATGGATTTAGGGCTTAATAAATGCTAAATTACATCTATTCGTGGATATTTGCTTGTGTTTAAGAGATTGTTACAAGTGGCGGATTTAATTTGAAATTTTGAAAGGCCAACGAATCTCTTTCACGACATTAAATGAAGTCTGGATATGAGATATGCACATAAGAATATTTAAAATAATATGCTTACTTTTCAGAATGTCCATATGCATATCCATGTGACATCATTATTCTCTTGGTCAACGTTGACCCAAGGATGGATGTCCAAATGTAAAAATCCTACAGCAATTTCCCTTTGATTTTGAATATCAGGACATTAAAATGTCCATGTTGAAAAGTTAACTAAGTGCCACGTGGCTTCATCTGATTGGTCCATGGGGAGTTGATATTTTAGTTCATAAAAGCCAAGGATATGGATATTAGGAAATATCTAGACATTAGAATTCATGAAATATCCCTAAGTCTAAATGACCTGATGATGTCATCCCTCTTAAAGTAATTCTTGGTCACGAGGAAAGTGACGTCATCAGGATATTCGAAAGGTCTAGACATTAAGTTAATGTCTAGACATTCAGATTTGTGAAATATCTTATGCCAGAATGTTTAGATGATGTCATCATTGTTCGCTATTACTTTGAGACAAAGTTGGATGACGTCATCTGGATGAGTCTATTAAAGGTCAGGAAATTAAGAAGTTGCGAATGTCCATAGTCAAATGTCCATTTGAAAAGTCAAATAGGACACATCATCAGGATATTTAAAAGATTGGGACATTAAAATGAGTATGGATATTAAAAACAAGGTATGGACATTAAGATAATGTCTGGATGTTGAAATCGAATATCTAGACCCGCGAATATCCATGCATATGATTGCTCGTGCACACGATGGGATAAAATTTGATGTGCACACATTGATGAATGTCGAGATACTAAGGCTTTTACTTAGCAATTTTCTAAGTTTCTCAGTCGGGATAATTTGTTCGGATATTAACAAATGTGAGGACATTTAAGTGTAAAGGTGAATATCCACATGACCCTTGACCAACACTTTGACTGTGAATAAATTCTTTGTTATAAGGCATTTTCACATGCTCCAAAAGGCAAATCTGCTTAGAATTTTACTCTCTTTCATTTGGTAGGCTTTCTGAGAGAGAATTCCAACTTTGAAATTTTGATCTATATTTCAAGATTTGGATATGCCTAAGGCATGACCTAGACATACTACTCTAATACTGTTTTTACCATACTGCCCAAAGCAAAAACAAAACAAGCCAAGCAAAGCAGAAAAAAAAAAAAGTTGGGTCCCTGTTTTGCTAGGGCAAAATGGGGCATGTTGTGTAACCATACAACAAAATTCTTTAACCAACTCCAAATGATATCCCTCAAATTTCTTGATGAACTCTAGCCATCCTGCCACCTGGAAGAGCTTTATGATGTTGTGGAGCACTAATAATTTCTCTATAGAGGCGGGTTTTGATTTATGTTTTGGACCCATGGTGTGGCCACTGAAATTGCTTATTGCACTGTTAATGTTGGCTAGAGACAATGCAATGTTGAGTTCACAGTCAGTTGGATTTACTATGCGATACAAACTATGTAGAGATTTTTAAGAAAATTAAAGTATCATGATGTCTTTCCATAGTTCATCGACTTGCCAACCTATACCCCTATACCCTTGTCTCATTATTACTTCCCTTGTACATGGAGTTATGGCACTACCATTTTCTCTATTTGAAATGAATTTGCCATGAATTTCTAGATTTGGGGAAAAAGGGAATCATTATGCCAATTTATTGCATCTAAATAATAGATATTGCCTAATTAAGAAAGAAATGTATGTACCTCGCATTCATAAATGGATGCTAATTCATACCACTTTTGCTAACGCAGAGACACACTCATGATTAATGAATCATTAATGTGAATTTTTGGATGGAGTGGTTAATAATGGTTTGGGCAGATTTATTGATGGGGTGATGACATAGGTGATAGGGGTTTATTATTATGATTTTTAAATGATCATAATAATAATTGTTTATTATGATAAGGAATAAGTGTTTGATGGAATTCATTTTAATGAATCCTAAAGTACAGAGGTGTTAGATGGTGAAAAAAGTTATAAGCAAGTGTGGGCTACAAATTCCAGAGTATTTGCCAAAGGCTAGAAAATTCTAGAGCATTGGTGAAAGAAATGCATCTAAAATGATAAGAACAAAATTCTGGAGCATCGTTGAAAGATGTAGCTGGAATGCAGGAACAAAGTTCTAGAGCATTGTTGAAAGATGTAGTTGGAATGTAGGAACAAAATTTTAAGGCATCGCTGAAAGATGCAGCTAGAACAACAGGAACAAAGTTTCAGAGTATTGCTAAAAGATGCAGTCAGAACGGAGGAACAAAGTTCTGGAGCATCACTAAAAGATGTAGTTGAAATGCAAGAACAAAGTTCTGGAGCATCGCTGAAAGATGTTGTATACACCTAAAAATGGCTCAAGTTGAATTAAATAAATATTTTAATATTTATTTTATTCTTATTCCTCTATCAATAAATAAATAGTGTAATTTATTTATCCAATTCACATTCATTTTAATCCTCCAAAAAATTAAATAAAAATCAATTTATTTAATGAAATCATCTAAATTCCTCTAAATCATTCGTAATTAAATAATCCCAAATTATTTAATTAATCATCTATCCTAAAGTCTTAATTCTATAAATCCACATCATTTCCACCTCACTTTACACCTCATCATGTTGCACACATAATTGAATATTTTTAATATTTAATTATATAATTATCCTCACCCACATGTCCTATTTATCCTCTAACCATTCCTATTCTTAAGATCTTGGTCTTTCCATGTCATCACAATCAAAGGACACTTAGAGACACATGTCTCATAGTTCCTAGATTCTTTCCAACAACCCTACAAAGAAGGACTCCTTCTTTGACCCTTGTCTTTTGGTCTTTGAGAGCATTGTGACAAGTGGCCTCTTGCTCACACCTTTCTCTCCAGCTTGTCATCATAGGAGGAACATCTTCCCCTTTTATCTCCCTCATCCCAACTAATCAAATCTCTACCGTACACATCACATGACTCATTCCTCCACCATGGATCTTTTGACACTTGGATTGGACCTCTCCTTGGCCTATAAAAGGAAGCTCCTCACCTCCATTTTATCAATCACATGAGCTATAGTACTTACATGCTACAAAAATTTCTATCAAGCAATCAAGCATGCCTTTGGCCCCCCATTTGCATTAGTATCATAATCTCCATAGTTGCATATTATCATCTAGTTTCATATCAATATCCATAGCATTATCAATGGCTTCATATCAAATCATATCATCATTATCTTAGCTTTGCATTGTAAGCTTGTCACATTGCATTTTCATCCACAAAATCCATTCCTCTCTTTGTCATCTTGGAAAGCAAGGAAGTACACTTCTGAGAGCAACATCATCATCGACAAGATCATTGAGAAGATAGGAAACAATGGAATGCATGGGATAATCAATTTGCAAAGGTATAATCTATGTTTATTGCATTTTACTTAGTTTCATTGATGTATTGAATTTGAGTAGGAATTCTAGAGTATTTTTGGTATCTTAGTAGGTTCTTACATTAGTTTCAAATTATCAATCACAGATGCAGCTAGAACGTAGGAATAAAGTTCTGGAGCATCACTGAAAGATGCAGCTGGAACAATAGGAACAAAGTTCTGGAGCATCGTTGAAAGATGTAATCGGAATGCAGGAACAAAGTTCTAAAGTATTGTTGAAAGATGCAGTTGGAATAATAGGAACAAAGTTCTAGAGCATCGCTGAAAAATGCATCCGGAATGCAGGAACAGAGTTCCAGAGCATCGTCGAAAGATGCAGCCGGAACAACAAGAATAAAGTTTCGGAGCATCGATGGAGGATGCAACTAAAACTATCACAAACATGAACAAAGTTCTAGAGCATCAGTGGAGGATGTGAGTGAAACTTCAATGAATAGGAACAAAGTACTGGATCATCGGTGGAGGATGTGACCAAAAATTTCATGAATATGAACAAAGTTTTGGAGCATCAATGGAGGATGCAATTGAAACTTTCACGAATAGGAACAAAGTTCTAGAGCATCAGTTGAGGATGCAACTAAAATTTTCACAAACAGGAACAAAGTTCCTGACCATCGGTGGATCGATGGAGGATGCGACTGAAACTTTCACGAATAGGAACAAAGTTCTAGAGCATCGATAGAGGATGCGACCAAAAATTTCGTGAATAGGAACAAAGTTTCAGAAGCATCGGTGGAGGATGTGACCGAAACTTTCATGAATAGGAACAAAGTTCCAGAGAATTGGTGGAGGATGCAACCGAAACTATCATGATCCTGGGGTATGTTCCTGCAAGAAAAAGAAATATAACTAAAAATTTAGATAAATAACTTAAGAATTTACACAAATAACTCAAGAATTTACACCTATATTTTTTAGAAATTTATTTATTTATGTATCCCCTACCAAGGCAGATTGGATACATTGGACTTCACCTTGTGTTTCTACCATCTTAGTAAACTCCTCTCTACTTACAGGTTTTTTGTAAAGACGTAGTCTATGACCATTTACTAAAAGTGTTTGTGTGTCACAATCAATGGGTTTGAGCTGCACTACTCTATTTTCAAACACTTCAGAAATTTCGTAGGGTCCTAACTAGTGAGTCTAAAGTTTTCATTTTTGATCCTTGTATTTAGAGTCAAATAGCAATGCCCAATCACCACTGTGAAATTTTATTTCCTTTATATGCCTATCATGCCATGTCTTTGTCTCTTGTTGAATCAATTTGGTCTGATGGATGGCTTCTAGGCAAAGCTCGTCAAGTTCACTAAGTTGTAGGACTCACTCAATATGGGCTCAATCAAGGTCTAAGCCTACTTCCATTGTTGTCCTCAATGTTTGTAATTTGAATTCAATGGGTGGGAGAGGTTTCTTTCCAAAAACTATCTCATAGGGAGTGAAACCAGTGGTTGATTTCTAAGTGGTGTTGTAGGCCCAAACTACCTCATGCAATCTCCTAGCCCAATCCTTTCTTCTTGATGAAACTATTTTTGTCAGGATGTTTTTAAGTTCTAGATTTATTACTTCCACCTGACCATTTGCTTGTGGGTGATAAGGAGATGATTTCTTATGACTCATTTGAAAATGATCTATGAATGGTAACATAACTTTAGACATAAATTGCAGTCTCTGATCTATGGCAATAGATCTAGGAGCTTTGATATTCAGGAAGATTTTGTTATAAAGGAAATCTGCTACCTATTCTTCTCTAGTAACTTTCAGCGCATGTTTGGTCAAGTAGTCAGTACAAACCAGGATATATTCTTTACCTTGCGAGGGAGGATCTATGGGCCCCATAAACTCTAGTCCCCATTTTTCAAAAGGTTCTAAAATTGTTTACAGTTGAAGAGACATTTCTTTGTATGCAGTAGGTCTCCCTACTCATTGGCATTCATCACAACGATAGGCATAGTTTTTAACATCTTTGTGCATGGAGGGCTAGTAGTATCTTTCACATAAGATTTTATGAGAGGTTATTTTTGCTAAATAATGGCCTCCAAATGGGTTGTCATGGCACACTCTCAATATGCTATATGTTTCATCTGATCTAACACACCAGCGTAAAACCAGATCAGGTCCACTTTTGAACAACCTGTTTATCCATTTGAACTAGGCACTTTATCTGACTAAACGTTTCTTTTGTTTTGATGTAAATTTTGGTGGAAACTCAGAGGTGGCTAAATAGTTAGCTATGTCTGCAAACCAAGGGGTTTTAATGGAGATAGAAAACAAGTTTTCATCTGGAAATTCATCTTAAACCGGGTCACATTCTCCATCATCTTGTTTTATCCTAGATAAGAAGTTTGCTACTACGTTGAATTTTCTAGGTTTGTTAATGATAGTTACATTGAATTCTTGGAGAAGTAGTAACCACCTGATTATACTCCAATTCAATGCAGGTTTATTCATTAGGTACTTTATTGATGAATGGTCTGTAAAAACAATTACCTTGTAACCTGTAATGTAATGTCAGAATTTGTTGATTGCATGAACCACAACTAATATTTTTTTCTCCATAGTGGTGTAGTTCCTTTCAGTGGGAGTCTAATTCTTACTTATGAAATCAATAGCATATTTCCCTCTATTTTCATCTTCCTGGCCTAAAATTTCCCCAATCACATCATTGGAAGCATCTACGTAGATATGAAATAGAAGGTTCCAGTTAGGTCCTCGTAAAACTAGAGCAGAAGTAAGTTTTTCTTTAATGATGTCAAATGATGTTTGACATTATGTAGTTCAAGAAAATTCTACATCCTTTTGAAGAAGGGAGAACATAGGAGTTGTGATTTTATTGAAGTTTTCTATGAACCTCCGGTAATATCCAGCATGTCCTAAGAAACTCCTGACGTCTATTTGATTTTTTGCAGTTTCAAGTTTTTGTATCACTTCAATTTTTTTAGGATCTACTTTTATCCCTTCTGCTGAGATGTGATGTCCCAACACTATTCCTTGTTCCACCATTATTAGATACTTCTCATGACTCAGGGATAGTTGATGGTCTTCACATCGCTGCAAGACTTTATCTAAATTTTTAAGTGCTTCATTAAAAGTAGAGCCATATACCATGAAGTCATCCTTGTAGACTTCTACACAATCATTGACAAGTTCAACAAAGATTGCCAACACAGCCCTTTGGAATGTTGCAGGAGCATTACACAATCCAAAAGGAAGGACTCGATATGCAAATGTTCCCCAAGGACAAGTAAAAGTTGTTTTGTCCTAGTTTTCAGCAACCACTTGTATTTGGTTGTATCCGTTGAACCCATCTAAAAATGAGAAATACTTTCTCCCTGCTAAGTTATCTAGGACTTGATCTATGAAGGGCAGTGGAAAGTAATCCCTACAAGTTGCTTTGTCAAGTTCTCTATAATCTACACAAACTCTCCATTTCCCATTTTTCTTTGGAACAACCACCAAAGGCGAGACCCACTTGCTATCAAAGAAAGGGTAAATGAATCCTACTTGTAGGAATTCTTCAATCTCTATTTTGATGATATCTCTGAGAGCAAGGTTAAGTCTACATTGTGGCTAACGGACTGGTCTAACATCTTCAGTATAGATGTGGTGAGTACAGACACTAGGATGTATTCCTCGCATATCAGTATAGTCCCATGCAAAAGCCTTGGATCTATTTACGAACACATCAAATAGTTTGAGCTCATCTGATTTTGTTAACCAGCTATTGATATTAAGGGTCTTTCCTAGTAATAACATTATGGTTTTAGTTCTTGGATGATTTGAGGTGACATTATACACTTCACTCATCAATGTATTGAGTGGATAACTATGTGGTATGATCCTATGGAATCTAGTTATGTCCTCAAAGAAGTGATCTATTTTTGGAATGATATTAGACAACAGACATGGAAGTGCTATGAAAGAGTTATGGTTCTCATTGTGTGTGTGGTTTATATCATCAATTTAGGTCGAGTGTCCTAATATTTCCTCAATTTCGAAGACTTCTTCATCACTTGAATCTATAGTGATACTTTGCATGTCATTTTCTAGTTCATTTTCTAGCTCTTCCCCATGTTGTTTAATGACTACCATTGCAAGTGAGGCCAAATTTTCTTGTATGCCAGGGCAATTTGATTCATCTACCCAAACTAATTTGTTTATAGTAGGTTGAGCACGGGGATACAGGGACAAGTGTTTGCTATTAAGGCCATTTGAAATTGTCATTCCTCTCGCTCTGCATTCAATTTTGGTTGCAACAGTTGCCAACCAAGGTCTTGCTAATATCAATGAATAACTATCCTTGGGGGTGTGTGACTGAATCACTTGGAAGTCCACTATATATTCCCAATTTTTTACTCTAACAAGGATATTCTTTAGGACTCCCTCCGAAACAACTATAGACTGGTCTGCCATTTGTAAAATGGTCATTGTGGGGTGCAAATTTGTAAGTCCTAGTTTCTCCATGGCATCTACAGTCATGACATTAATTGTTGCCGCTAAGTCTACTAGTGCATTGGGTATTTCTACCTCATTGATTGTCATTGTTATAACAGGGCTACCCAGATCACCATATTTTGGGGGAAAAATCTCTCCGAACAAAAGGTTAGCCAGATGTCCATTAATCTGCACTGTATTAATTTGTTTATTTTTCCTCCCTGGCACTTTTATGCACAACTATTTAACTAATTGATTGAGTTCTAGAATTTCTTTGATTGCTTGCAATAAAGGTATTTCAATGTGGAGTCATTTAATCTCCTGCATTAAAGCTATTTTGGTTGGCAGAGTCATTTCTGGAGGATTCTTCAAAGATACTTCTTTAAGGCACTTCAAAAAATGTGCTTGGGTTCTCCTTTTCATATTGGGGTCATTCTCCGGAAGGGATGGTGAATGTATGTCGCTAGTTTTCTCTAGCGATAATTTTGAAGATTTATCTAGAGGTACTTTAGAGGATGTTAAAGGCACTTTAGAGGAATTTCCTGGAATTCTAGTGGAATACACTGGTTATTTTCTATGGATTGCTTTGAAGGCATAGGAATTATTTTTGTTCCTTCAATGGACATCTCATTTTGGTCCTCCGTAAATTCAACAATGGTAGGTTGTTGGAGTGTTTTTCCTGACCTTAACTGTAGGTTCCCAAAATAAATAGCATTAACCCTAGCCATGTTTTCCTACTCAGTAGAGTATACCAGTGCAGTTTGATGATTATTCTTTGGATTAGCAATAGGTTGCACTAGTAGTTGGGGTTGATTGACCTGCTCATTTTGTTGATTATTTTGGGGAGCTAGTAGGAGATTGTGTTGTGGGTTTGGCATTCATTATGGACCATGATAGAATTGGTTTGGAGGTTGATTCCATTGTGGTGAAGGATTTTGAGGGTACCATTGTGTTTTATTTGCCCATTGAGGATTTGTCCAGGATAGGTTCATCAACTCTAGGGGTCCCCAAGGATAAGGTCCCCAGTTAGGCAGTGTTGGTGGCTAAGGTGCCGCTCACTGATGGTTATTCCAATTATTTTGAGGCCACCAGGATGAGTTTGAGTTTTGACCATAAGAAAAATTCCCTTATGGTCTTTATCCCATATAATTGACTTCTTCCTCTGTTTGAAACAACCTTTTCTTTAAGTTTTTAATTGTAGTGAGTATCTCGCATCGATTAGTGGCATGGTTTTTTTCACAAATCTGACAACTATCAACTTTATCTAAAAGACATTCCCTTAGTAAATGTTTATTCCTACATCTAGGATAGTAGATAGATAAAGTTTCAGGGTTACGTGTCTTGGTTTGTATTCCATCCAAGGTGGTGTTCAACTGAACAAGGATGTCAGTTTTGGTAAAGTATGCATTCCATAACAAAAATTACAATCCACTTAACTACATCAACTCAAGTATAAAGGGTAAATCTTCTATAATCAACAATAATAATGTTACATCTTACAAATTCGCATGCTATAATGAGGTGTTAGCACTATAAAAAAATATACAATATACATCTTAGGCTTTCATGCCATAAGTCATCGCAATGAATAATAAGGTACAACAATCAAGTACAAGTAACAAATAAGAACTAAATCATTGTCTCCAGCTGCCACTAACCCACATGGTCATTTGCAAGCCGAGAGACAGGAATATGGCTTAGGCACTTTCTTGCCCAACCATGAAGCAATTACACTTCCTTGGAATCCTTCATGACACGAAGGATACTCGACCCTACATGAAACGCCTAGCAACCTAGAAATAACTAGCAAGAGGGAACATCTGATGCAATCTGATGTTTAAATGTAAATCTAAATGATGTTGTGCAATATCTCACAACATGATGTGATAGAGAAACATATAAATAAATTTTTGCTAGACAATCTTTCATCTATTTCAATGGACACATGGCTTGGCCCAAGCACTTATAAAAGTTATGAGCAAATCTTGAAAAAGAGGAAAAGCCTTCTCTGTTGCCTACATTCGGCATCCTAGCCTGAAAGTAACCCAAACACACACATTTTGAAAATAAACTAACTTCTTTGCAAAATAATTATAGTGATACATGCAGTTTGACTAAGGATATTACTAGTTCCTCTCATGCAAAATTTAATGTAATTACTCCACACAATATCTATAGTTGATGTTATAACGAGTTTCAAGCATTGTCTAATTCAATTAGAGGAATCATCTAAACATATGTTCCTACCATTTCACACATTGGCCACTGTATAAAGAGAATTGGTAAAAAGATATCATTAATACTTACAATGAAACTTTACATAGATCTATAAATTCACTATACATATATGTATAGCACAAGATAAGTCAAGTCATTAAATTTTATAGAGGCAAATAGGGATCTATCATTTAGGCCAACAAATACATTATGCTGAGTTAATAGGAATAAAGCAAGGTTGATATAATATAAAACAAATAGGAGAGCCATTGCAAGATGTCGATACCAAACATGTTTAGGCAATTACAAAGTGGAAAACTCAATAGATTGAAAATATAAAATGGCAATTGAAGCAAGATAAGGCCAATAGACCGTTACAACAAAATAGACATACATATACATATTGTAAGTAATAAATATAAAGGCCTAACAATAATATGAACATGCCATTCCAGATTACAACCATAGGACGTAAAGGCTGATTCAAAAGAATGACAAGGCCATATGAAGAGAAAACATGGTTTTAGACCTTCAAGGAGGCCACAGAAAGCCTGAAGGCCGAAGAAACTAGATGAAGGTGAATAAAAAGGAAGAAAGGATGTTTCATATAATAGGCCAAAGCAAATTGAGTGAAAGACACTAAACAAAGGAATCTTTGGTTATTATACAATAGGTTTTTGAAGCCAAAGAAGGTCGATTCTAAAATCATGGCCGATTTAAATACAAGAAGGCCACTCAAGAAGAAGGTAAGGGTCGATATCTTAGAAAAATCAGCAGTTAAATTATTACTAGGCTGAAATACTTGGAAGAGGCTGATCTAGATATAAGATGATACCGTTTAAAAGATACCACAAGGCAAGCTGATCAAAAGGCACATAGGTCATTGAATTACTAAGGCCAACACTAATGATTACAGGCTGACAGTTACACACTCGGTAGTTTTGAAAAGATGCTATGGTTTTAACGTAGTCAAGTGGTCAAATCAATGGTAAAAGGCACATTTAACATAAGAGGTGGCCTTTGAGACAATGATCGGCAAGTTCCTAAGGAAGCAGGCTGAGATTCAAAGCGACCAAAGGCAGAGTTTTGAAGAGTTTGATGGGAACATACATAGGTATCATGTATTTCAACAAAGCTCCAAACAACATGGAGAAGAAGGTTTTGATACATGAGAAGCATAATTCAATAGAAGATTTGAAGTAATTATAACTAGTAGTTTAAAAGATAAATACCGTTTCCTGAATATTCTTGGTGATTCTAAACTCTGCCAACGCTGTCCCCTCTCTTGCACTATATGTTTTTTATTGGTTTTCCCTTGCTCCCTATATTCTTTTTCTTTTTCTGTGTGTCTCCTTTCTTTCTCCCATGTGTTGTGCATATATTTCCTTTATTTTTCCCTTTGTTTTTACCTCCTTTTCCTCTCTAACTTTGGCACATATTATTTTTAGAAGTCACTCATTTTCATCTAGTTGACTCCACTCCTTGAGAGTGCATGGCATCCACTTTTCTTAAAGCATGTTAATAATTTAAGAAGATTTTTAATATTTCTTATTACATTGCATGAGCATCGTTGTTCTAATAAAGTTAGATTTATTTTTAAATATTTTTAAAACCACGCATATTGTATATTTACAAAATAAATAAAAGCTCTATTTATTTTTGGCTTTAACTAAAATATCAATGCAAGGGTAATACATATATATCCAAACATAAAGAAAAACACTTTACCAATATAATGATTTGAAAACAAAACAATAGTTTTTTATTAATCAAATGTTAAAAAGGATAAAGTGTAAACATGTTGAAATTGTGCACTGGAACAAACATACTGAGAAAATGAAATTAATTACTTTATCTAACCCACACAAGTCAATCATGCCAAACAAACTGATATTTCCCAAAAGTTGAAACTAAGACTACGTAATCACACAAAAATGAGGAGTAATCCAATCAAGAATACAAAATGGCATGATGCAATATGATCTACATGTGTGTGCAGTTATTGGGGTTCCGTATTACCAATTCTTGTCGAGTGGCTAGTCGATTCTACCTCAACCATGTTCTCATCTTCGACATTCCCTACATTCAGTCGCACTCAATTTTTCATCAATAGGTTAGTCCCCAAAATCATAGCTGAAGCTCAAGAAAAGATAATCCATAATTATATACATTTTTTTTTAAAAAAAATGCGCCTGGTAAACTTTTTAACGTGACCGGCGACGCTGGTGTGACACGCCCTCCGGCTCCACGCGAATGCTTTTGCCCGGAGCAATGAACCGGTGAGGCCACAACTGGGGGACCTCATCCCCTAGGAAGAACACTTCAAACCCGCGAGCTCATTGGCCCAGCGAAGGCGTAAAGCCTTGCGAGCTCGTTGGCCCAGCGGGGGTTTGAACTCTGGTGGCCGCCACTACATCCTGAGCGACTTAACCACTGAACCACGCCATCATCAGCCATAATTATATACATTTTAATCCATATAAATTACGCTAATTATCTATTATGCACTTTGAAATTTACCCAACAGTAAAATAATTAAGGTAATAATCGATAGTTCATAGTATAACTGAGTCAAAACAAAGTCAAGATGTGACATTCTTCCCCATTAGGAAGAGACATCATCATGTTGTGTGGTTACACAACATGCCCCATTTTGCCTTAGCAAAATAGGGACCCAACTCCTTTTTGTTTCTGCTTGTTTTTTTGCTTTCTTGCTTTGAGCGGTTTGGTAAAATTCAGTCATGTATGTCACCCTCGCTTATGCATGTGCATCATAAAGAGGGGTCAGTTGCCAAAGTTAGAGTTTGCTAGCACAAACCTCATAATTAGAAAGAGCACAAAATTCTAAGCAGGTTTGCCTTTTGGATCACCCTGATATTGTTTAAGGATATAAATTTATGCTAAGTCAAAGAGCGGTCAACCCGGATATTTCCCATTGGGTCATATTTCTAAATATCAATCATATTCGTTAACATGACCTTGACTTAGAAAGATCACCCGATGTTCATTTGTTCCCCGATATGCAAACGTCAAACTTAAATGAAGATGAATATCTACCCATCAAGAACTTGCACACCCAGAGAGTCATATTTCCAAATATCTGTCATCTTACAAAATATCACCCTTTGTGAATATCACCCTTTGCAAATATGACCATGACGTCATTTAGTTCCAATGAATAGAAGAGATCACCGTGATGATGACGTAATCAGTACGCCCAACTCGCAGAGGGTCACATTTCCAAACATCCATCATATTTCTTAATATGATGATGACGTCACCATAACCCGATAACAAAGAGAACATGATAGCATGATGATGTCATCATGATCTAACCCAAAGAGGTCACATTTCAAAATATCCCTAACCTTAGCAAATATGACCATGACGTCATCTTTCACAAATAACTGTCAAAGTCCATAAGTCGATGACGTCACACTTGCATTTTCAAATGAGGAGGATATTCCTAAGTGTCAAAGACCCGGATATTACCAATTTCCCTCATTTTGAACTTGATGACCCGATATGTCTGGCGTCGCAATAACCAATCCAATCATGCCAAGTGGAAAAATCCTCGGGGTCATATAAACACAGTATTATCATGATTTATTGACAAAAGTAATGTGACTCAATCTTGCTTATTAGTCAAAGGTTGACCATATCGATGACCAAATCACCCTAATCATTAGTAAATGATTGTCTCAGAGGGTCATATTTTCAAATATCCCTGATCTTCTAAGAGATCACCCTCCAGCATTAAATGCGAGCCCAACGGTAGGTCGTGCCCTCTCGATTTCAAATGAAAACCTGACACTTGGCATCATCCAGGAACGTCGTGCGAATGATCGATGGATTTAAATGAAATGATACACGTGCCCTAATTTGTCATATTGATAGGTTTAAAAGTGAATTTTAAGGATTATTTACATTTACCCTATAATAATTGAAATTTATAGAGCTCTGAAAGTAAGTGCATCACTGTCATCTGCAAACAGAACGGGACCCTCAACTTGACAGAATGGAACGGATGATACAACGTATTCACATTTGTCCCGTTATCAGTCATTTAGTAAAAGAAGAGGGTGATTGTCAGGTAAGTAAAGTTAAAACCCTCTCTTTTGTCATTTACTGCAAATCACAAGTTAAAATTGTTTTATTAAGTTAGTCAGTATGGTGATGCATGAAATTAATTAAAATGTTGAATTGCTGCTATGAAATGCATGTCATCTTTGAATCCTCCTCCATACAAACATGTTAGGGTAAGAAATGCATGTCTTTATATCAGAAGGAATAGATCTGACTCAGAGTTCTTGAAACCCATGTTCTTACAACCCGAGGGGGTAGTATTTAGATATGGGATGATAGATGACACGCATCAAGGGAAGATAGATTTGGATGCCTGGACGAGTAGGTTAGACAATGGAAGTGGAAACCCTATACTGCAAAGAATATATTCCACAGGGATGTGGCACGCTGGGGGATTTCCCTGTGCTATGGAGGCTACTGAATTAGTGGTTGAATGTGCACAAAATTATAACCCTAAGACTAGAAGAGTAGAGAAGCATGGCAGAGTGTATGCTGATTTCTCAATCAAGGGCATCACCTCTGCATTCAATTTGCCTGTAGGGAATAATGTGGTCAGATTGAGCCTAAGTAGGCTGGAGAAGGAATATCGTGGTAATGAAAAAGAAGCCAGGAGAATCATGTATCAGTGGAGGAATAAGAGTAGCACTTACAAAGCTTCTACTAAGCTGCCCAAATACTTGTTTAAATTTGATTTTGTTGAAGAGTATCAGTATATGATGGCCATGTTAAGCAGGATGACTGGGAGGCAACATGCTAGGAACTTTGAGAATTAGATATATGGGATTATCCAAATAGTATAGTATTCAGATAACAAGCCTCTCTGGGCCAAGATCATTAGTGACAGTTTAGATGAAGGAATGAGAAGGCTGGGTGGTAAAATGTGTATATTCCATATGACTTCTTATGTCGTATATGCCTGTGCTTTTAGAGGCACATTTAATGCTTTACAAATGGTGGGCAGGTTTGGAAACAATCCTGGTGATGTAAACATATGGGAACATTACCCATAGTTGAAAAAGAGGGAATACCTCCAAAATTACAAGTTAGTCAATGACTCCTTTTCTATGCATCTGGTCAGGACCACGGAAGAAGATAGAATGAAAAGGTTAAGTATGGAGGCTCAAGCTGTTATCTACAAATATGGGGCTTAGTTTATCCAGTTCCCTACCTTTTCATACATGAGAATAGAAGGATTTGAGGGGCACCCCCTCATGTTACCTAGATACCCCACTAATAAGGTCATTCTAATGGAGTTTGTTAGACAGGTATCAACCTCAGTTGAGGTCCATTTGGAGAAAGAGAAGATCCCGCCTGTGTTGTTTCCAGTATTCACTAGCTGGTATTTATGTCCTGACAGACAAAGTATTACAGATGCCATTGGAAGATTAAAGCTAATGCATCTGCAGCCATTTTCTATAGCTAGGTCATATGACCCATATGGCAGAATGCAGAAATTATTGGGAAAACAAATACATCAAAGGCACCTTGAAGATTATTGGACTAATTGTGATGATGAAGTAGAGGTCAGGAGAAGGACTTATCAAAAGTTCACACTCAATCAGATCTGGACCTTTGACTGTATTCCAGTGCCTACATAGTTTCACAAGGATGATGGAAAGATTATGTCTAGTGAATATGAGGATAATAAGGTGTATAATGACACCATCTCAGCTCCTGATTTGACTCAGCCTGAGGAGACTTCATTTGATCAAATAATACAAAAGGTTATCCAACTGACCCAGAACTGGGTAAATGCTGAAGTCACTAAGTTGAAAAAAGAAGGGTGTAGCCCTTACTATTGATAATAAGAAGAAAATACGAGTTATTTGAAGAGGAATATGATGACTTCCTCATTGAAAAGAGAAAATCTAATGGAGAAAGGTTACCTGCTGAAGAACAAAAGTAGCTAGGCAAAAATAAGAAGGTAGTTCCTGCACAGCAAGGGGTAATTGTTAAAAGGCTTTAACCAAAAGGTGATGTGGCATCGACATCTACATCTGCAGCTACATCACAACAAACCCCTGCCAAACAAAAATGCAAGAAGGTCATAAAGCTTGTTCCTGTGATTGTAGAAGAGCCAATGGAAGATGAGTTGTTGCAAGATGAGCCATTGGGAGAGGGTCCATTGGATGAAGAACATTTGGTTGAAGAACCTAGAGATGATGACCTATTGATAACAAGCAAGAAAAGAAAGAAAGTACAATAGACACCACCTCAGAAGAAGCATAAGACAACAATGAGGGGAAATGTTAACATTGACCCTATCATATTAAGAGGTGCAGGTGGTTTGACTTTCATGAAGGAACTACAGCATGAGGTTCCAATTCCAAATATTATTCAATTTAAAACTGAGAAGGTAGAAGAGCAAAGAGAAGAGAGACATAATGCTAGAAAAGAGCCACCCCTTCCACTGGATGACACAGTGTACTTATCAGATGATGAGGTAGTTACTGATGTTGTTGCACAAAAGATGGAGGCTTTAGTAGCCAATACTAAGATGACTCCTCATGGGACCCCTATGGCCCAGAAGGTGACTAGCCAAGAGGAGCTTGAAATAGATGAAATGGAATAGGATAATCTTGAAGACGTAGCCCAACATATAGGGTTGACTAATCTGGTAGAGCAGGTTACTAGTCCTGCAGTAATAGACTTGGCCTACCAGGGTGATATGAACCAAAATAGAGATAATGATCCATCGTCAGAGTCTGAAAAGGAGAAACTAGAGTGCATAAGGAGGTTGATGAGAGGATACCTGATCAAGGTAGAGATCAAGGCAATGCACCTCCAGAGCAAGAACAAATAGAAGCTCAGCTTTAGAGGAAGGGTGATCAAGAAATACCTGACAAGAACATTAATCAGGATGAAGGTATGCATGATAATAAGGATAATCAAGATAGTGATCCTACACATGAGGAAACTGATAAGGAAATCCCCATTAGGGTGGAGGATCAAAATGTTTCATCACTGCATGGAGAAGGAAGTAATCGAGGTAATAACCCAAGATTAGAAGAGAAATCAGATGAGAAAGGATTGAGCCTTGGAGAAATAAGCACATCTAAGGATGAAGAACAAAGTCTGGCACAAGATGAAGGTCAGGAGAAGGAGACAGAAAATGTGACCAAGGGTGATCAGGGTGATCCCCAAGGTCAGAATACACAATCTTCTCAGGAGGACCAAGTGCCCCATGATGAACAAAGTCAAAATGTTCAAGAAACCCCTAAGGAAAATTTACAAGAGAAGGTACATGGTTAGAATGTACATACTTCACAAGAACCTCCACCTCAGGAAGAAATCCCTCAATAGGAAGTACCTCAACCATATCCCCCTCATGAGAATGTGCATGAGGAAGAACCAAGGAAAGAGAATTCACCACCGAGGGCAAGGCATAATACAGAGTCTCATGATACTCAAAATAAGCAAAGTGACCAGCAAGATCCCAGGAGTGATGTTCCGTATTGGTTGTGACAAGAAATAAATTTGCAACAAATAGATGAGGTCCCTAATTTTGATGTTTCCACATTGTTTACTACAAGTATGTTGAAACCTAAAAGAAAGTCAAGGTCTACATCTGCCATAAAAAGAGATCCTACTATAGGTAGGAGGACAGCCCAAATAGCTTTACCAATGGTTGAAAAGGAGAAAGGAAAAATAGGCCTTGATGAGTTTCAAATAACAAACATTGATTTAGGTTTTGCAAATGAAGACCAGGAAGGTCAAGAAGGTAAAGATATTATTGATTCTCTAACACAAAGGGTGAAAAGAGAAAAGGATAAGAATAAGAAACATAAAGAGCACATTGCTCAATTGCATTCTTTCATTAAAGGGTTAATTGATCCTAAACACACACCGATCAGTCCAGCTACCCCATTAACAATCATATCCCAAGAGGAGATGACAGGACTAGATCTTATGAAGCATAAGGCACATTTAATGGATAATTGGTTCATATCTTTTATCTTTGAAGCAGAAAATGTGGTGAAAAGCTCCCTAGCGAATTGGAATTCTCTTGGTGTTTTGAAGAGTAGAGTGGATATATTACAGAATGAAGTAGGCAGGAGGTCTTTCAAGCTAGAAAAGCACCTAGATGCTTTGGGAGAGATGAAAAGGATTGATATGAAAATACTTATGGATAATAAAATACTAGATAATAACACTTCACAGTTGTTGAGCATTTGGTATGAAGATACTGGATTTGAATGTGATATCTTGAGGAGATGTAGTGGCAAGCTTAGGGACATAAGTATTAAACTACATGATCTCATGGCAAAAGAAATAGAAACCCTGGAGGCTTTAGAGGACAAGGTGGAAGGAAAAATAGAAAATCAAGATACTGATTTTGTTGTCCAGGCTTTCCATAACAATTTTAAGCAAGCAGCAGAAGATCTCCTTCACCATTTGATAGAAGAGGTAATAAACAAGGCCATGAGAATGAAAGCCAAGGTGGAAACATACAATGAAATGTTAAACAACAAGAAGAATAAATGGGATGCTCTTCAAGCAAAGTTTCATTCCCACAGGCATGCGATAATAAAGGCTAAGGTCCAGGATGGAGGTGAAGTTGAGAGAATAGTGCAACTGTATGAATCCATCAAGGCAGCGATAAAGGTGCACATAAGGGTGATCTACACGAGAATGATAGTGATGATGATGAGGAGGAGGATGAAGAAAAGGATGTAAATGAAGAAGAAGATGAAAATGAAGAAGAGGCAGAGGATGAAGAATAAGTAAAGATGCATGATGATAAAGTCATATGCATAATCAAATAGCAAAAGGATAAAGTTATACCAGATAGTTGCCAGCTGGCAACTTGTGCCACGTCTACCAGTGTTGACCCAGTCAAAGAAGGAATATTGATCGTTGATCTAGATAGATAAATCTTGATCGTTGATCACATGTAACCGCCTCCTCTCCTTATTCTATAAAAGGAGGTGGAGGGCTCATTTTGTATTATTAGAAACTTAATTAAAGTTAGATTGTTGAAGCATTCAGGATTAATTTCAAGGCTTTTGTGAATGTACATGTCTTTTGAATACTTAATGAAAGAGAAGCTATTTTGATTACAAATAATTGTAAATCTTGAGTAATCAGTGGATGAAATCTAGATATATGCATTGATTAGCTGCGTCCCTTGGAGTGCTTGTCAATCTGCATGTGTTGTTTTCATTCCTTGTTCCTTCAAAGTTAGCATCAACCATACCTAGCTATGGAACAACCTGGTGAAATTATGGTTTGGTTTCTTCTCTTCATGAATGTATCTGGAATGTATGTGACTCACTAGCTAAAGGTTCACCAAATTTTGAAGTATTCTTTAAATTTTCTTTGAATTTCATTGCAAATCACCTTCATAATTGCAAATAACATACAATATAAAGCAAATAAACATGAAATATGCCTATAACTTGTAAATAATTGAACACATACAACATATTTTGAGTGAAAGCATGTTAAAATGACAAATATCATGCAAATACATATGAATATCAATGATAAGCATGTAAATATTTGCTTATAGGCACATTATTTGATTAAATACACAGTGTAGAAGTATAAAACAAGTTCATGACAGTGGATGCTCAGAAGAATTGATCAAACTTACAAATATAATTATTATTTGTGGAGCATAGTAGAAATAACCTTGTTTGTGAAGTAAATTTACAGGAAATAGGTGCAAAATCGAATATACAGATAACAATTCACAATATAGACAGTGTGAGACCCCTTGAAATGGAAAACAACATATCACACCAACCTCTAAGTAATGACAGAAGATCATGATCTGATCAATGGAGACTTGGAGTCATCAGTTTGTTCCAAATTGATCATACTTTTTAAGATAATAAAGGTTTGTTGTGCAAATTTTTATGCATGTTGTTATGACTAACAATAATCATCAACACGTCCCAATGTATTATTACACAAAACTTAAATAATAATGTATCTCACTACTACTAATGTATCAAAAGGTATCATCAAATCAAATAACAATATCTCAACTATGCATAAATAAAAGAAACTATGCTAAATCCTCAAATGAGGAAAATATTTGTCTATCTCCTTAGCATCCTCCCATGTGGTACTATCCACAGAATATTGGTCCCACTAGACCTTATACTACACAATATCCTTGTTACACAACTTAACATTGTGCCTCTCCAAAATTTGAGTGGGCTCCACCACTACCACTCTTGGATCCTGTACCTATAAAGCATGCTAATCAAGTATATGTGCAAAGCATCAGGATGATATGGCTTAAGTAAAGACACATGAAAAACATTATGGATTATGGAAAGAGCAAGTCTATAAGCGATGGGATTAATCACTTCCAACACATCAAACAATCCTACAAATCTAGGAGCAAGTTTGGATGCTTTGCCAAACGCTACTAAACTCTTCTAAGGCTTGACCCTTAGGAAGACTTTGTCACCTACTGAAAATTGTTTGAACATCTTATTCTTGTCTACATAACTCTTCTAGTGATTTGAAGCTTGCTTCAATTTCTCTTTGATCAACCTCATCTGATCATCCATTTCCCTAAGCATATCAGGTCCAATTACTATCGTGTCTTCCACCTTGTCCCAACTAATAAGTGTTCAAAACCTATGCCCATAAAGAGATTTGAAAGGTGTCATCCCCAAATATGCATGGTATGAACTATTGTAAGCAAACTCCACCTGTCAACACCCTAAAATGACCAAGTCGTCACACTACTTGCATTTTGTCTAATTCTTCTAATCACTTGCATTACAACATTAATTGAATAATCTAATTATTTAATTAATTTCATCTAATTCTTCTAAATCACATACTTTCGACATTAATTAAATAAATTCTCTTTATTTAATTAATTAAATCAAACTCATCTATTATTCTTCCACAATTAAATAATTTTAATTATTTAATTAGATAATTATCTTCTTTCCAAATCTCAAGTCTCCATTAATTAAATAAATCCCATTATTTAATTACTTCATCACAAATTCCCTCTTATCCAAACAATTAAATAATTCTCAATTATTTAATTAAATCAAATTCATTCTTCCAAATTTGAATAAATCAAATCAAATTTATTTAAATTCTCTCATTCTCCAAAAATAAAATAAATCAAATATTTTATTTATTCTTCCAAATCATGCACAACAATTAAATAAATCAATTTATTTAATTTGCTTTCTTATCTTCAAATTCTTCAAATATCTTTCAAATTTTCTAAAAATAAGTCTTTTTCTCCATGCACACAAAATTAAATAATTTATTATTTAATTTCTCTTAAATCATGCAAAAGCAAATCTTAAGTTGAGTTATCTATTTCACTCAACCTTGTTTTTATCAATTTCTCTTAAATTAGAAAAAAAACTTTCTAATTTATGAAAAGCATGTCTTATCTTTAGAAAAGAAAGTGATTAACTCAAATAAAACAACTTTTGTGTGACACGTCTTTTTCTTATTCAATGCATGTTCCTCAACTGTTCTCCTCCGTTGATTCTTCTGAATTATCTGGACCGTTGATCGATCTCTGTTGAAACCTATATAAACCCCCCTCATCTCCTTCATTATCTCTCTCTTCGATCACTTATTCTCAGGCATACTTAACAGGGCTTTGAGCATATATCGCATGGATTGAGCAACTTCACGATCTCTTGACATTGATCTTTGAGCACACTACTTGCTTGTTGCAACCATGGTTTTGCAATACTATTGAGCAATCCACAGTCATCCAAAGGGAACAATACAAATCTCGGTAAAAGCTTTCATGTTTCATTGATTTATTATTAATGGCTTTTATTTAGATCGGTTCTCTTTATGTTATTGGGCATTTGATTTAATTAGTTTGATTTAGTCAATTTTAACTTGGAGGAGTGGGAGGATGAGCACGAGCAGCTTATGTATTGTTGCCAGGCTCGTACCTCTTCAGGCGATGGATAGATACTATCGAGAGATACTTGTCAGAGCGTGTATTGAGACAGTTTGGGTTACCACAGGGGCTACCAGTGGGGGAGGTGACACATGCTAGGACACGGCGGGAGGTTGGGGACTGGGATGCAGAGATTCCAGGAGCGACAACATTGGCAGAGGTACGGGGACTTGTCCTTGTGAGATGGGATTGGGATACAGGACTGGCAGATCCAGGTACACTGCCAGAGTACAATAGATACTGGCAGACACACAGGTTGGTGCGGTTGACTACACTAGGGGTGGCAGGGGCAATGGGGGAGCTACTAGTCCCAAGTGCAGAGGCCAGGATGAGACGACAGGCTAGAGCGGCAAGACAACAGGCAGTTGGAGAGGCCAACAGGCCGATGTGGAGATGGTGGAGGAGGGGGACCCGGTCGTAGAGACCGATTTGCAGAGGACTGAGCGGTTGCTACAGGAGGAGATAGCCCAGAGGACTCAGCTAGAGCTTTGGATGGTACGGTTGAGGAGGGATAGGGATGCAGTGAGGGTCGAGGCGAGACATGCCAAGGCCTTAGCCCAAGTGCAGACACAGGTAGCAGCAGCAGCACAGATAACCCTAGCACAGCTATAGATCCAGGCACAGACACATATACAAGTATAGGTACAGGCGCCAGCCGCACCCGTAGCAGATGACGGGCAGCTAGCCCAGGTGACGAGGGAGAGAGATGTAGAGGTACAGCTATGGCTGACAGCAAAAGCCAAACTTCATAGAGTGAGGCGGGAGAGAGATGAGGCACATCGTGCACTGGGTGCAGATCAGAGGACCTTATACAACGAGCTCATCCGTGTGCAGGGAGAGCTAGTGTCAGCAGCGAGAGAGGCGGAGTACTACAGGGGGCTCTACGCGGGTGCGGTGCTAGCAGCTCAGCAGGCACCCAGTTACAGAGACAGGACCAGATCTAGGGCATCCGGGTCCCGCAAGACAGGGCAGTCACTGTCCTCAGTTAGAGGACCAGGGGTGACACCAGGGGGAGGAGGACTAGCAGGGGGACCTGCACCGAGCACAGGTGGAGGACAGGGGCCACAACAGGAGGGCAGCTCTACCCACTAGAGCATGCACATTTGTATATTGTATCATCTTGTATCATTTTGGACTGATGCCTGCGTGCATCTTGATGTATATTTTGCGGGCTCTTGATAGCCGTGATGTACTATATTGATGTATATATGGACTATTGATGTAGACACATATATTTTGTATATATGATGACCTTCACGTGAGATATATGATGATCTGTTCTACTCATTGATGTTCATGCTTGCTTGTATGCACTTCTTGATGTCATGGATGTGATGATATGTATGTATGATTATAGATTTATGTGATGATGTATATTGCGTATATGATGCTTATAGATGTATGATGATATAGATGCTATGACTAGTGATATCTAACATGTGGGTTTTGCAGATATACACCAGAGAGAGGAAAAGAGGAGATGGAAGACATGGACTGTTGATCAATCATTACAATGAAAACGATATAAGGGTTGTGTGGACGGATGAGTGATGAGCTTGTTGCATTGGTTTCACAATTATATATAAAGAGCAATCCTTATTTTTGATATAGCACGTGGATAGTTCGCCACCAAGGTATAAAAGACCAAGGTGTAGTAATATCCGAGTGCATGGATGTTGACTCTGCAAGCGAGCGGTTTGAACTTAGATCCTTTTAGACATAATATAACCTTGTTGGAATATGTGAATGAGCCATAGTCTTGAACATAAAATAAACTTCAATACATGCAAATACAAGAAGAGTATTAAATATGTAAGATGCTAGGTTGTAACACACACAAGATAAATAGAATGCTAAGAAAGATGCTAAAGATCATTCCTCAAACACGGCACACAAAAGTAATGACTATGCCCCCAATCAGTACTGCATCGCAACATACCAAGATTATAGATAAATCAAGGTAGCCTTGAATAGGTAATGGATAAAGGAATAAAAGATAAACCATAACACAAATTGACTAACTTACAAAGTAAACATGCAGCCAACATATTCTCTTGCCAAAGAGGTTGCTCAGGATAGATTGGATAGGAAAGATAACAGCATTATCGCAAGAGCGATGTGTCTGTTAAAGGGGGTTATCTATCGAAAAAGACAATGTCTTGCTGTAGGAAATGCCACATGTCGCAGGAGACGCGTGTGTTGGTCTCGATCATGGAACACTTTGCAGAAGACAAGCTTGTTGATCTAGTGCTTTGGTTAAGCTAGAATTAGTTGATGCTGGCAATCAGAACAGTAGGACAGCATACGACTCTAGAAGCAAGCTGCTTTGCTTCAGGTTTGTTAAGAACTTTTGCTTTGAAAGGATGCACTAGCTCGCTGCTTGAGTTAGTCAAGTCGAGGCAAATGGATTTTAAAAAAAAATGGAAGATAAGAAAGGCGACAGTGCTAATGGATTGGGGTGGGTGGAGAATGATGGATCATGTGTGCCTGAGTACTGGATACATCCTTCGTATTCTAGACTACCTACATACCCTGTATCCACGGGATCAAGGCACATTATGATGAAAGATGAAAATGATAAATATGTAGTTGTGGATAGAGTGATGAGATGGGTCAAGGTGGTGAGGGGGAGATCTTATGTACCTAAGTACTAGATACTTCCTTCGTATGCCATACTGCCTACATACCCATATCCATGGGATCAAGGTACTTTAAGACTAAGAAGAGATAATATGTAGTTCTATAGAGGAATGGTTAAACTGACTGACAAGTGGTTTGCTGTGAATGTAGAGGATCATGCCGTCGTTGATGTCGAGAGAGTGGCACCACCCTATAGCACATGAGGTAGTACAGCTGATGTGGGAGGAGGATGCATTCCTAGACCACGCGGGATTATGGCACGTTGAACACCTGACTCACATTAGGGTGAATCTCGCCCTAGTGACAGCAGTGGTAGAGAGGTTTCACAGTGACACAGGTTCATTTCACTTTCTGACAGGGGAGGCGACAATGACTTTGGAGGATGTGTATCGCATCCTAGGGATTTAGATTTATGGGGAGAGAGTGGACTTTGACCCGACACAGGGAGAGGCAGGCATGGTAGAGGTATTTTGCACAGATGATTTGCAGATAGACGACGGAGAGATTCGGTGGGCAGATGTCCCGAGACTCTGCGACAGGATCAGGTGGATAGTGTCTTCATTGATTGGTGGCTTCCTCTGCCCAGACAGGAGATCTAGAGGATTATCAATTGGCTGGGGCACTGTACTATCTGGGATGTTCACACATGGCATTCAGTATGCATGGGGCCCATGTGTGCTGGGACAGTTGTACCACGATATGCATCACTGCGTGTATAGGAGAGGCAGGAGTCTCTCAGCAGGGGTGACTCTTCTATAGGTGTGGGCGTGGGAGCATATCCCAGTGATTTGACCCATGACACAGCGCCATCGGGATAGGGGAGAGCCATACGCATTCCTATATGAGGGAGTGATTACACATCAAAGGTTGGGATCTATTAGCCATTGGAGGCGGCAGATCGATGAGATGGACATATTTGTTTGGAGGCCATGGTTACTATGCAAGGAGTGGGAGGATGAGCATGAGCAACTAATTAACTGCAGACAGGCTCGGTATCTGTTTGGGAGATGGACAGACATGATTGAGAGATACCTGCCATAGCGGGTACTTACACAGTTTGGGTTACCACAGGGGCTACCCGTGGGGGAGGCGACACATTCCAGGACATGACAAGAGGTGGGGGACTAGGATGTAGAGATTCTAGTAGTGACAACTTTGGTAGAGGTATGGGGACTTGTCCCCGTGAGATGGGATTGGGATACAGGACTGGCAGATCCAGGTACACTGCCAGAGTATGACAGGTACTGGCAGACACATAGGCTGATGAGATTGACTACACTAGGTGTGGCAGGGGTAGTGGGGGAGGGACTAGTCCCAGGTGTAGAGGCTAGGATCAGATGACAAGCTAGAGCGACCAGACAGCAGGCAGTTGGAGAGGCCAGCGGTCAGCAGGCAGATGTGGAGATGGCGGAGGAGGGGGAGCCAGCCATAAAGACTGATTTGGAGAGGGCTGAGCAATTGTTACAGGAGGAGACAGCCTGGAGGACTCGACTAGAGCTTCAGATGGTACGACTGAGGAGAGACAAGGATGCAGCAAGGGTTGAGGTGAGACAGGTTGAGGCCTTAGCCCAAGTGCAGACACAGGTAGCAGCAACAGCATAGACAGCCCTGGCACATGCACAGGCACAGCTACAGGTCTAGGCACAGGCACAGATACAGGTACCAGCTGTACCAATAGTAGATGACAGGCAGCTAGCCCAGGTGATGAGGGAGAGAGATGCAGAGGTACAGCTATGGCTGACCGCAGAGGCCACACTTCATAGAGTGAGGCGGGAGAGAGAGGAGGCACGCCGTGCACTAGGTGCAGATAAGAGGACCTTATACAGTGAGCTCGTTCAGGTGCAGGGAGAGTTAGTATCAGCAAGCAGAGAGGTAGAGTACTACAGGGTGCTCTACGCAAGTACAATGCTAGCGGCGCAGCGAGAGCTGAGCTACAGAGATAGGAGCAGGTCTGGAGCGTCAGGTTCTCGCAGGACGGGGTAATCATTGTCCTCAGTGAGGGGACCATTTGTGCCACCAGGGGGAGGATGAGGACCAACAGAGGGACCATCTGGGGGACCTGCACCGAGTACAGGTGGAGGACAGGGGCCACAGTAGGAGGGCAGCTCTACCCTCTAGAGCATGTATATTTGTATATTGTATCATTTTGGACAGATGCCTGCGTGCATCCTACTATATATTTTGGCTCTTGATTGCCTTGATGTACTATATTGATGTATATATGGACTATTGATGTAGACACATACATTTGGTACTATGATGACCTTCACATGATATATATGATGATCTATTCGGCTCATTGATGTTCATGCTTGTATATATGCGCTTCTTGATGTCATGGATGTGATGATATGTATGTATGATTATGGATTTATGTGATGATGTATATTGCATATATGATGCTTATAGATGTATGATGATATAGATGCGATGACTAGTGATATGTAACATGTGGGTTTTGCAGATATGCACCAGAGAGAAGAAAAGTGGAGAAGACGGAAGACAGAGACTATTGATCGATCATTGTTTTGAAAACGATATAAGGGTTGTGAATGGATGAATGATGAGCTTGTTGCATTGGTTTCACAATTGTATATAAAGAGCAATCCTTATTTTTGATATAGCACATGGATAGTTCACCACTAAGGTATAACAGACCAAGGTGTAGTAATATCCGAGTGCATGGACATTGACTCTACAAGCAAGCGGTTTGAACTTAGATCCTTTTAGACATAATATAACCTTGTTGGAATATGTGAATGAGCCGTAGTCTTGAACATAAAATAAACTTCAATACATGCAAATGCAAGAAGAGTATTAAATATGTAAGATGCTAGGTCGTAACACACACAAGATAAATAGAATGCTAAGAAAGATGCTAAAGATCATTCCTCAAACACGGCACACAAAAAGCAATGACTATGCCCCCAATCTGTACTGCATCTCAACATACCAAGATTATAGATAAATCAAGGTAGCCTTGAATAGGTAATGGATAAAGGAACAAAAGATAAACCATAACACAAATTGACTGACTTATAAAGTAAACATACAGCCAACATATTCTCTTGCCAAAGAGGTTGCTTAGGATAGATTGGATAGGAAAGATAACAGCCTTATCGTAGGAAATCTGTGTCTGTTAAAGGGAGCTATCTACCTAAAAAGACAATGTCTCACTGTCGGAAATGCCACATGTCGCAGGAGACGCGTGTGTTGGTCTTGACAATGGAACACTTCACAGAAGACAAGCTTGTTGATCTAGGGCTTGGTTTAAGCGGTACTTAGCTGATGTTGGCAATCGGCATGCAGGATAGTAGATGACTTTGGAAGTAGGCCTCTTTGCTTCAGGTTTGTTAAGGACTTTTGCTTTGAAAGGATGCACTAGCTCACTACTTGAGTTAGTCAAGTCGAGGTGAATGGATTTTCAAAAAATGGAAGATAAGAAAGGCGATAGTGCTAATGGATTGGGGTGGGTGGAGAATGATGGATCATGTGTGCCTGAGTATTGGATACATCCTTCGTATTCCAGACTACCTACATACCCTATATCCATGGGATCAAGGCACATTATGATGAAAGATGAAAATGATAAATATTTAGTTCTGGATAGAGTGATGAGATCGGTCAAGGTGGTGAGGGGGAGATCTTATGTACCTGAGTACTGGATACTTCCTTCATATGCCAGACTGCCTACATACCCATATCCATGGGATCAAGGTACTTTAAGACTGAGAAGAGATAATATGTAGTTCTAGTGGTTGTGATGATGTAGAAGCATTAAGAAGATAATAGCCTTATCGCAGGAGCGATGTGTTCGTTAAAGGATGCTATCTGCGGAAAGGAGAAAAGATTGAAGAGCGCATTGTGAACCACGAACAAGGAACCAATCCTAGACCTAAGTTAAGGAAAGAGTTGCCCCCATTATGGTAGTAGAATTCGCATGGATGACTGATGAAGAAGACATAGAAAGCTTTGACCTAGGACAAGACAGTGTTAACTGTAGACACAAATCAAGACGTGGGATGACGACGATGGACATTGACAAATTTCCAAGCTATACTAGATAGGGAGATGGAAATGCAAACAAAGTCAATGGTTTTATTATGGATGGATGGATACAGTGCGTTGTTACATGAACAAGACCTGATAGATGACAGGTGTTGACTCTACACATAGCGCCTGTTTGCCAGGTTTTCACCAGAGGACGGATGTTTTTTGGATTTTTATAGATTTTTTTTTTTTTTGAATACTCTGAGGATTAGGCATAGAACTTCTTGAGATGGACACTGTTAAGTGGCTCATCTAGAGGAATGTCATCAGGTGTAGCTAAAGTATAAGCTCCTGATCCATATGTTGTTGTGACAATAAAGGGACCTAACCAATTAGGCTCAAACTTGCCCTTCTTTTCTTGATCTGCTTGATTTCTCTTATTCTCTTTGAGTACAAGATCACCAACTTGAAACCATCTTTCCTTGATCTTTTTGTTGTAATTACGCCGGAGGCAGTTTTGATAGACATGGAGATGATTAAGTGCGGCAAGGCACCTCTCATCTAGTAGTTCAAGCTCAGCTAATTTGGAAGTGCGATACTCCTCTCTGTCGATCAGGCCCTGCATGGATACTCTGAGGGATTGGATCTTGACCTCTATAGGTAGGATGGCTTTAGAGCCATAGACTAAGGCATATGGTGTGGCACCAGTTGGTGTTCTGATACTAGTGCGGTAGGCCCATAGGGCGGGATTGAGTTGCAAGTGCCAATCACGACAAGCTTCATTGACTATTTTCTTGAGGATTTTGAGAATGGTTTTATTGGAAGCCTCAGCTTAGCCATTCCTCTACGGATAGTAGGGAGTTAAAAAGTGATGTTGGATATTGTATTGTGTGCACAAGGCACAGACATCTTGATTCTTGAATGGTCTCCCATTATCAGTGACAATGGCTTGGGGGATACCATACCGGCATATGAGATAGTTAAGGATAAACTTGGCTATTTGCTTACCGGTGATATAGGTCATGGGAATGGCTTCAACCCACTTCGTGAAGTACTCAATGGCGGTAATAATGAATTTGTGGCCATTGGATGAGGATGGGTGGATTTGTCCTATCAGGTTGAGACCCCATTAAGAAAAAGGCCATGGAGTAGTCACAGGCTGTAATTCATGAGCTGGTGCATGAATCAAATCTCCATGCTACTGGCATTGTAGACACTTCTTAGCAAATTGTGTAGCATCTTGCTCCATTATAGGCCAGTAGTAACCTGTTCTTAGTATCTTCTTAGAAAGATTAGGATCGGTAGAATGTGCGTCACAGACACCTTCGTGTATGTCTCATAACGTAGCTTTGACTTCTTCTGTGTTAAGACATCGTAAGAGGATACCATCAAGACTCCGGCGATATAATGTATCACCCAGAATGGTGTAAGGGGAAGATCGACGGATAAAGGTTTTGCATTGGGTGGATGATAGGTCAGGGGGAAAGGTATTGTGTTGAAGGTATTCATAGATATCTTCATACCATGGGGAATTGGGACCAACAAGTTCACAGATGATTTCAGTAACGGGAACATTGACGGCTAGTATCAACAATTGCTCGATCAAGAACTCACATTTCTATGTATTAGCAGGTATGTCAATCAGTGACCCGACAGAAGCCATAGAATCAACATCTTTGTAATGCTCTCTTGGAATTTGCTCAAATGTGATGCTAGAAAAATGTGGTTTATAGGCATCCACTAGTTGCTTGTAGGGGACCAACTTTTCATCTTTTGTTTGGTACTCATCTGTGACTTGGCGAATGACTAGTTGTGAGTCTCCATATACCTGTAATTCTGTGATGTCCCATTGGACTGTTGTATTGAGACCTATGAGGAGTGCTTCATACTCGGCAATGTTGTTGGTGCAAGGGAATGCAAGTCGATATAACTTTGGAATATAGTCATTTTGAGGTGTGATAAATAAGATACCAGCCCCTGATCCATGCTGTGTGTAGGAACCATCAAAGTACAACTTCCACATTATTGAGTTAGAAAGAGTGAATAGATTCTCATCCGAAAAGTCTGCTAGCATAGGGTGTGTATCTGTCATGGGTGCTTCTGCTAGTTGATCTGCTAGGGCTTGTCCTTTGATTGCTTTACGATCCATATACTTAATGTCAAACTCACTAAGGATCATGACCCATTTAGCTAGTCTGCCTGTAAGAGTTGCTTTTGCAAGTAGATACTTCAAGGGATCAATTTTGGCTATAAGATTTGTGTGTTGGTTCAACACGTAATGCCGCAGCTTTTGGGAAGTGAACACTACTGCTAAACAAGCCCTTTCCATCGGTGAATAATTGAGTTCATATCCCACCAAGGTTCTACTAATATAATAAATTGCATGCTCTTTTCCTGATTCATCATGTTGTGCTAGCAAGGCCCCTAGGGCCGAAGTTGTAGTTGAGATATATAATATCAAAGGTTTATCAGCAACTGGTGGAACTAATATAGGAGGTGTAGGTAGATACTCTTTGAGCTGATCAAATGCTGCTTGACACTTATCATCCCATCAAAATGAGACATCCTTCCAGAATAGGTGTTGAAATGGTTGACATTTATCTGTTAGCTGTGAGATGAAATGCCTAATGGATTGCAACCTTCCCTAAAGGCTCCTTAATGCTTTGAGGTTCTTTGGTGGAGGCATCTCCACTATAGCCTTTACTTTTGCGAGGTCTACTTCGATGCCTCTACGAGATACAATGTATCCCAATAGCTTCCCTGATGTTACACCAAAGACACTTCTTTAGATTGAGGCGTACTTGGTATTTCTCGAGCCTGTCAAAGATCTGTCCTAGAACTTGTATGTGATCTGCTCTGGAAGATTTAGCTAGTATGTCATCAACATAGTCCTCCATGATATGATGAAAGAGGTCATGGAATATCACTGTCATTGCTCTCTGATAGGTTGCTCCTGCATTCTTTAGACCAAATGGCATGACACACTAACATTAGTTACCCCAAGGACAAGTAAAAGTTATTTTATGTTGATCTTCTTCTGCTATCCTTATCTGATTGTAGCCTGAGAATCCATCCATGAGAGAAAGCATTTCATGACCTGTTGTCAAGTCTACTATAATATCAATGTTTGGTAATGGAAAGTCATCTTTGGGACATGCTTTATTAAGATCTCTAAAATCATTGCACATGCGGATGCACCCATTGGGTTTAGACACAGGTACAATCTTTGATACCCAATCTGAATAGTCAATAGGTCGTATGAACTTTGCATCTAACAACTTCTGTATTTCCACTTTTACTAAGAGAGTTATTTGTGGGTGCATCTTTCTCAGCTTTTGCTTGACTGGTTTCACTTTTGGATCAATTGTGAGATAATGAACTACTAGCTTAGGGTCTAGCCCTAGCATATCCACATAGGTCCATGCAAAGTTGATGGTTCTCTGTAAGAAGATTGTGTTAAGATTCCTATGCTCTGTTTCTGATAATGATGCTGCAAGGAATGTGGTCTTTGGATTTTGCTCTGTGCCAAGGTTTATCTCTGTAGAATCTTCCACTAGGAGAGTTGACTTCTCTTGATACTTAGATGGTAGGGGAAGGTCAAATCCTCCATCCTCAGGTGCCACAGTTGGGTTTTCACCTTTGGATACGTCCTTTGTTTTTACTATTTTGTGATCAGGAGGTGCCACAGTGTGGTTTTCACCTAGAGATCTTTCTTTATTTTTACTTTTGTGACTAGAGGATTTGGCATTCTCACCAAAATAAGTTGTTGGCTCTAGTTCCATTACAAAACCTGCTTTATGATCGCCAAGAGGGATACCTTCCCGAAGTCCCATGAATTCAGCTATAGCTTCGTCATTCTGAAATACATCTATAATGGGGGACCCTTGTTGGTCCCAATCGATAAGTTCAGGGTAGACAAGAGTTACTTTCTGGGTGTTTGTGGTGGAGGTTAAGGATACGGAGGATAGCATAAAAATGGAGGATTCTACAAATAGCTTGGTCATATGGAGGGAAGAGTCATCGATGATATCCTCAGTAGACGTCGAATCGGTGGGAAAAATTTCAGCCACCTCGTCAAGGATATACTCGATGTCCAAGGCACGCCGTACCTTCTTGCCAAACCTAAACCCTTCTTGTCTAGTTTCTTTGTCACAACAATGGGTTCCATTGTTCCTTGATTCTATTTCCCAAGGCCACCTTTGCCTTTATAGCCCATGTGTTTGACTATCCTTAAGCCATTACCATATTGCTTGACTGGTATTATGACTAGTTCTCTCTCTTTATAGAGCCAAGAAGAAATGTCCTCAATAGTTTTCTCCTCCAATAACCGTCCTTGTTGGAATTGGGTTAGAAATGTTGGGGGAGGAATAGCTATTTTTTTAGTTACTTTGGCAATGGGCAGTTGGCCATAAGATTTTGGGGATAAAGGCATCTGCCCTACACAACAAGATTTTGAGATATCATAAGTTCCAAAGCCTATATCACAGATGTGAGCTTTGATTTTAGGAATAGGATTAGGTTCACTTGTAGAGGCTTGTGTCAGAGTTTCAGGATCGACATATAGTGGGGATTCAAGGGCTTTTGCATTGTTAGGCACTTGGTTGCAATTCTTATAACTACTTTGCAAGACACGACAGAATTCAAAAGGATTGGGGTCTCTTGGGATAGTGATCTCTGTACCATTGTATGGGAACTTTAGAGACTGATGGTACGTGGAGGGAATAGCTTTCATTGCATGGATCCATGGGCAGCCTAGAATTATGTTGTAAGGCAGCTCAATATCAAGGACTTGACACTTGGTTTCAAGCATGACAGGACCCAGTTGTATAGGCAAGTGGATAATACCTTCTGAACGATGTCCAACATCATCATATCCCTTGATTGTAATACTTTGATCAGTGTTGACATGATCCTTAGAGTATCCCAATTGCTTAAGTAACTTTCAAGAACAGATGTTGAGACCAGCACCACCAGCTATGAGTATACATTTGATTTTGCGCTTATGGATGAGAACCTTGATATGAAGGGCATCATTGTGACACAGATCGTGGGATGGGAGATCTTTCTCAAAGAAGACCACATTGTAGGGTGAAGCAATATTACCTACTATAGCTTGGAAATCCGCGACCACTATATTGTTAGGAACTGAAGACTCTTGGAGGGCTTTTTCTAGCACTACTCCATGTGTAGGTGATGACCATAGAAGGTCCAAGATAGAGATCTGTGCTGGCATTTTCCCTAGATGTTCGATAAGACTATAATCAGATTAAGCCGGAAGACTGGGTGTAGGACCACGAATGGTGACACGACCACGATGAGTTGTAACAATGCAATCTATAGATTTGCCTTTGATTGTGAGGGTAGACACTCGACTCTTCTCAAAATGACCTACAATGGAATCAAAGGAAGTGGAAGCATGATTGATACCTTTACCTCTATCCTGAGGAGGAGGTGGACCATGATGAGGGAATGGTTCCTTGTACATATCGAGATCTTTATTCGTGTGCTGAGCTAGTGGATCATCTTGTAGAGATATTTGATTGCCTTCGATGAGATTTTGGATTAGGTTCTTGAGTTTCATGCACGATGTGGTTCTGTGCCCCTTGCTCCTATGGAATTCACAGTATTCATTTTCTCTGTACCGTGTAGTTTTGTAAATAGGCTCTCCATACGGGGGAGCATCGGGTAAGGTGATGAGGCCTTTGTGTAAAATCTTTTGTAGGACAGATTCTATGGGCTCTCCCAAGGGAGTGAATTGACGCCGCAGAGGGTAATCTTGTTGAGGCCACTCTTATTGTCATTGTTGTTGGTTTTGGTAAGGTTCCCTTTGTTGTTGATGTTGTTGAGGTGGAGCTTGACTTGGTTTGGAAAGCTGCAGCGGCATTTGCAAAGTTTGGACATGTTTAGAATCAACCACCCCATCGTTGACCACATTTTTGTTTTTGTTCCAATATTTGGGCTTATCGCTCGATTGCTGATGAGGAGCATTGTCTTTCATTTCTTTGAAGATTTTAACCACACCCTTAGCAATGAGGGCCTTTTCAATATTGATTCCCTTGTATGTGATTTTGTCGAAGGTCGTAGCACTAAGAATTTGCAAATGAAAACCTAACTCTTGGTTGAGGTTCTGCACAAATATGCTAACAAGTTGTTTCTCAGGAATCTTGAAAGGGAATTTGCTAGCCATTTGTCTCCATCATTGATGGAAAGAATTGAAAGTTTCTCCATTCTTTTGTTTGTTGTTGCATAGATCAGTCATGGAGATTTCATGCTCTGCGTTGTAGGAGAAATGGGTTGCAAATTGCTCTGCTAGCTCGTTAAAAGATTTGATACCCGTAGGTAAGTGTGAGAACCATTCTATAGCTTGACCTCCAAGACTGCGAGGAAAGAGACGCATAAGATACGTATCGTTATGTGAGACCTCGAAACAAGCAAGATAGAATTCATTGAGATGGTCTTTTGGGTCGCCTTTTCCTTTGTATTTATCAAACTTATGAATAGTAAAATTTTGAGGGAAAGGGATCATGGGTAGTGACCGATAGAAAGGATAAGGACACACTTCTTCTAAAGAGAAGGTCTTCTTGGTGTGGCCAAATGTAAGATCAAATAGCTGTTGTTGAACTTCCGCAATTTTTAGCTCCATCATTGTGGGAGGGGTTGGAAACATCTCTTGTTGTCCTAGAAGTGGCTGTTGTTGCCCATATGGAAGATTGTAGTTTAAACCATGAGCATTGGTATTATAAGGGTCGTATGATTGGTTGGGGTCATACACATTGTATGTTGGATTCGGATTGGTTTGAGATTGGATGTTTTGATTTGGAAGAGGTGGAGGTGGCACTAGGTAAGAATGTTGGCTTTGTGATGGTTGAAGAAAAGAATTGGGTGGAGGAAAGCTAAAGTGAGTTGGATTAGGTTGTGATGGTGACACATAGCTTTGGGAAACTTGATGTTGGGGAAGTTGAAGGTGGCTAGGCAATGTGTGAAAGAAATTTAGCACTGATGAACGTAGTGGAGGAGGGACATAGGTAGAAGTGATTTGCGATGGTTGATTGGGGATGAGTGTAGAAGAATTTTGTTGGGGGGATTGCATGACTCTAATTGGTTGAGAGACATGAAGGTTTGATGACATGGGAGGTGGTATGTGTTGAGACCCTTGTTGCATGGCTACATAGTTGTTCCCTAGATTGTAATTGGGTGGGAAACCTATTCGTGAAGGAGTAACCAGAATTCCACTTGCGATTGGTGTGGACACTTTAGGAGTTTGTTGTATATTTGATTGAGGTAAGGTGGCTTGCTTAGCTATCTCCGCTTGATGTTGTAGAGTCTCCTGTTGGTGTTTGTAGATTTCCATAGGAGTCAGAAGTGGTGATACGGCCCTCTTTCCTGTTGGGTTTTGATAAAGGGGATTCTTAATCGTTCTTCCTTGTAAGCTTTGTTCAGGTAAACGTGTGGTCACTGTTGACATGGTTTGGACCGCCTATATGGTACTTAGGGTGTTGTTTGTCTCCTTGAGAGTGGATAAATCAAAATCTTGAGGTAACTTGGCTCCTTGCTCTGCAAGCAAGTGAAAGAAATGATCTTGGTTCTCACTAAAGATTTTGTCAAAGGCGGCCATGACTCTAGGCTCTTGTATGAATTCATCAAGATCTTGCCCATCTTCTTGAGAGGATTGACCCATTTCAAAGTGTCACTCTTCTTGAGATGGGGCTAGATCTGCAGTATAACCTTGTGGGACAAAATTCAGAGGCATGCTAGTGGTATAGTGATGTGTACTTACCAAAGGGACCCTACCTTCTTGAGGAGTGACTTGATCAATAGTATATCCTTGTGGGACAAAATCCAGAGGCAAGCCGGTGGTATAGTGGGGTGTACTTACCAAAGGGGTTCTACCCTCTTGCGGATTGTTTGGTTGATCAATGTGTGGCATGTTGGGAGAATTGGTGGATCTTTCTGTAGGTGTTCTAGGGGTAACCTTGGGAGTAATGTTGAAACGACCTGATTGCGGTGTGTGAGGAGGCGATTTGCGCTTCCTAGGGACAACTTGCTTGGACTTCAGAGTTTACTAGAGCCTAGTGGTTACCATGGAATACACTAGAACAAAAGGTAATGCTGGTATTTTGCTTGTGTTTTGAGAAAGACAAAATCTCATGCATAATTCACTGGACCAAAGGTGCTATACTGTTTGACTAGAGGCGCAGGACTGTGCAACCAAAAGCGTGCTATTATAATACCAACGGTGATGGACTGAGCTACCAAAGGCGAGGTACTGCTATACCAAAGGTGAGCTACGGTGACCAAAAGTGAGCTACTGTACCACCAAGGGCGAGCTGCTGTAATACCAGAGGCACTGAAGTAGTGTCTGATGTTTTTAAAGGCAATTTTGACAGATTTGGTTATGGTTCTGATTGGAGTTATCTTTGGCAAGAGAAAACAAAGCAAACAAGTGGTAAAAAAAAGGACTGACACAACAGATAGTGTATGTTTGAGGCTCACAAAAAAGCCCAATGTTTCCATAGGTATAAGACAATTGCAATCAATAACAAGCACTTTTTATCCCTAAAGACAAGGTTTCATTGCAGTAGATCAGATCACAGCTTAATACTTTGTCGATAAAAATATCATTCCATAAAGGTGTCAGATATTTTGTATCTTTGCGAGAGACGATAGGTAGGGATATCTCACCCTCCCCTTGAAAAGCTCAAGTAGGTCACAAGAGCTTTATGGCCAAGGGAATACTATCTCTTCTCAAGGGAGCCAATGGTGAGTATCTTAAGGGCTTAAATCGATTCCCCTTGCACTGATGATTACCGCAACATTCAAAGGTAGATCGGGTAGTCTCTATCTAGAATGGTTCTTAATAACTTTGAGGGACCAACACCTTATGAGCAATGCGATAAGCTACTAAAATCTTTAACCAATTCTACTAAGAGTATCAAACACTTCACTCAATGTGAAAATCATTTCCACAAAGAGCTAGTACACCTCTTTTTAGTTTGGCACCACAAGGTAAGGCTGACATTGGTTAGGACTTGGCTTTCGCCTTATCCCTCTTATATAGCGGTTCAAAGGAAAACTCTGCTTAAGGTCATCCCTTTTGGATGAAACACAATCCAAAAGCAGGCCCTTCTAAAGGAAGTACTGAAATGTAAGGGCAAGCACGTCAAACAAAGGTTCAATTGTCCTATTATAAGAAAAATAAGGTGCAACTAAATTAGGCACACACACGTTTGTAGTTGTCAATTGTCCCTTATCAAATTGAAGTGTTTGGCATTCATGTCCATTGTCCCTTAGAAAATTGAGGTGTTTTCACATACATGTCCATTGTCCCTTAAGAAAAGTAGTATGTTCCTAAGACTTAGATTGCCGAAATGATTTGTTTAATTATCCCTTAAGAAGGCAATATGTTTGTAAGACTTAGTGAGATACATCAAGATTTCTTTAATGCTCATCCTGCATGAACATATTAAAAAAAATTTTTTGCTCTGTGTGAGTGATAAGAAGCTGCAAAAAGTAAATTAGTTCCACAAAAACTCACAAGTTAGCAAAAATAAATCAATTTGACCAAAAGCGAATTACTGTCTTACCGAACGCGACTTATTGTGATACCAATAGCGCTGCACTGTGCTTCCAAAAGTGTGGTGATGCAGACCATAAGCGACTCACTGTGCTATTAGAAGCGCTGAATTAGATCTAGAAGCGTGGTACTGTGCTACCGGAAGCGTTGTACTGTGTGACCAAAAGCATTGTTCTGTCTCAGATCCAAAAAAGGTTATACTTTGTCAAAATAACTAGGTTCATATAGGATTTCATGATTGATCCAATCTTCTGAGAAGTAATATCTGCTAGATCTGTATCCTGCAATCAATCAAACTCAAAAAGGTGTCACAAATAGATAGGTTAACTCAAATATCAAAAATACCCCTAAATAAGTCAGCTTAGGAAGTATTGAAAGGCAGTTTGAAAGACAAATACAACATCTTGTCAGACAAATCAAAGATATGTATATGAATTAAACCCTGCAAAAACACCAACCAAAGTTAGAAAAACCTATTTTGCTGAGAGCGCTTAACGATACTACCAAAAGTGTCGGCCTGTGTTACCAAAAGCGCCGCTTTGTGTTACCAGAAGTGCCGCAGTAGCGCCTGAGAGCGCTGTACTGTGCCTCCAGTAGCGCTTAAGGATACTGCCAAAAGTGCTTAAGCATTGCACCAAAGAGGGGCAAAATGTAGACACCCTAAAATGACTAAGTCGTCGCACTACTTGCATTTTGTCTAATTCTTCTAATCACCTGCATTACAACATTAATTGAATAATCTAATTATTTAATTAATTTCACCAAATTCTTCCAAAACTCCTAAAATTTGACATTAATTGAATAAATTCTCTTTATTTAATTAATTAAATCAAATTCCTCTATATTCTTCCACAATTAAATAATTTTTAATTATTTAATTAAATAATTATCTTCTGTCCAAATCTTAAGTCTCCATTAATTAAATATATCCCATTATTTAATTAATTCATCACAAATTCCCTCTTATCAACAATTAAATAATTCCCATTTATTTAATTAAATCAAATTCATTCTTCCAAATTTAAATAAATCAAATCAAATTTATTTAAATTCTCTCATTCTCCAAAAATAAAATAAATCAAATATTTTATTTATTCTTCTGAATCATGCACAACAATTAAATAAATTTATTTATTTAATTTGCTTTCTTATCTACAAATATCTTTCAAATCTTCTAAAAATAAGTCTTCTTCTCCATGCACGCACAATTAAATAATTTATTATTTAATTTCTCTCAAATCATGCAAAAGCAAATCTTAAGTTGAGTTATCTATTCACTCAACCTTGTTTTTATCAATTTCTCTTAAATTTAAAAAAACTTTCTAATTTATGAAAAGCATGTCTTATCTTTAGAAAAGAAAGTGATTAACTCAAATAAAACAACTTTTGTGCGACACTTGTCTTCTTCTTATTCGTTGCACGTTCCTCAACTGTTCTCCTCCGTTGATTCTTCTGAATTATCTAGACCGTTGATCGATCTTTGTTGAAACCTATATAAACCCCCCTCATCTCCTTCATTACCCCTCTCTTCGATCACTTATTCTCAAGCATACTTAACAGCGCTTTGAGCATACATCGCATCGATTGAGCAACTTCACGATCTCTTGACATTGATCTTTGAGCACACTACTTGCTTGTTGCAACCATGGTTTTGCAATACTATTGAGCAATCCACATTCATCCAAAGGGAACAATACAAATCTCAGTAAAAGCTTTCATGTTTTGTTGATTTATTATTAATGGCTTTTATTTAGATCGGTTCTCTTTATGTTATTGGGCTTTTGATTTAATTAGTTTGATTTAGTCAATTTTCCTCATACACACCACCAATGGAAGATACCCCTGCTATTTATACTATAGATCCATACAATACATCCTAAGGAAGTCTTCTACTACTTGATTGACTCTTTTCATCTGACCATCCATCTGAGGATGATATGCCGAACTAAAATTTAATTTAGTTCCCAAAGCTGCATTCAAAGTTGTCTAAAACCTAGAAATCATGCGAGTGTCTCGATCTAAAATGATCATCTCTGGCACTCCATGCAATCGAAAGATTTCCTAGACAAACTTCTTAGCTAAAGTCAATGATCCATTTGAAAGATTCCCTAGGATGAAAAGTGCTACTTTTGTCAACTTGTCCACAACTACCAAGATGACTTCATGTCGATTCTTGGACATGGGCAACCCCTAAATGAAATTCATACTTATCACTTGCCACTTATGTTCTAGTACACTATGTGAGTATAGAAGTCATGTTGGATGCACATGCTCAGCCTTGACTCACTGGTACTCCAAGCATCGAGCCATAAATTATGTTACATCTTTCTTAAGTCTTGGCCAAAAATATAAGGGTCTCAATCCTTATACCATTTTAGTCACTCCAGGATGCCTTGAATACGGTGCATTGTAGATCTCCTCAAGAACTTTCTCAAATCCCCAGAGTCTAGAATATGCATCCTTCCTTGATATCACAAAATTCCATCTGACTCAATCACATAACCATAAAGTCGATGATCTAAGGGGTCTTCTTCTAAAGCTTGCTTTACTCTGTCATAATGTTCATCCCCTTAGAGATTCTAAATTACTTTTTGACTCAAATTTTATCTTGTGGTAACCATGGCTGCCAGATGTCTTCTTCTACTAAGAGCATCTTTTACTCTATTCTCCTTTCCTTTTATGTACTCAATCCCAAAGTCGTACTCACTCAGAAACTCTAGCCATCTTCTCTGATGTGCATTAAGATTAGGTTGCATAAAGATGTACTTGAGCCCTAAATGATATGTTTTGAACTCAAAGGGCTTCCCTAAGAGATAGTGCCTCCACATCCGAAGTGCATGAACTATGGAGGCTAACTCTAAATCATGTGGCACATAGTTTAATTCATATTGCTTCAACTGCCTCAACTCATATGTGATCACTTTCTCATTCTACATTAACACTCCTCCTACACCTTCTCCTGATGCATCAATTATAACTATGAAATGCCCATTAGGATCAAGTATAGTCAAAATATGAGTAGTAGTGAGCTTTTCCTTCAAAACCTGGAAATCTTGCTCACACATTTCTCTCCATTCAAACTTTTTACCTTTCTTCTGAAGTGAGATAATTGGTGTTGCTATTGTTGAGAACCCTTCCACAAACTTTTTGTAATATCCTACAAGTCTCATAGAACTTCTAACTTATGTCACATTCTAAGGTGCAGGCCATTCCATTATTGCCTTAATCTTTTTTGAATCTACTACAATCCCTTCAGTTGAAATTACATGACCTAGATAGTGTAGCTTGTCCTGATAGAATGTACACTTGGATAGCTTACCATGGAGTCTTTGCTCTCTTAGGTATTGTAATACTATCCTTAAATGCTTTTCATGCTCTTCTACTAATTTAGAATAAACCAAAATATCATCAAGAAAGATCAATACAAAATCATCCATGCAATCATTAAATATGCTATTCATTAAATTCATGAAAGTTGTGGAGCATTAGTCAACCTAAATGGCACCACTGTGAATTTGTAGTGACCATAGCAAGTTTTGAAAGATATCTTCAAGATGTCCTCATCCTTAATCCACAACTGGTGATAGCCGGATCTAAGGTCTATCTTTGAGAACACAGTAGCTCCCTTCATCTGATCGAAGAGCTCATCTATTCTCAGAAGTGGGTACTTGTTCTTTATAGTAGCCTTATTAAGCATTCTATAATCAATGCATAAATGCAAATTCCCATCCTTCTTCACAAAGATGACCAGTGTGCCCCATGGTGACATGCTAGGTCTTATAAACCCTTGGTTCAACAACTCCTGCAATTGTGCTTTTAGCTCATACAATTCTGTAGTGGTCATCCTATAGGGTGTGTTAGATTGAGGTTTGGTCCCTGGTAGCAAATCAATTGAGAATTCAAACTCCCTCTTCAATGGTAACTCTGTTAACTCTATTGGGAACACATCTTGGAATTCCCTTAGGATGGGGTAGTCATTAAGCACTAGTTCCATATTATCAATATCTTTTACTTGGACATTATATATGGAACATATTTTCCCTTTGGCTTTCTTTAACTACATAGCCAAAAAAAATTTGAGTTCCAGGGGTCTCTTAGAACCATGAATCTCTACATGATTCTCTAGGTCATCTAAACACTTAACAACCTTATCATCACAATTTACAATTGACCTATGCTAAGCTAACCAATTGATTCCCAGAATCACATCATATGACCCTAAAGGTGCTATGTAAAGATTGACTTGAGTTTGAAAACTTGGAAGGTCTAACTCACTACATGAAAGACATGAATCTACTCTCTTTTCTGCCTTATTGCCATACTAAACCATCCATGAGTTTGTCATATGTCCAGATCTAATAGATAACTTAGAAACTACTCTTGGATCTACAAAGCATTTAGTGTCTCTAGTATCAATCAAAATAGAAACAAGTAGTCCATAGAGCTTACCTAGAAACTGAATAGGTACTACCTGGAAGTCAGCTTGTCGAGTGTCCACGGCTGCATGAATCTGGTGCTATGGTGCTCACTGTTGATTCCTATCTCATCGCCCTTCTGATCTCTAAGGACAAGTGTTGGCATAGTACTCACCTCCGCATACATAGCATCCGCCACGAGGTGCTATTGGTCCCTCTGAACTATCCCTTTTATTATTGTTGTGGTTGTTATTATTGTTGTAGTTACCTCTTTTGTTACCTTTGTTCTAATTTCCACCATTCCTTTCCTGAGAGTTGTTACCTCTCTTCAAGTTCTAGATCTATTAGTTGTTGTTGCTCTAAGTGCTATTATTCTGATTGTTGTTATTATTCTGGGATCTTTTGTTCCCAAACTTTGCAACTCTGAACTTGCGATAACTAGTTTCTTGTTGTAGCTTTTGTTCCTTCTTAATAGCCTTTTCAAAGACTACATCCATAGTCAATGGATTGTGGATGTCCACATCTGCTACAAGCTGAGGCCTTAAGCCCATGATAAACTTCCTAATTCTGAATCTCTCATCCATCTGAAATTGTGAAACATACTTGAGTAAGTGAGAACCTTTCCTAATACTAGGTTACCGACATATCTCCTTGTGTCAAGTTTTGGAACTTCATCATCTTCTTATCAAAGAAGAGTTGTGGTAACCACCTTTTCTTAAAAAGCTAAAGGAAAAGTTCCCAAGTGATTTCTCCTAGAAACAATTTGTTATCCACCTTCTCATTATCCCACCATGTAGCCGCTTCTCCAATAAGCTAATAGGAACCCCACATTGCCTTTGTCTCATCTGAAAGGTTACAGAGCTCAAAGTACTTTTCTATTTCAATAATCCATGCTTCAACTCCATCGCTGATGGTCCTACCATCAAACTTGGGTTGTGAGACCTTCTTGAGATCTTTGCCCAACTCCTCCGCAATCCTATCATGATTGTTCTCATTCTCTGGGTTTCGCACCTCATCCCTCTAGTTCTCATTGCCTTGATTCTAATTTGCATTTCCTTGATTTTTATTTTGATGTTGATTTTCCCCCCCATAGTTTACTTTGATCTCCTATTCAAGATTATACATCCTACTACCCTCTTGGGTTAGGAGAGTGAGGATTTGATCCAACTTTCCATCTTGTTCATTGTTTGCTTCACCACGGTTCCTTCTATTTTGTTGATTGTTTGATCTCCCACTATGGTTGGTGTTTCTTGTATCCATGATGACTGATTTGCATCAAATTTGCATCTTAGCGTAATAGACCAAAGGCCCTAGTGTAAAACCTAGAGCTTTGATACCAAATGTAAAGTATGCATTCCATAACAAAAATTACTGAAGTAAATAATCCACTTAATTACATCAACTCAAGTAAAAAGGGTAAATCTTCTATAATCAACAATAATGATGTTACATCTTACAAATCAACATGCTATAACCAGGTGTTAGCACTATAAAAGAATATACAATATGCACCTTAGGTTTTCATGCCATAAGTCATCCAATGAATAATAGGGTACAATAATCAAGTACAAGTAATTAATAAGAACTGAATCACTGTCTCCAACCGCCACTAACCCACATGGTTATCCACAAGCTGAGAGATGGTAACATTGATTAGGTACTTTTTTGCCCAACCACGAAGCAATTACACTTCCCCATAATCCTTCATGACACGAAGGATACCCAACCCTGCACGAAATGCCTAGCAACCTGGAAACAATTGGCAGGAGGGAACACCTGATGCAACCTGATGTCTAAATGCAAATCTAAATGATGATGTGCAATATCTCACAATAGGATGTGACAGAGAAACATACAAATAAAGTTTTGCTAGACAATCTTTCATCTATTTCAATGAACACATGGCTTGGCCCAAGCACTTATAAAAGTTACGGTTAAATCTTGAAAAAGAGGAAAAGCCTTCTCTGTTGCCCACATTCGGCATCCTAGCCCAAAAGTAACCCAAACACACACATTTTGAAAATAATCGAACTTCTTTGCAAAACAATCATAGTGATACACACAGTTTGACTAAGGATATTACTAGTTCCTCTCATGCAAAATTTAATGTAATTACTCCACACAATATCTATAGTTGATGTTATAATGAGTTTCAAGCATTGTCTAATCCAATTAGAGGAATCATCTAAACATATGTTTCTACCATTTCACACTTTGGCCACTGTATAAAGAGAATTGGTAAAAAGATATCATTAATACTTACAACGAAACTTTACATAGATCTATAAATTCACTACACATATATGTATAACACAAGATAAGTCGAGTCATTAAAGTTTATAGAGGTAGATAGGGATATATCATTGAGGCTGACAAATACATTATGTCGAGTTAATAGGAATAAAGCAAGGTTGATATAACATAAAACAAACAGGTGAGGGAGCCATTGCAAGAGGTCGATAGCGAACACGTTTAGGCAATTACAAAGTGGAAAACTCAACAAATTGAAAAATATAAAATGGCAGTTGAAGCAAGACAAGGCCAACAGGTCGTCACAACAAAACAAACATACATATACATATTGTAAGTAATAAATACAAAGGTCTAACAATAATATGAACATGTCATTCCAGATTACAACCACAGGTCATAAAGACTGATTCAAAAGAATGACAGGGCCATATGAAGAGAAAACACAGTTTTAGATCTTTCAGGAGGCCACAGAAAGCCTAAAGATTGAAGAAACTAGATGAAGGCAAACAAAAAGGACAAAAGGACATTTCATATAACAGGCCAAAACAAATCTAGTAAAAGACACTAAACAAAGGAATCATTGATTATTATATAGTAGGTTTTTGAAGCCAAAGTTTAGGCCGATTCTAAAAGCATGGCTGATTTAAATACAAAAAGGCTACTCAGAAAGAAGGTAAGAGTCGATATCTCATAAAAATTGATGGTTAAATTATTACCAGGCCGAAATACTTTGAATAGGCCGATCTAGATATAAGATGATACCGTTTAAAAGATATCACAAGGCAAGTTGATCAAAAGGCATAGAGGTCGTTGAATTATTAAGGCTGACATTGATGATTATAGGTTGACATTTATGCACTTGGTAGTTTTGAAAAGAGGCTACGGTTTTAATGCAATCAAGTGGCCGAATCAATGGTAAAAGGTAGATTTAACAAAAAAAGTGGCCTTTGAGACAATGATCAGCCAGTTCCTAAGGAAGCAGGCTGAGATTTAAAGCAACCAAAGGTCACAGTTCCAGAAAAATAGGTTGATGGGGTTTTTAATAAGACAAGCTGATAAATCTTGATAAAGATAAGGATTTTTATCTGTCAAAGAGCATAGCATTCAACTAGTATATGGAATAGGTTTATAAAAACAAAGGAGAGGTTGACAATATTAACAAGTCATTTCATCCACAAACAAAAAAATTAGGCCAACAAAGATTGGAAAGAGGTTGTTTAAGACATAGCATGGCAGTAGGCTAAAAATCCACTTAACAACCTATAGGCCGCTAGCAGAGTTTTGAAGAGTTTGATGGAAACATACAAATGCAAAATGTAAATCAACAAATCTCAAAACAACACAGAGAAGAAGGTTTTTATCTATGAGAAGCCGAATTTAATGGAAGATTTTAAGTAATTATAACTAGTAATTTAAAAGACAAATACCATTTCTTGGAGATACCTGGTGATTCTAAACTCTGCCAACATTGTCCTCTCTCCTGCGTTGTCTATTTTTGATTGGTTTTCCCTTGCTCCTTGTATTCTTTTTCTTTTTCTATGTGTCTCCTTTCTTTCTCCCGTGTGCTGTGCACATATTTCCTTTCTTTTTCCCTTTAATTTTATTTCCTTTTCCCCTCTAACTTTGGCACGTCTTATTTTTAGAAGTCACTCCTTTTCATCTAGTTGACTTCACTCCCTGAGAGTGCATGGCGTCCTCTTTTCTTAAATCAAGTTAATAATTTAAGAAGATTTAATATTTCTTGTTACATTGCATGAGCATCGTTGTTCTAATAAAGTTAGATTTATTTTTAAATATTTTTAAAACCATGCATATTATATATTTACAAAATAAATAAAAGCTTTATTTATCAATATATATATATCCAAAAATAAAGAAAAACACTTTAAATATTTACCAATATAACGATTTGAAAACAAAACAATAGTTTTTATTAATCAAACGTTAAAAAGGATAAAGTGAAAACATGTCAAAATTGTGCACTAGAACAAACATCTTGAGCAAACGAAATTAATTACTTTATCTAACCCGCACAAGTCAATCATGCCAAACAAACTCATATTTCCCAAAAGTTGAAACTCAGATAAGACTTTGTAATCACACAAAAAGGAGGAGTAATCCAATCGAGAATACAAAATGACATGATGCAATATGATCTACATGTGTGTGCAGGTATCAAGGTTCCGTCTTGCCAATTCTTGTCGAGAGGCTAGTCAATTCTACCTTAGTCATGTTCTCGTCTTCGACATTCCCTGCATTCAGTCGCTCTTAGTTTTTCATCAATAGGTGAGTCCCTAAATCATAGCCGAAGCTCAATAAAAGATAATACATAATTATATACATTTTAATCCATATAAATTATGCAATTACCTGTTATGCACTTTGAAATTTACCTAGCAGTAAAATAATTAAGGTAATAATTGATAGTTCATAGTATAACTGAGTCAAAAAAAAGTCTAGATGCGACGTGTTTTAGGTTTGCTATTTCCTCTCTTAGTTTGCCAATTTCATTTGATCCTCTCATTAGGCTAGATTTTTGGATTCCTCCTCGAGTTCAAGAAAAGTTTCTGCATAACTCAGAGATCTCTCTAAGGTCAAGTTTGGCTACGTCTCCCTTTCCCATCAAATCTAAGCTCCTACGAGCGTCCTCATCAAGACCTTTGAGGAATATGGTCTTGAAGATTTATGGGCTCATTGTTTCTTCTCCACATCGCTTTAATAAAAAGATGAACCTACATAAAAAGTCTTCTAGGCTCTCATCTTCTTTTTGTCTCAGCTTAAATAGTTCTTCCTTCCTATCGCTAACCCTACAATAATTTTGATATTTGTCTAGAAAGACAATTTCCATATCATCCCAAGTGGTGATTGGTCCTGAGACCAATCCCATGAACCATCTCATCGCAGAGTCTTTCAAGGTAGAGGGAAATGGTTTCAGTTTCTAGTTATCCATTTTGTAGTCATATGTCTGACATAGAACTTTAAATTCAAAAAGAAACTGATCTGGGACTTCGGAAGACAACCCTTGAAAGATTGGTAGGATAGAAGGTGAAATGTTTTTCATTAGTGAATCCTTGTATGGATTAAGAGCAATAGGATAAGTAAATGTTTGAGTTGCTCTCCTACCATTTGGGTTATCATCATCTTGATTGTTCCTAGGTCTCCTTCCATTCTGGTTATTGAAAGGGTCATTATTGTTTTCAACCATTATGTTGGAAGGAATATTTCCTTCCCTAAGTGGTTGTTGTGATGGATGAATATCTGAGGTGTTTTGAGAAGTTTTAGGTTTATCCTTATCGATCAATACATATTGAAAAAGTTCTTCAGCTAAAACTTCTACCTCATTTGATTTGGTTGGGAGCACTATTTGGGGGGGTTTTGCTACTAATCTTCCATGTGGACCTCTTTTCCTGACCATGCAGAAAAAGAAGTTTGACAAATGTTTTCATTTTTACTAAACAAGAGGTATCCAAATGTTCTCCTAATAAAAAAATGAAGGTTCCCCGATAATGGCACCAAAAAGTGATAGGTTGTCGTCTAGACCTAACACTTTAGCTGAAAATATATCAATTTTATTGACCAGGTTGTGTCCAAGGCTGTATGCAATAGGAGGGGGATTCAAACATCTCAGCTTATTAATGATTTTTTGAATTTTTACCTTAAAAAAGCCTTTGTAAGATAAGTCTAAAACTACAAAGCATGGAAACTTAAACTACAAAGCATATAAACTTAAACTACAAAGCATGGAAGCTTAAACTATAAGTTGAAAGAAACATTTTAATCTAAGAAAGCATATGAATTTCAATTCTGGATTTTATACTATCAACTTCTACTAAATTTCTAAATTATGTAGGAGCTCCAGAATTTCTTTACACAAAAAACAAACTCTAGAACTCTGGAAATTTTAGGATAACACACAAAACTCTGAAATTACAATGGTAAGTTATACTTCACTAAAAGCTACTAATCATGACACCTTGTAGGTTAACACCATTCTATCATAACATTTCATAACAGAATTACACATAACAGAACATAAATGCTATAAGAGACAACAAACACATTCACAAAATATAAAAATACTTATCTATTTCCTTCAAGTGGCCAACTCTCTAGAATTCTTCTATTAACTTCATATCATAGTTACCATCAACAAAATTTTATTCAAATTTGCACAATCACCATATAGTAAGCTATATCGACGTAGAGCAATTTTGATTCACTTCATTCATAGTATATCAGTTTGAAAAACAAAATAATTTTTATCACCTACAAAATCCTAAATTCTAGGGGTGGCCCATTATTGCCACCAAAAGTCTTAAAACAAGATAACAGAAATATTAATTGAACAAGATGTCTCTTTAATACCATAAAATAGGGACTCTGAGTGGAGCTTTGAATGTCTTCACTGATTTTGAAATAATAGAAATATAAATAGCTTCCAAATGGACGGGTGGCTCACAAATGACTAGAGTCCTTCCATTATGAATTTCCAAGATTTATGGCACTCTCTAGATCCAACACTGTTGACTCCAGTCCAAATTAATGTCCATATTCTCCACTTCATTACTTCCAAAAACCTACTGGAAACACAACAGATCTTTCATAACACTTGTCAATCATTAGTGGTAAAAATCGATCAAATTAAGAATGAAGATTTATACATAATTCCTTAAAAAATAGACAACTTCTATCGTTAGATTAATGAATTGGCATAAAGTTTGGGTCGGTTCATCAGTACTAAAGGGTAATTAGGCCACTGTTAGGATGAGGTTGTTTGTACCTCATCACCTATGATCCTATTGTCATAAGCTTTGTCATGTAAAATCCTAAGCATTATACCTAAAATAGGGCATGTTATTCCTATGCGACATAGTCCTTGGAGATCACATCCTGAATTCTTCCGTCCATCTATCCTTTATGCATTTCCCATATATTATCCACTATTACCCATCCTTCTACCTATCTATCCATTTTAAAATTCCTTGACGAGTGCCAGGTAACACTCAAATAAACATACCTTTTTACTCCCTTTTTCCATCTTTCCATTCTGCCTGTCATTGGTTTATGCACTATAGAAACTATAAAGTCTTATTTTAATTATACTAATGAGAGATTAATTACTGAAGATTATTATTTTTTATGAAAGGACTTATGTTGGAGTAAATTAATGAAATTGTGCAGAAAAATCTCTTTTTGGGTTCACAGGTATAGCTATACAGGGGAAAAGCAATTTTGAAGATCTCTAGAGGAAGTCCTAATTATCTTCGGAGCTAGATATGGAGAACACTACATTGGACTCCAATGTTTTCCAAAGTGTTGGAGGATTTCTGAAGAAGAAGGAGCAGGAGACAAAAGGAGGTGGTGATCTCTAGAGTCGTGCCTTAGTGGATTCATAGATGCATCTCCAGAGCTGCTGGCAACAACACAGTCTCTGGAGCTACTGGCAACAGTACAGAGTCTCTGGCGCTGCTAGCAATAGTACAGAGTCTCTGGCGCTGCTGACAACCTACATCTCTGGAGGTGATTGTAGTGCTACAGATTATGCTCATCTAGTACTAAAGTGTTCCAATGAAGACTCCAGTTGTCTACCAGGGATTTGGTCTCCTTTTTATTTGTTATTGCATGAGTTTCAAAGACTTGCTTAAGACCTCTATTTCAGGGCCTCACTGCCCATTGTTGTTTAAGTTAAAACTCTATATTTAGTGGAACTTTTGTACCACTAAAGCCTTTTCAAGTTTGCATGATTATACTTTTTAGTTGGATAGTTGTATGTCTTAGTTTAGAATAAGAGATTGGTTATATCTCAAAGATGGACTGATGGATAAAATAGTTAGTTCCAAAGATATCTTATCACTTGGATTAATATATATTTTGATAGGAACAACATTAAGTATACAGATTTTTGCTAGTAGTATTATTGTAATTTCATTTTGAGAATAGAGCATATACTTTTGAATACAATGTACTTTGATGAGACTGGATTAAAGGGAAGATCGTATTGTTGCATTTCTATTATGAGTTTCTTGTTTAGCCTTCGGTTCTGAAGGTGTGGAGCAAGGGCCTACTCGCACCAACCGACAGGAGGCTAGTATCTTTGCTCCAATGTCTCATTTACAGTTTTTATTAGAAGTACAATTTGTTTGCTTTTATAAGATAGATCTATTCCTATTTAATAGTTGTTTTCCAATGAATACAGATTTCCAGGCTTGTATGAATTAGAATAGATTCTTTCCAGCAATCTCCTATTTAGTATTATTTTGATTTTCAGAATATGATTTTCCACAATAGATGATTAACAACATTGATTCAATAGGATAGTCAAATCAGTATGATTAGCTAAAGGACTGTTGGTTATGAAGTTCCTTATTGCAGATAGCCAAGAACACAATTCTAGATTTGACACTTAAAAAACATGATTAAATGACAAGGTACATTGACCCTTGTCATTCTTATCCCTCCCATCCACTATCGCCCATCCGTCTACCTATTCATGATTTTCCCTTGTCATTGGTATCTAGCATAAAGGCTATCCAAATGCAATCCAATGCCATCCCATAACATTCCAAAAATCCAAAAAAAACAAAACATTCTAAATTTTTTTAAAAAAAATCAAAACATTTCCAAAAAACACAAAAAAATCAAAACATTCTCAAAATCCCAAAAAAATCAAAACATTTCCAAAAACTCCAAAAAAATTACAACATTTCCAAAGAATTAAAAAAATTAAATATTTTCAAAAATCCTATTGGGACCTGTAAAAAAACAGCTCCTAAACATGCCTATTTTTGCCCCAAGTTCATAAAAAATCCCACTTTTTGCCTTCACATTTTAAACGCATCATATATACCTGATCAATGGATTTCTTTCAAAAAACTTCTAAGTAAAAGTCCCCCCATGTCAATGTGCTTTTTTCCCTTAGAAAAATCTATCCATTTGAGGGCTTTGTCAGCAAATTAGCAAAATCGTGAGCTGTTGATTTTGCAGACTGAGTTTGTAGGTTTGTTACTTCGCTGGTTTGTCGATTTGGCAATAAGGGGGCAAAAGGAGCAAAGGAAGCAGACAAAAGATTGAAAAAAGTTGAAGTTTGAGGGCTTTTTTGTCAAATCAGCAAGTTTCTGAACTGTCAATTTTGTCGACTAGATTCGTAGGTTTCTGATTTTGTTGATTCACCGATAAGGCAACAAAGCGGCAAAAGAGACAGGATTCGAAAGAAGTGAAAAGCAGCTGCAAGAGGTAAAATTTTCTAGGGCAAGTGGAAAGTTTTTCTAAGGGAACAAAAATTTTGAAGGAAAGAAAGTTTGATGTCTTCTTCAAAATTGTTCAAGTTAAGTGTTTGTTGGCAAATCGACGAAATCGTGAACTGGAAAATTTGTCGACTCGGTTTGCGAGTTTGTGGTTTCACCGATTTGCTGATAAAGTGGTAGGGAGGCTTCAACGAAGAAGGCAAAGGAGACAGAGTAGGGGAAAAGTTTCTAAAGGAAAGATGAAGAAGTTGAAGTCTTGGTCGGTTAACCCTTGGTTCACAAACTCATGGTTTCGCCAACAAAGGGTTCACCGATGAGAACTTTCCCCGACAACAAAAAGAGAAATAAAGAAGAAACAAGGCAAAGAGAATGGGAAAGGATGAAAATGAAGAAAAAGTTTCTAAGGCAAGAAAGAGAAAAAAACTAAGTGTTTGTCGATGAATCGACTAGTTTGCGAACTGCCAATTTCGTCGACTAAGGTCGTGAGTTGCTAATTTCTCTGACCAAGGTCATGAGTTGCCAATTTCGCCAATTCGCCAATAGGGTGACCAGGCGGCGAAAGAAAAAGAGAATGAAGGATAGTTTTTCGATGAGGAAATTTACTAATAAAGGAGATAAACAAGAAAAGGTTAAGGCAAGTTTTCATCGGTAAAGTGTAAGTTCATGAACCATTAGGTTCATCGAAAACCTGGTTCACCGTGGGCCAAATTTGATGATAAAGGTGAAAAGGAAGATCGGCTAAGGGAGAAATAGTCAAGTAAGAAGTGGCAAAGGAGGAGGTTTGGCAAAGGGAAAAGTTGCTGATAGTAAAGAAAAGTGTGAAGGAAGGAAAAGATAGTTGAAGTGATGGTTCATCATTTTTCATTTTTGCCAAAGGCAAAAGGGGCGCCGAGAAAGAAGACAAGGCAAAAAAGGTGGATTTTTTCAAGGTTCACAGAGAGGTGAATTCGTTGATAAAGCAAATAAAAAGGAAAAAGGGAGCAAGGGGCCTTTTTCGGGGAATTAGTGGGTTCGTGAATTTAGCAGCTCACTGACCAAGCAGTTTGTCAACCAGATTTACTGACAAAAGGAAAAAAAGATACTCAGCACAGAGAGAGGTAAAATCAGGATTCAGATGACCTGATAGAGAAGATGATGATGGTCAACCTGGAAGTTTTTTGAATTCTTCAGGTACGACCAGATTCAGACAACACTTTTAAAGTGTTGTAAAAGCCTTGAAGAGGCAATTTTCTTGAAAACACGCCATGATTGCAAGATTGTGCAAGCAAATTTCTACTCAAAATTAATGATTCTGTAGAATAGGGTTGTTTAGGTGGGTAGCACAGTAAAATTTTTCAATGCATAGGTACTCATGGAGAATAAAGTAGATGAAATTAATGTTGCAGGTGTCAAGAAGTGGACTCAAACCATCCCTCATTATTGCTCCAAATACTCCAGGCATGTGGGAAATCTTCTTTTGTCAGTCCTGTGACTTGTCATGGAGTGGATTCAACCTTCCCTCATCAATGTTCCAGGTACCTATTGTATATTTAATTATGCAGGTGAATGAGTCAGCTACTAGTCTTCAATGCATCAGATATTTCTCAACTACTTCATCTTCAAATATTTCTGTATTAAATGCTACGAATCAAATCAAGATATTTCTACATTTTTATTGGAAAAACAGATGTATACAGACATTCCTTTGGTAGAGATATCTTCTGATAGGGCCATGGACCGGAGTTTAATACAACATGGGTGTACTCGAGGACATAGTGTAGCCCTTTGAATTGTGCAATGAGTTGAATTGCTATATATGCGTATGTTTTTGATGCATTATGGGTTGGTTAATTTGGGTAGTTCGTCTCAACAACTATAGAGATCCAGAGGCAGTTAGTGAACGATCAATTTTAGTTTCTGTTCTTCAAGGAGGAAATTAGCAGAAATGTATGTTAATACATTGTAATTTTGTCACACCTCAAATTTTGACTATGTTTTACTTTTTTACTTGTATGTAATTAGTAAATAAATTTTGCATGAATTAATGATTTGACGTTATGTAGAAATGTCAGAATAAATCTATGTTATCATGAGTTTATGTTTATATGTATAGAATTTATACATGTGAATATATGATGCCAAGATTATTTATTTGTAAGGTTTATGGATTGACTAACGATGCACTAATCCCAGTTTGGTGAATGTAAGTTGTAACTAGGAAACATGTTTCCACCCTTTGAGAAAGAGAGGGAGAGCATCATTGGAGAGAAGTGAATAGATGTATGGAAAGGAATAGGTTGTTGCCATCCAAGTTTTGTGCTTACAATGTTTAGTAAACCCTCATCGAGATTGGTAAGTTGTGTTCGACTTATTTGATTAGAGTTTGGGTTTTGACTTGACAATTGTTGATTTGACGTCAAGATCCATTAGCGTAGGTTTTGTCAAAAAACCAAGTCAGGATAAAATGACCATCGACAAGATATGGTCGAGAGTCATTATTTTCCTTATGTGCTATAAATATAGTTTATGTTATTAAAACAAATTAAATATTAGAGGTTAAATTATTTTATTTCAGTAATTTCTAATAAGTGTTTCGTTATGGTAACTTTTCCATTCTCTAGTGTTTTTGCAAGATAGAGAGGGGGAGAATACCTCGGTCCCATTCTCATATCTTTACGAATGTTGGAAGCAATGTAAGTAAGTATTGGGTGCTTTTTACTTTACCTTGTGGTTATGTTTATATATATTTAAGTATGATTTAAGGAGTTAGACCTAATGAGGTGGTAGATAAACTTCTTTATGGACGTAGCTAAGATTCCAATGTATTGCAAACAACTTTTATGTTAAAGTGGCTCGACTCCTTTACTCCCTAACTGATTTAGAGAGTAAGGAGGAGCATATCAACCAGCTTTTGGAGTGGTCTTTTATGACCATCACCTCCACTAATTTGCATGCCTATGAGGAATTATTGTACATGCTATGTTTTAGGAGAAAAGGATGCTGTTATGGCAAGAGTTGCTATTAATCACCGCAGAAGTTTTCTCACGAAGGGAGGGTGGGGAGACACCAAGAGTATTTGCTTTAAGTTTTACTATTAAGGATATTAACAATGGGAAAAGGGGAGTGGAGCTCTTCGTAGAAAGGAAGAAAAGAGATTGTAAAGGATCTTTCTCCTTCGATCTCAAAACAGGTTCTTGCCTTCCCTTGAAAGCTTTAAGAATAGTTTAAGAATCTTAATTTTGTATTCAGTTATGTAGCTGTGTAACTAAGGCCGACATACTTAGTATATTTTTGTGTTTAAATGGCTGATAGAATTAGAGTTTATCTGTGTCATATGGCCGATAAAACTTAAAGTATTTTTATGTGTTATATGGCCGATAAAACTTAAAGTATTTCTGAGTGTAAATGGCCCATAGTCTTAGATTATATTTGTGTTTATATAGCCAATAAACAAAGTATATCTCTGTGAGTATATAAAGCAAATAATCCTAGTTAAATGCTATGTGCATAAGGTCGATAGCTTACCACACTACTATGTGAGTACACGGTCAATAAGCTTGTTTAAGACTATGTAAACTTAAGGTTGAATAGCCTTTGTTTTCTATGTATTATGATAAACATTAGCTAAGTTTTGTATTTTGTTAGTATATAGAGATAGGTGTATCTCTGTTTACTATCAAGGATTGTATTCTTTCACTTTATTCCACGAATGGAAACTCAATGGCTTTTCTTTAGTGCATAGTATATTTATCTATGCAGGCTAAAGGGTTGTTTAGTCTTAAACTGTAGCAAGCCGAGATAGCTACTATTATAGTTAGTAAACCTCTTCTAAGTAACATTGTTAGACATTGAGACATAGCAAAAAGGTTTGTTTATTCTGAGAGCTCAAGTTTGTTTTTAGTTATCTATTACATACCTTTGCATTCAATTCAACATGGGGTGCAGTTGTTGTCTCCTTATTATTAAACTTTGAGGATTATATCTTTTTGTAATCAAAATTGAACCTCTAGAGAACTCTGATTGGACATAGGAGTCTACATCAGTAAGTAAAGATAGAGTTGTATCCTATTTATCTTAATAATACATTCAATTTTTATTGTTTTCAATCAAAGACTTAGTGATAGGTCTCATTTTATTCTAAGTAACTAGGAGTGCTATTGGATATCACTGGAAACACCCAAGATGCAATTTTTATTATTATATACGCACACTTCAATTATAGCAAGTATTTTTGTTATGTGCAGGGATGATGTGCACAAATACATAATCTGTCTATATATAGAGTCACTAGACGAAAGGAGACCATTAGGTCAAAACTTTATTTATTATTCTCTTTCGACTCAAAACCTATTTTGAAGAACAAACTTAGTTAAGAGTATTTATGCTATTAAAAATATTTAATAGATTTTATTTACATGAGGATAGAAAATCATATTCTATCTAGTTTTATGAGAAACGTGAAGTTGAATAGAGCCTAAGTGGTCTATAGAAGACTAGAGGATATTATAATCATGTAATATTATTATACATTCTTATCTTTAGATAACAATAGTTTTGATGTTATTTTATATATTGGGTTAGAAAAGATAAAACCCTAGGATCAACCCAGATGGATCTAGTAAACTTAAATCTCTCAAGACGGTTATGACATTAAATTCATAGATCAAGAGAAGTATAACTTAGGAAGAGTCTAAGAATCTTTTTGATAGAGTTTTAATGATTTTTTGATAGAGTCGAAACATGACATAAAGCACAAGAATGCTTAACTTTTGATTCAATGATTAGAATGACAGAAATTCATAGACTCTGATGTTTGCAAGAATGCAACGAAGGACTCTTCGAAAGGTTAAGTCTTCTAAACCTATACATTGTATATATATACTAGAATTTAGGATTAAACTCTAAGTCAGATTGACTAGGAATTAAGCTTAGTCAAGACATTTCATGTCTAGTGTTATTAGTCAAACAAATCAAACTAAAGGATGAGATAGTTTCCAAGTCAAGTTAGAGGTTTGTCAACACATGACTACGTTTATTGCAAATGTTTATCTATATAGAAATTTTGGCCAAAGTGATGCATTTCTCTATGCATGCATTAGTCGGTTCATAGTGTCTAGATGGCGTGACCTGTCAGAGTGATCATACTCAGCTAGAAGATTGTCTAGAGTTATATGTTCGATTGAGTTACGTAAGACACAATACTAGAACTTAGATGGTAACTTGTTGGTTCTCTATGTCTATACTCTCCGTGAAGGGTAGGGCCACTTCCAGGAAGGAAGGTGTGCATGGGATCACCAACCAATGGTTGGAGGTAAAGCACTCAAATCTCCCTCTGTAGCAGAAGACTTGTCGAGACTTGATCGACAGATATCAAGATTCTAGATGTAGTATTCATTATGTTATGATTTATGATGTAAAATCATTCTCTTTGCCATGTGCAATATAAATGTAAATGTAAAGTGATATGTTCTCACTATGATTTATCTTTGATTATATTGTATTTCAAGGTTGAAAAATATTCAAAAAAGATATGCATTTATTTCTAAGTGAATATGCAAAAAAAAAAGTTTTCATGTTTACCATGTTCAATTACTTTCTTAGTAAATTGTTTGTGTAATTTCAAGTAATATGAGATGGAATGTTACAAATTTTTATATTAAATTTGTGTTTTTCTCCACTGCTGTAAGTGTTCTTTTAGGAAATCTTAATCGCGGTTAGGATTTCTCTTACTACATTTAGTAGTATGATTGTAAAATCTGGTTTGAATGAATGCGATAATTCTTAATCCATTTTCAAGCATTGTAGATGGTCATTTCAGTATTACAAATGGAAGAGTGATCTATGGTGTTGGATTATTAAGCATTCTCATGATTTGATGTTGGTTATTATGCATTTGAGTATTCAAATAGATAGCCATACATTTTCTTAAAGTTGTCATCACCTAAAAAATATGAAACTCTATAGTCCAATGGATAGGCACTAGTTTGAGTAGCCTGTGATCACCTAAACCTTTTAAAACAATTTTTTTTTTTATCAAAATCCTAAACGCAGTTATAGTCCTTATGCATCCTCATTCTAGAGAATTGCATTCATCAACTATATAGGGGTTTTTAGTGACAACCAGTTTCTTGGCTCAGTGACAACCTTTGAGGCCAAGAAAATGATATGGTTTTGGTTGTCCTTTTGTTTTTAGTTGTTCATCTAGTTTAGAAGTCAATGTCTGTTAAGGTATACCCCTTGGAATATCCCTCCAGTGTCTAAGCTAAGCTCAAAGTGTAGAGGAGTGTACTCACTCCTATTTGTTGGTTAAAATTGTTCTTAACTTGTTGATAAACGTCTTTCAAATCACCTCGATGATATCCCTAGCCTAGGTGATTTAGGAATGTTTTAGATTTTCAGATTGCAGGTATTTTGGGACCCAACAGATTAGTGTCATTGCCAGGGATCCACTGAATTTTTTTTTGGTTGTTGCATCATTGAAGCACAATGTTTGTTCAAAATTTATTCCCAGCACGAGAAGTGGCAACTCTCCTTTACAACCCAGAAGTTAATTGCAGTCTGAAAAGAGATTTGCAATGCATAGAGGAAGGAACCAGGGGTAGGCTAGGTGTGAGGAATCATCTAGCAATGCAGGAAATAGGAGTAGATGGAGGACAAGATACCCCAATGTTGTGCCTCCATTGAATACCCGAGACCAAACTAGTGCCTTTGGCAGAAGTAATATATTTGTTGATCTCAGAGGCCAGGATGAATATACTTTTGAAGACTCTATGGATAACATGATCAAAACAAATAGAAGAAGAAATAGGACTAAGTATAATGCTAGAAGAAATGAAAATGATATTGGTAGAGGAAGTAGAGATAGATCTCATGATCCGCATTTGAGAACATTTGGGATGCCCAATGAGAATGAAGAAATATATCAAGATACCATGCATCCTAATTCTCCCATAGGATCACTTAGAGGTCAACATGATAACATTCCCAATGATGGAGATCAGCAACAACAGCCTGGTGATAAGGAAAGAGAAAGAAGAATCCAAGATGAGCTCGACTTGCTTGATCACCTTAGAAATAGACAAAGAGAGGTGCGGGCCTTGCTTGATCAACAACAAGCTTAGCTTGCCCAACAAGCCCAACAAAACCAAAATGCACAACAGTAGGGCCATAATCAACAGTATAACCAGTAAAACAATAAGAGACAACAACAACAACAATGTCAACATCAACAAGTGGAACAATAGGGTGTAAATCAGGCCCATGCTCAAAATATTAACAATTAGCCACCAAAGAAACAAGTTACTCAATAGCATGGAAACATTCAGAATGTTAGGTGTACCCAATGAAGACAAGCATAGAGATTTCCTCCACAGAGGCAGCCTCTGGGAGATGAAAGGTATAAACAACTTGATTTCTTTGGCATACCTGACTTTCATAATCCAATTCCAAATGAGATTAGGGAAAAGATTCCTATGTTTCAAGGTAACAATGTTGTCACAGGTGAGGAACATCTTAGGCATTTTATTAATGTCACTGATGAATACGAAATTGAGGATGAAGATGTCATAATGAAAATATTTGTACACTCATTGGAAGAAAGTGCTAAAGAATGGTATAAGGCTCTCCCTGATAACAATATTGATTCTTGGGAGGAGTTCATGAGAGTATTCAGATTGCAACATGGGGACAGGATTGGCCCCAAGTTTGCCATTCATGAACTCATAACTATCAAAACAACCATAAATGAGACAGTAGTTGATTTTAATAGCCACTTCATCATGACAATGAGAAAGGTACCTCCTCATATGAGACCTAACAAATCTATGTGTTTGGTTTTGTACTGTGGCGCATTTGATTCAAAGATTAGTTATTGTTTGAGGGACAACAATCCACAAACATTAAGAGAGGCATATGCTATAACTATCAATATTAAGAGCAATATGAGAGCTTCAGGAAAATACATCAAAAGGTCTAATGTAAAATTGTCCTAGCTAGAGAAGGCAGCTTTCAGTAAGCCCCTCACCACTTATGACAAATTGGATAAGCTCATGGGGGTTGTGAAAGATTTGTCTTACAAAGTTGCTAGAAATGATAAAGGGTTGCCACCTCAGGGTGCTGCAACACATTTCAATGAAGGTCAAAGACTGCATAATAGGCCTTACAATACTGATTGGTCTAAGAGACCACAATAAAATGACAAGCAAGTTGCCCCCAGGTATGTAAGTTTCAAATAGTCTGAAAGGGACACTCCTAATCCATTGAGAAAGGATCAAGTCAATTTTAAGGTGTAACTGAGTACTATGAAGAGGAGATAAATCAATTTGACACATAGGATTATGTGCAGATGGGTCAGGATACTGATTATAACAACTATGAAGAGGATGATCATATTTTCCAATATGCTTATGATGAAGGTCTAAAGAGATACCAACTGCCAGCTCATGATTTCAAGCACCTGAGGGATCTTATGCAGAAGAAATACTAGTAGTCCAAGCCTTCAAAGGAAGACATGAAAGCCTTGACTGATGCAACCATTTTACAGGTCCAAGGAGGTTATCAGTTGAGAAATAGGTCAATGCATATGCAAAATCATCATATTGTAGAGTTAGACAACAAGAATTGAATGGGAATAAGGACAAATGTAAGTTGAGCATGGATAAGAAAGACAGTAGTGCTCCCAAGAAGAATGTGCCTAAAAAGAAGAAAATTCCAACGCAACCACTAGCAAGAAAGATGAAATACATGCATAAAAATGCTACACATGTGGGGCAACCAGTTGTTGTACTCATTCTAGGGGTTCATGATCCAAAAGGCAGTAACAAGCATGATCAACCCCATTCACAAAAAGAACTAGAAAAGGGGAAGGAGAAGACAAAGGGAAAAGGAAAGGACATTTCATCCAATCAAGTAATACCTTACATTCCTTGTGCAAATGATGTTATTATCTCATGAGATTCTCCTTTGCCCAATTATAACCCTATTGACATAGCTCAAGTTTTTAGCCAAATTAGAATTTTAGTGCCTATAGGGGAACTCCTTAGAATCCTTGAACATAGAGGTAGGGTAGTGTCATTTGTCATTGTTGTAGATGTACAAAAATAACCCGTTGTTGTTCCTAGTATTGATGATGAGGGTAAAGGCCATGATGAAACAATTGAGGTTTATTTAGGGTCATCTATGGTCAATTGTCAAATGGGTGTGGATCCTTTCTATAGCACATTGATCATAAATGGATGGTTGCTACATAACTGTATGCTTGATTCGGGAGCATCTAGCAATGTCATGCCACTTGAAATCATGAATGATTTCAGGATGAAGGTATCCAAGTCTTTTGGTAAATGTTTTGTGATGGATTCTAGGGAGGTTAATGTGATAGGTCTAGTTAAGGATGTTGAGGTCAAACTTGTTGCCTATCCAGACGAATCATTCTTGATGGATATAATTGTTGTGGATTGCCTTGCTAAATGGGGTATGCTATTATCAATAAAGTAGACAACCTCCATGGTAGAAGTATCCAGATGGACCTTTCATATGCTACCATTCTAGTCCAGGGTGTGGAAGTGAAGTTATATAGGGAGAAGAAGGTAGAAGACCAAAACATAGAGGACCGTTACAAAACTGAAGAAGAAGTGAACTTATTTGATACTTATATTGATTGTTTTATGGGGTTTTGTGATGACAATGAACATAAATTGTGTGTTGATCTGCCATAGATTGTTGCTCCTGTGCATAATGAAAATGTGTTATGGACATTGTACTTTGATGGTGCTTGTTCTAAGGATGGCTCGGGTGCTGGTATTGTTCTGATAGCATTGGATGGAGAATAGTTTGGCATGTCTTTTAGACTTGATTTTCAATGCACTAAAAACATAGTTGAATATGAGGCATTGTTGTTAGGTTTAAATGTTGCTCATAAGCATGGAGTCAAGTGCTTGAAGATATATGGTGATTCAGAATTAGTGGTGCAACATATTAAAAAAAATTTTGCTACCAAGAACAACAGGTTAAGGGGATACAAGAATGCAGTATGGGACATTATTGAACTATTTGATACTATTGGCATTGAATGGGTTGAAAGAGTTGAAAATGAGAAGGCAAATTCCTTGGTTGTAGCTGCATCAAAATTTGACCCCTAGTCAAAATTTCCTCATGGCCATTATGTTGTGGAAGTACTCACAAGGTCAACAATCCCTGATAACATATACAATTGGCAAGTGTTCAATGACAATAATCATATTTATAGTTTCTTGAATTGCCTAGATGAGTTTGACAATTAGTTAATTGAATGGAATCCTATGATAGAGGTAGAAGATGGCAAGGAAACATTGTTTGGGAATGAGGTTGTGAAGCTGAAAACAAATACAATTTCAAAAGGACTAGGTACACTGGAAATAATATTTGATAATGCAGACCGTGGAAGAGTAAAGGTAAAATAGTTGAAGAGGATAGCATCGAAGGTGTTAACCTTGGAACCGAGGAGGCACCTAGAATGGTTTACATAGGCAAGAAGTTGAAGCCTCATGAGAAATAGATGTTGATTACTCTGTTAAGAAAATTGAAAAAGTGTTTTGTATGGTCCTATGATGAGCTCAAGACCTACAGGGAGGATTTGTTTCAACACACTATTCCCCTCCAGCCTGATGCAAAACCCTTTAGGTAGAAATAGAGGCCCATAAATCCCATCATAGCTCTCAAGATGTAGAAAGAGTTATTGAAAATGAAAAAGGGAGGTATTATAAAACTAATTAGACATTTTGTCTAATCTTGTCCTGATGAGGAAAAGGAATGGGGAGATTAGACTTCATGTAGATTTTAGAAATGTGAACATCAAATCCCTGAAGGATAATTATCCTCTTTGTATGGATCATTTTTTGTAGAGGGTTGTTGGCTCAGAACTGACGTCTATGATGGATGGATTCTCAGGCTACAATCAGGTGTTGGTCAAGGAGTCAGAACAATACAAGACAACATTCACTACTCCTTGGGGAACCTATGTTTATTTGAAGATGCCATTCAGATTGAAGAATGTAGGATCAACATTTCAAAGAGCAATGGATGTGGCCTTTGCAGGTCTCATTGATGAGATCATGGTTGTATACCAGGATGATCTTATTACATTATCCAAAGATAGGAAAGATCATTGCAAGCATTTGCAATTGATTTTTGACAGATGTCTGGAGTATGGGATTTATTTGAATCCCAAAAAATGTTAGTTTGGAGGAGAAGGAAAATTGTTGGGACATATTGTGTCAAGGGATGGGGTTAAAATAGATCCTGAAAGAGTAAAGTCCATTGACATTATTCCTCAGCCTAAAACAGTTAAAGGTGTCGAATCCTTCTTTGGACAAATCAAGTTTGTAAGGTGGTTTGTCCCCAACTTTGTTGAGAAGACCAAATCATTTTTCAAGATGCTCAAGAAAGGGTAGTCCATTGCATGGGAAAATGAACTAGTTGAAGCTTTTGTTGAAATAAAAGAGGTCCTCAAGAATGCACTAGTGCTGGTAAGCCCAAATTATTCAAAGCCTTTCCAGCTTTTCTCTTTTGCTTTAAATTATAATGTTGTTGTTGTATTGTTGCAAAAAAATAGTGATGGATTTGAGTAGCCAACTTCTTTAGCAAATCCTTGCAAGCCACTAAATTGAAATATTCCATAATGGAGAAGCATGCTTATGCATTGGGTAAGGCCACAAAATTTTTTAGATCCTATCTCACAGGTGCCAAGATCATAGCATATATGTCATACACATCAGTAAAGGACATATTCATGCAACAAGAATCTTCAGGTAAAAGATGCAGGTGGATCAACATGATCCAAGAATATGACATGGACATACATGTCAAAAAGTTGGTTAGAGGCCAAGGCTTAGCTAAGTTAATGGCTAATTCCAATCTTGAAGCAACTAAAGTGAATGAAACATAGGTAGATGTTGCTCCTCATTGCAGATTGGTTGACAACACATGGTACAAAGATGAGATATTTTATCTTGAAAATATGAATTATCCACCCTATATGGATGAGAATTAGAAAAGGACACTCAAGCTAAAATTTTAGAGGTATGCCCTGTTCCAAAATGAGTTAATGTGGAGAAACCACAAAGGTGTGTTGCTCAAGTGTCTAGATCAAGAGCAAGTTGAAGCGGCGATGAATGAGTGTCACCATGGTGTTTGTGGGGGACACTTCAAAACTAAAACCATAGCCCACAAGATCCTTAGAGCTGGGTATTTGTGGCCTACTTTATTCAAGGATGTAGCATAGAAGATAAGAAAGTGTGATGTTTGCCAACGATTTTCTGGTAAGATGAAGTTTGTTGGAGCGCTCCCCCTTTTGCCCCTTGCAGTTGATGTGCCTTTCCAGCAATGTGGCATTGATCTTATAAGGGAAATTTAGGAGAAATCCAACAATAGATTTAAGTGGATCCTTGGAGCCACTGATTATTTCACCAAGTGGATGGAAGCAATCCCCACTCGCAATGCAACTTCCAAAGTGGTTATTGATTTCATAGTCAGTAATATAATCACCATATTTGGAGTGCCAACTAGGATTTTGGCAGACAATGTAATGTGTTTCAGGTCTTAGGAAATGCTGAACATGTGTTCTAAGTTTGGCATCAGCCTTGTGCATTCATCCCCTTATCACCTGCAAAGTAATGGATAGGATGAATCTAGTAATAAAAGCCTGATGAAGATCTTAAAAAGAACATTGGATCAAAATAAGAAAAGATGGGATGATAAGTTAAAATATGCTCTGTGGGTTGATAGAATAACTTTCAAGAGATCCATTGGTAGAAGCCCATTTGAGCTAGTGTATGGAGCAGAGGTAAAGATGTCCATCAACATGGAACTGCCAGTATATTAGTTGTTGCATGATATAGAAGGAGATTAGTGTGATGCAATGTCCTAGAGGATCTTGTAGCTGACTGAGTTGGAAGAACAGAGAAGAGTTGCACATGATAAAATATTGAATCATAAGTAGAAAATGAAACTTTTATTTGATAAAAGTGCTGCGCAAAGATATTTCCAAGTTGACTTGGTACTTCTTTGGGATGCAAAGTCTGAAGATAAAGGGAAACATGTCAAATTAAATCCATTATGGCTTGGGCCATATGAAGTAGCCGAGAAATTAGAGCTCAACATCTACCATTTGATGACTCTAGGAGTGCTCTTGTAGCTGTCCATTCACAGTCAGCATTATTTTTCATAGGTAATGCTTCCTCTGAATTTTGAATACAGTCAACTATATTTTGTGCTCTCATGTTTATGACTGTATTTTGTCGTGTATATAGGCCTTCATTGTAAATACGTTATGTGTTTTTCCCTTTGTGTGTTTTTTGCCCTTTTGGTTTATCCAGAGATTTTTTGGATTCTCATTGTGCCAAGTTTTCCACATGTCCCCAACCAGAGCCACTATTGGGACCTATAAAAAACTAGCTCCTGAACATGCCTATTTTTGCTCCAAGTTCATAAAAATCCCACTTTTTGCCTTCACATTTTAAACCCATCATATATATTCGATTTGAGACAATTTCAATGGGTTTCTTTAAAAAAAAATCTAAGTAAAAGTTCCCCCATGTCAATATTTTTTTTTCCTTAGAAAAATCTATCCATTTGAGGGTTTTGTCCGTAATTCGGCAAAATCGTTAGTTGCCAATTTTGCTGATTGAGTTTGCAGGTTTGTTGCTTCTCCGGTTTGCCAATTTGATGATAAGGCGACAAAAGAAGCGAAGGAAATATATGAAAGATTGAAAAAAGTTGAAGTTTGAAGGCTTTTGTCAACAAATTAGCAAGTTCGTGAACTACCAATTTTGCCGACTAGGTTTGTAGGTTTATGATTTTGTCGATTCGCCGATAAGGCGACAAAGTGGCGAAAGAGACAGGGTTCAAAAGAAGTGAAAAGAGACTGCAAGAGGTAAAATTTTCTAAGGCAAGTGGAAAGTTTTTCTAATGGAAAAAAATGTTGAAGGAAAGAAAGTTTGATGTCTTCTTCAAAATTGTTCAGGTTAAATGTTTTTCGGCGAATGGATGAAATCGTGAACTGGCAAATTTGTCGACTAGGTTTGCGAGTTTGTAGTTTCACCGATTTGCTGATAAAGTGGCAAGGAGGCTTTAATGAAGAAGAAGGAAAATAAGATAGAGTAGGGAAAAAGTTTCTAAGGGAAATATGAAGAAGTTGAAGTCTTGGTCAGCTAACCCTTGGTTTGCAAAATCATGGTTTCGCTGACAAAGGGCTTGCAGAACTTTCCCCAACAATAAAAGAGAAATAAAGAAGCAACAAGGCGAAGAAAATGGGAAAGGAAAAAAATGAAGAAAAAGTTTCTAAGTCAAACAAGAGAAAAAACTGTGTTTGTCGGTGAATCAGCTAGTTCACGAACTACCGATTTTGCTAACCAAGGTCGTGAGTTACCGGTTTCGCTGATTTGCTGATAGGGCGACTAGGTGACGAAAGAAAAAGGGCATGAAGGATAGTTCATCGGTGAGGAAATTTTCTGATAAAGGAGATAGACAAGAAAAGGTTAAGGCAAGTTTTCATCGGCAAAGTGTAAGTTCACGAATCATTAGGTTCATCGACAACCTGGTTCACCGCGGGGCAGATTCACCGATAAAGGTGAAAAGGAAGATTGACTAAGGGAGAAATAGTCAAGTGAGTGGCAAAGGAGGAGGTTCGGCAAAGGGAAAAGTTGCCCATAGTAAAGAAAAGTATGAAGGAAGGAAAAGATAGATGAAGTGATGGTTCACCATTTTTCATTTTTGCCAATAAGGCAAAAGGGGCGTCGAGAAAGAAGACAAGGAAGAAAAGGTGGATTTTTCCAATGTTCGTGGAGAGGTGAATTCATCGATAAAGCGAATAAAAAGGGAAAAAGGGAGCAAGGGGCCTTTTTTGGGGAATTAGTGGGTTCATGAACTTAGTAGTTCGTCGACCAAGCAGTTTGCCGACCAGATTTGCCGATAAAAGGAAAAAAGATACTCAACACAGAGAGAGGTAAAATCAGGATTCAGATGGCTTGATAGAGAAGATGATGAAGGTCAACCTGGAAGATTTTTTAATTCTTCAGGTATGACCAGATTCAAAGGGGGGCTGTAAGTAAAGATTGGACAACACTTTTAAAGTGTTGTGAAAGCCTTGGTGAGGCGATTTCCTGAAAACACACCATGATTGCAGGATTGTGCAGGTAGATTTGTACTCAAAATTAATGATTTTACATAACAGGGTTGTTCAAGTGGGTAGCACAGTAAAATTATTCAATGCACAGGTACTCATAGAGAACAAAGTAGATGAAATTAATGTTGCAGGTGTCAGGAAGTGGACTCAAACCATCCCTCATTATTGCTCCAAATACTCTAGGCATGTGGGCAATCTTCTTTTGTCAGTCCTATGACTTGTTAGGGAGTGGATTCAACCTTCCCTCATCAATGTTTTGGGTACCTATTGTATATTTAATTATGTAGGTGAATGAGTCAACTGCTAGTCTTCAATGCAACAAATATTTCTTAACTACTTCATCTTCAGATATTTCTATATTAAATGTTGCAAATCAAATCAGGATATTTTCACATTTATGATTGGAAAAACATATGTATACAAACATTCCTTTGGCAAAGATATCTTTTGACAGGGTCATGGGCTAGAGTTTAATGCAGAATGGGTGTACTTGATGATAGAGTGCAACACTTTGAATTGTGCAATGATCTGAATTGCTATATATGCATATGTTTTTGATGCATTATGGGTTGGTCAATTTGGGCAGTTCATCTCAACAACTATAGAGATCTAGAGGTAGTTAGTGAAAGATCAATTTTAGTTTCTATTCTTCAGAGAGGAAATTAGCAGAAATGTATGTTAATACATTGTAATTTTTATATTAAATCTGTGTTTTTATCCACTGTTGTAAGTGTTCTTTCATGAAATCTTAATTGCAGTTAGGATTTCTCTTGCTACATTTAGTGGTATGATTGTAAAATATGATTTGAATGAATGTGCTAGTTCTTAATCTATTTTCAAGAATTGTAGATGGTCATTTCAATATTACAAGTGGAAGAGTGTTGTATGGTGTTGGATTATTAACAATTCTCATGATTTGATGTTGGTTATTATGCATTTGAGTACTCGAATAGGTAGCCATACATTTTCTTGAATTTATTTTCACCTGATAAATATGAAACTCTACAACCCAATGGATAGGCACCAATCTAAGTAGCCTATGATCACCCAAACCTTTATATCAAAATCCTAAACGTAGTTGTAGTCCTTATGCATCCTCATTCTGTAGGATTGCCTTCATCAACTATATAGGGGTTTTTAGTGACAACCTTTGGGGCTAAGAAAATAATATGGGTTTGGTTGTCCTTTTGTTTTTAGTTGTTCATCTGGTTTAGAAGTCAATATATGTTACTTGTATACCCCTTGGAATATCCCTCCAAAGTCTAAGCTGAGCTTGAAGTGTAGAGAAGCCTACCCACTCTTGTTTGTTGGCCAAAATCACTCTTAACTTGTTGATACACCTCTTTCAAATCACCCTGATGACATCCTTGGCCTAGGTGATTTAGGAATGTTTTAGAGTTTCAAGTTATGGGTGTTTTGGGACCCAACAAATCCAAAAAAAATCAAAACATTCAAAAAATACAAAAAATCAAATATCTAAAAATCCAAGCAATAAATCTAAATGCAAGTCACCCTTAATCTATACCAATCTAGTCAAAGTAAATGAACCAAATTATCCAATCACATCCTTGGTCTTGATCCTAATCTTGTTGTCAACCCAGTTGATCATCATCATCATCAATGGGGTATATCCTTCCTGCATCATTGTGTTGATCTAGGGATATATTGTTCCCCACAATGACAACACTATCTCAATCAATCAATCAATTGATTATTGATTTACAGCTTGACAAGGGCAGTACTTTGTTTGTTTTTGAATTAAGTAGAAACATTCATACAATGCACTATACCTTAACCAAAATCACCTATTCAGTCACTTTATCAATTGCCACATCATTCGATCTCAAACAATCATCATCCAACCTCATCTAGGGATATATCATTCCCCTCATCAAGCACCTATCCAAACATCACTTAAACTCTTTGGCAAGAGATACAATGGCTGTGTGACTTGTGTCATCATTTGGTCTTTTGTTTTTCATTTTATATTTTCTATCTCTTCTTTTTCTTTATCATAGCCACCTAGATCCATTTATATCTTGGTCCGTTATGATTAGCAAATAATGGGGCATAACATTTTGTGTGTCTGTTGGATATTATTATCACAACTAATATTCATATCTTGTGTCTAGACAAGGTTGTATTACACTGGGTATAAGGATACTCCTTTTGTTTGCAGTGTCAAGTCTGTGCAAAGGATACAAAGTCACCCCAGTCCCTTATACCTTGGTGCATAATATCCTCTTGCTATATCAAACTAGGGCTGCTCTACACATTATACTAGCATAATTATATCTTCTCGATCCACTATATCCATTATGACTATAACTTATCCATTTACAAATTCTATTTTAGACCATTCTTCACCTCTCAACCTATCTTTATCCACTATCTATTTCACCTTAACAATCTATCCATTCCTAACCTTTAACTTTATCAATCCTTTCTCTTGCATCCATTTCTTTATCTACCCCCTTTCATCCATTTCAAGAGCATTCCCGTGTTCTCCCAACCTGCCTATCCTCTTGAGGGGGCATCCCATCCATACATTATTCCTCCTTGTCACCCCTTTAAGTGGTTGGAGCATCCTTTTCTCTTCATTCATACCTTTTCTTCTTTGAAATGATGTTCCTTCTCTTAGTTGCAACATCATATCAAAGAGGGGCAAAATGTAGACACCTAAAATTGACCATGTCTTACAACATTGCCTTTCAATATTTCCTTACATCCTCTTGTGACACTTAGCAACACTTTGTCCTAGGTCCCCTTTCATGACCCCTTACATCATTATCATTAGTTAAATAAATTATATTTATTTAACTAATCCCTCTTATCCATTTATCCTCCTCTTACACCAAATTAAATAAATTTTATTTATTTAATCTCTATTTTCCTCCATCATCCAATTTAAATAAATTAAATATTTATTTAAATTCCACATGTATCTCATAATTTAAATAATTTTATTATTTAAATTATTTATCCCCACTCACATCCCTATTTTTAACCTCATTCATTGTGCGTCATAAGCACTTCCTCTCCAAAATCAATTAAAAATCTCATTTATTTCCACTCCCCTCCTAATTTTGGTCACCTGTCATCCTCATTTATGGTGCATCATAAGCACTAAATTTGACTTTCAATCCTATTTGTCCACCTCATCCCTCACCCTTCTAATCCTAGCCATCCATTTGATTCCCTCTCCTATAAATTGAAATTCCTTTTCCATTTCAAACCCTCACACATTTCATACGCACATTCATATCATTTCATATTTTCCATTATTTTCATATTAGATTTATGTTGGTTGTGTGAGTAGCACACAAATCATCCAAATGACAAATCAATGGAGCTTGGGTGCACTCCATTTTGTCCTATCAGAAGTCCAATTTTTTGCAAGGTTTCAAAGTATATTTGCATTGTTTATCTTTATGTTTTTTTTTATGAGCAAACTGCAGCAATGCTGCTTATATTAATATAATATAATAATAAAAAGTTTGCATACATTTATCAAAAACCCTTAGCTGGGGACAAGACTACCATTCTAATGGCTGTATAACCTAACTGCTACAATCTATATGCCAACTATAAACATACGGATATAAAACAAAATTGCAAACTGCATATAAGAACTTCACTCCAAGATCACCACCTCCTCCTTAGCTCTGACCCAGCCAGCGAACTCATAAAGCCATTCCACACTGAACACCAGAGCCAAATTGAAGAACTTTTTCAGGAACCTACTCCCCTTCACAGCTCGCTCACGGTGTTCTATCAACGAGGTGTTCACAAAATTGGCTAGAAAAGGTAGCCATAGAATGTCTTCGTTACCTACTTTGCATTTCTCGTAGTCACACACTTGTGAAAAGCCCACCCCTGGCCTAGCCATCTCGACTGCCTCGTCCAAGTCACCTAGAAGCTCAGGCTTGAGGGTCTCCTTTGCCAGTCGCACCACCATCATTTTGTCCTCACCTAAGTCTAGAAGCAAGGCCACGTACCAGGAGGAAATATTTGTATTTACTCTATAACGGTCCATGGCTTGCAGGAAATCCTCACCCAACACCCATTTTATTATTGTTACTGATAGGGGGTGGCTGGATTTGGAAATTCTAGAAATTCAAAGGTCAGATATCCTTCTGAGGAAGGATATTTAGCATTTCTTGCTTACTAGCCTCACCAGGGTGTCCATTAAGTTCTCTGGGAATCAACAAGAATGGCCTGGATAAATGAATTACTACTTGCCTTGTTGGATTTAATAGCCTTCAAAGCCATCTGATCACTTAATTAGAGGGTGTGTTGGAGGCTGTGCCAACTACACAATGCTTCTACCAATGCCAATAAATGATTTCTCCACCACTTTCCAAATCAATAAGCTCAGTTCATTTGTGGCGATAATGGAATGTATGGCCTAGGACTGTGGATTGAGCGCACTTCCCATCTTCTCACAAATCATTATTTTAAAAGCTCAACTTTAAAAGATCTTTTCAAGCCCTCTGAGGGGATCTCAAAAGTCAGCCGAAAGTACTTGAGGTCCGTTAGCTACCAAGTCAGAGGTAAAATCTAACTCATTCATGTAGACCCTGTCGGTTGCTAGGTTGGCGAGCTTATCTGTCTCCTGGTTCGCTTCCCAACAAACATGGTTCATAATGTATTTATCGAAAGCTCTTAGAACCTCCAGGATTTGGCTGAGAGTTCCTCTCAACTACCAATTTTGAGAGGCTTTTGTTCTTATGACATTGACGACAATAGTCGAATCTCCTTCTATCTCCAGCTTCTTAATTTGATCCCTGTGACACAACTCCAACCCATACAACAGAGCTTGGAACTCAGTAGATTTATTAGTTCCAATCGGAAGGGGTATGGCTACTTTCCGTCTTACTTTCCCTTCCCAATTGTAGACAATGCATCTTGCCCCGAAGACACCGAGATTTCCCCTTGCCACCCGTCGACGTTTAGCTTACACCAGCCCTGGGACAACAACTTCCATTGTGCTTCTGCTTTGGCTGCTTTCAATTTCTCCCCTTCTTTCCCAACTACTTCTGGTGGCTTCAAGCCCATCCACTGCCTACAAATGGCATTGTCCCATTCCATCCAAGACTTTTTACTTGACACATCCTATTACAAACATGAATTGGCAACCTCCACAATCGCTGCTTCTATCTTGTTACACAATGAAAGGATACTAATTGCTTTGTTTTGGAAGATTCAACAGTTCCTTTCCTTCCATACTTCCCAGATTAAGATTGAGGGGCTTATGATCCATAAGCAAGCAAAATTTGAGCCTTTGTTTACGATCAGCCAGCTTTGAAACAGGCTCAGAATGTCATCAGGCAAAACTCGCATCCATCCAAGCTTTGCGCAGAGCCATTGCCAACACTTTTGGGAAAAGGCACATCTCAACAAAATGTGATTAGAATCTTCCATCAAGTTTTCACAAAGAGGGCATCTGTGGGGGCTATGGAAGCCAAGTTTTTGAATTATGTCTGCTATTAGGATTATGTTCTGCAAGGCTGCCCAACTGAAGGCCCCTGCCTTTGGCAAGAAAAGACAATTCCAATATAATAGTGTCGGTATCTCTGTATTGTTGGATGCTTTTTCCAGACATCTATATCCCTCTTTGACCCTATATTGCCCATCAGACATCCCATTCCAAACCAAAACATCCTCACCACTACTTAGAGTAATCCTTCTGTTCTCAAGCAGAGCTTTTAGAAGATGTACTTCTTCTGGCAGAAAAGGGAGGTCTAAATTCTTCCAAGACCAAAAGATCATCCCATCTTTGGCTCTTCTTTCCACATAGTTGCATACTTTTGAACCCCATCTCTACTCCAGTTCTCTTCGGATTGTCTCCAAGCCTTCAACATTGGCTAGGGGAGGATATCCTCCCCAAGAGTCGTCCCAGAAGGGTGCTGAAGATCCATCATGAATCTCCTAGGTCATTTGATCTCTGATGAGATCTCTACAATAGGCCATGAAACTCCAAAATCTTGAGGCTTTTGGGAGATGGGAAATAGAGAGAATGTTTATTGGATTCGAGCTCCCAAAGTACTTTTGTTGAATGATATTTGCCCATTTTAAGTGAGGTTGATTAAACAATCGCCAAACCAGTTTGGCCCCCAGGGCTTTATTCTGGAGAATCTATTGTTTCAACCCTACTCCTCCATCCTTTATTGACTTACAAATCTTTTCCCAGGAGATGAGAGCCACTTTGTTCTTCTCTGAAGCACCTTGCCAGAAAAATTTCTTGAAGATACCTGTCAATAGTTGATCCTCCTTGGAGGAAAAAGGAATGCATGACATGAGATATATAGGCATTGCTGCCAAGGTAGCTTTAATCACCATTATCCTCCCAGCCCAAGATAACCATTTCCCTTTCCAAGAGGCAGCTCTGTTTGAGACTCTATCTACTAGAGGATCCCATTGTTTGTCCTCGGTCTCAGTGCCAGGGGAAGGCCAAGATAGATGTTGGGCAGGGTGCCCTTTTTGAAGTTCAGGATTCCTAGAACCTCTTGTTGCTTCCTTGAAGGGGTGGTGATGAAGAAAACTTCTGACCTATGACTATTCACCTCTTGACCCGAGGCTTCTAAGTAAAGAGATAGGATCTCTTTGAAACCCTTGCTTCCCAATTCTTTGCTACTCCAAAGAGCATTGTATCATCAATGAATTGCTAATGCATGATAAGACTGAGGTTGCTTGTGGTTTAAAAGCCTTACACTTGCCCTGCTATACTGGCTTGTTGAAAAAATCAGCCTAATGCATCTGCCATTATGACAAAGAGGAAAGGGGAGAGGGGGTCTCCCTACCTGAGGCTTTTGGAAGATTCAAAGAACCCTTTTGGATAACCATTAACTAGTATAGAGAACCTAGGGGCTAGCCACCAGACAAAAGAGCTAATCCATCTATCCTTTATCAAACCCAAACACGCTCACGATCTTAAACAAAAATCTCCAATCGACCCTGTCATATGCCTTTTTCATGTCCAGTTTGATCATCATCATCTGCTTTCCCAATTTTTGGGTTGAATGTACTACTTCTTGGGCTATGATGACACCATATTGAATGCATCTACCCGGAATAAAGCCAGCCTGCTCTTCTGCTAAAATCTTCTTCAGTCTATTCAAAATCATTTTGGCCATGATTTTGTAAATGGTATTGCATAGAGATATAGGTTTGAAGTCCTCCAAGGTTGTGGCTTGTTCCTTTTTCGGGATTAGAGCTATGAGTGTATTGTTTATATCCCTAAGAAATTTCTTCTTCCTCCTTGAATCCTCCACCGCTTCCCAGACTTCCTCTCCCACTATATGCCAATAGAGTTGGAAGAAAACATCTAGGAACCCACTCGGGCCAAGTGCTTTGTTCGGATGCAACTGCCAAAGGGCTTCCTTGATCTCCTCTGGAGAAAAGGCCTTGTTCAGCATCGTGTTCTGCTCCTCTAATACCAATTTTGGTATGCATCTCACCATCTCTTCCGACTGTCTCAGATTAGAACCTTCCCAGTTGTTGAGGAGGTTCCTATAGAAAGAAACCACTTCTTCCTTGATTTGCTTTGGATCCTCAGTGAGCGATCCATCTCCCAACTTGATTTGATGTATGCAGTTCAACTGTCTTATGACTTTTGTCAAGTTTTGGAAGAATTTGGTGTTTCTATCTCCATTCTTCAGCCACACTTCTCTTGATTTTTGCCTCCAAAAGATCTCTTCTTTGGCCAAGATATCTGCGTGTCTTTTCATCAGCTCTTTTTATTTCACATACCTCCCTTGGTCCAATCCTAATCTGAAAGCCTCCTTGTTTAGTAGATGAATTTCCTCGTCAACTTTTGCTTTCTATTTGAAGATGTTTCTAAAGTGTTGCTTGTTCCATTCCTTTAGATTCCTCTTAATGCACTTTAGCTTTTCCACTAGGCAGAACATTTTTGATCCATCAAAATTGTTCTCCTTCCACCAACCCTCCACTAAACCAAAAAAGTTTGGGTCCTTGCACCACATCTTTTTAAATTTAAAGGGACAACGGGTTGGGGCTGCATCTCCAACTATCTTTAGATCAATTGGGAAGTGGTCCAATCCAGAGAAGGGAACCATATCACAATCTAGAGTGAAGGGGAATTGTTCCAGATTGCCTTTTTGGGATTGCATCTTCCTTTGCACCCCTCCAAGGTTATCCTAGCTATGGAGAATGACATTAAACTCACAGCCTATGATGACAATCTGATCCCCAACTGTAAGTAAGAAAGCTTCCAATTCCTGCCAAATCATTCTCTTTATAGCTGGAGAAGCTGGCCCATAAACATTATTCATGATAAAGTTTAGCCTCCCTCCCACCCCTTATATGTTACTTGCCATCCAATGCCTGTGTGTTTCCAATTCCTCTGCTTTGACATATTGTTGTTTCCATATCAAATCCATGCCTCTCAAAGCCCCTACTACCTCACTAGAGTTTACTTCCCAGAATTTCAAACTCCTCTTCCAATTCTCAACTTCTGCTTCAGCTAACTTGGTCTCTTGTAGCATGCATATGTCTATTTTGGATAGTTCTAGGCAGCGCTTGACCAAGCGCTTCTTGTTAGGGGCATTTAAGCCCCTAACATTCCACGGGGAGATCTTCATTGGCCCTTGGGAAGGGTCTTTCCCTTCCCAGATCTTAGCATACGGGTGATCTTCTATTGTCCTTCTGCGTCACCATCCTCCTTCAATTTCTTAATGTTTGGCTTCTTGCCCCTCTTCTTCACTTCCCCACAATCTAGAGAGAGCCTCCTAGGATCCTTTTGCTTGATCTCTAATTTTTGAGTCTTCCCTAATCCTGACCCTTGTAGTAGAAAGTTCTCCTCTATTTGGATGATCCAATCTTCTGCCTTGGGGATCCAACCTTACTTGTCTCGAATGGGATCCTCCTCTTCCATGCCCTCTACAACAATTGAGCCTAGTTGTTTTGGAGCAAGAGAGGCCCCAATTTACTCTACCACAGGGTCATCGCTTGTTCTTTCCAGTTCCTTATCTCCCTGGTCTTCTTTATTTTCCATGGCCCTTTCTTTTGGATCTGCACCTGAAGAGACCCCAAACATGTCCTTAGTCAACTCCTTTATATCCTCTTGATCCAGAGTGTGGGTTGCCATGGTAGGGGAACAAATTTTTTCAAGGATTCCTCTTGAGGCACTGCCACTACCTTTTATTCTCCCAAAAACCTTATTTCTCCTGGGGAGGCCTTGGCTGGTTCATTGATTTCTTCTTGGTTTGGGGTTGTCTCTTTTTCCTGAATGGAGACTTGGTTTTGATTGGAGAAAGGAGGGGATGTTTCCTTATTTTACTTTTCTCTCCACCTCTGCCCTTGCCGTCATCTTCTCCAATTCTAGGGTCTACTGATCCATTTTTAATCCTGCTAAGGGAGGGTTTACAGCCTCCTCTTTGGGGGAGAGCCCAACCTCTGCTGGCTTTATTTTTGCTTCTGTGAATTGAGATTCAATTTCAATCTTCTGTCTCCATTTCCCTACCTCCGATAGTAGTTCTAATTCTTTCGGTTGTTCTACGCCAAGGTTGATTTCTACACAGATTCTGACAAATTTACCAAAATCCCTATCCATGAAATTCCTATCCACCTGGACAAAAGTACCTAGGGCTTCCCCAATGACTGCTAAAGCCTCATTGTTCTAGAATTCTATCGAAAGATTGTGAAGTCTTATCCACATTAGTGCTTTTCCCAAGTTTTGACTCATGGGATCGAAATTCAGAGTCCATTGTTTTATGAAGAAACCACATCCATCTAACATTAATGGTTTCCTACTGAGGATGTCTATCTTTGTAGCCTCATAACTATGTTCTATGAATATAAATCCATTGTGAAGGGATTTAATTCTTACCTGATCCCCCCATTGCTCTTCCCACCATCGGTGCATCCTCAGCCACAGAATTCTCTTGCTCACCCATTTGGCAAATAATGCTGTTTGTCCCAAGTGCTTCACATTTTCTGCCATTGTTCTTGGATTGACAACTACTGCTACTAGGATAGGATTTGTGATTCTCCCTCGATCTTTTGCTTCTAACCCTCTATGCTCTTGCCAGAAACTTCTATCTGCCCTTTAGAAATTATGTCTTGTTCCATTCCTCTGGTTTTGCGGATAGTTCGATCTATTCCCCCCATAACTACCTCCCATTATGATTTGATTTGCACCTGTAGCGAAGCTAGTGATTTCCTCTGATTCTTCTATTTGCTCCTTCTTGCCTCCCTACTCTGCTTCAACGCCAAAATTTAAATTTTGGATGTGAGTCATGTTCTACTTTTGTTATTTTAGCTAACTAGTTGCACATTAGTTGTTTATCTTTATGTTATTGCTTTGCATGATTTTCAGGGTTTCAAATGTATATTTGGAAAACTACCTATTTAAACTTCTTAAAACTATATTTAATAACAAACTTGTTTTGGGTGTAAAAGAAAGAGAGAGAGGTTGGTTGTTTAATGGTTTATGTGGAATCCTCCTTTCACACCAAACATTCCAAGGGCTTATCAACTGAGTTGAATCTCCACTAAGCGAGAGCAGTCATCTATCAGGTTGGGCTGCTACTTGGGAAGCTGTGGATTCTTAGACGTGTCAAACAATGTCTCTATCTAATGCTCAATTATACTTAGAAACCCTGATTATGCAAATTAATAAGCAAATTATCAAATTACAACAAATCCTTTCAAACTGAGGTAAAGGACAAAGATAATTAACTCATTATTTTTTGAAGTTCGGAAGGCAAAGAAGTCAGGGACATGGGCACTAGCGCCCAAGTCCAAGGTACCTATTTCTTTGTAGAATCCTGATCTCCTTTTGACACTGATCAACACTACAACTTCTATTTCTAAGAATTCAACTACAGAGGACATGGGGACTAGTGCCCTAGTCTAGGAAAAGCACCAGTGTCCTGCTTCTTTTCAGATCCTGATTCCTCTATGTCTGCCACTCCTTCGTGCAAATCCACTCCACAGGACTCGATACCTGTAACCTGCAATCACAAGGAGTGTGGGAGGGGGTTGTGGTGTTTAGAGGCTTGCCTTAGTCAAGCCTCAGAGAGACATTCAAGTCTTCCAAACATTGTTGTCAGTTGAGAGTGCGTATCTCGACATGATAGAGGCAAAAATCCAAATGATAAATGATCGAAACACAATTGATATCACCTTGTAGTGAAGATCTCATGGAAGAAAGATGCTCTTCATACCATGAGATGGATGCCAAATCTGCAAACACAAACACAATAACAACAAAGTACTGCTCTGCAACACAATGAATGCCTTGAATCACTTTCACAAAATCACAATGCTCATCTAATTTCCATCTAGTTTGCAAATGAAACCTAATCATGCTTATATATGCAACTACAAAAATTTCTGCTAAGAATTTCGTAATTCAAACTTTAGATGTAGGCATAGGATCTAATTAACAGTAACTAAACCGACATTTGAAATTAGGGCAGACCTAAAATAGGGCTAGACTAGGGCGCTAGCGCCCAAGTCCACCCTACCATTTTTGCTCATAATTCAATAAAGTGCAGCCCCCTAGGTCCTATTTGTCACAAGACCCAAGAGTTTTCTCATCGGGAGTCAGAAATAACATGCAAGATACTCTAAATGCAATTATAGGACCCGGGAGCTAAACCTTAATAGGAAAAATCCCCCAAGGTTACTTTTTCTGACATAACATTTAGCCCCCACTTTAATGTATGTATAAACATAAGGCCAGTACATGCATTAAAGTATGTTCAACAAACACAGCAAACACACCAAGCACAGAGAAGACACACCAAACATATTGAAGACAATAACAGGCACGCAAAACACAAAGAAGACAGTTACAGTCATGCAAAACATGGAGAAAACAACATTGAAGACACACAAAACATAGTGAATACAGTGAATGCAGTGATTATTTTCTTTTTCATTTTCTCATATATGAAATGCAGGATGCAAGTACAAGGAAAGTAAACACACAACCCAAAAGGTAGGAGGGACTCATCACCGCCAGTCTTTAGATTGCACATGGGGCAACAAACACGCAAAACAAATCTCAAAATGCAGGAGGGACTCATCGCCACCAGTCTTTAGATTGCACTTGAGAACAAACACGTCATACAAATCAAGCACGCCAAACAAATCCCAAAGCATAGGAGGGACTCATCGCCACTGGTCTTTAGACTATGCTTGGGAACAAACACGCAATACACACACATATGGAAGACACAGAGAAAACATGGCAGACAAGCGATGGAGTGTACCTATTTCTAGGTTCATCACCATCTCAAGCAAATTGCAAGCACACATCAATGATTAGGCTTCACCACAACAATTGTCGAAGACACGCTTAAGGGTTAGGTTAGTCATAGAACTGCTCCCCACCTGCTCGGAGGACTTTTGAAAATGACAGGATTGTGCACTCTCCTCGAGAAATACACCATCCCCACCTCGCACAGAGGGCTTAAGATAAAAAAGGATATGCATGATATCCCGCCTCTGCAGAGGGGTTAAGATAAAAAAGGATATGCATGATATCCCACCTCCGCAGAGGGCTTAAGTGATTGCAATAGATTCAAAATTCACAATCACACATTGCTAGCATCTACAACAGACAGCTTACCTTATATATATGCCCCCACCTTAAGGTGGTTGATGTTGTGTACCAATATCAAGCACGTTAAGGTAGGAAGAAAACACACAAGGGAACACAAGCTCTCGTCAAGCCCATGCCCCTTAGAGGTGACATGTACTTTACGATCACCAAATGTTCCCACAAACACATTCCTGCAAGAAACAATGTTATTGTCCATATAATCATGATAAACAACAATGCATAGAGAACCGAGGAATGCAAGATTCAAGATAGACAAAGTGCACGAAGCAACAATATTGTTAGGTTTTGTAAGTGCAATAAGACAATGTCAAGATTACATGGAGTGATTCTACTGGCCAAGTGTCGGATAATATATAACAACCCCATCGTCATGTATGGACTAGATCCTTTTTTTGATTACTTGCTAAAGGGACACTAGGTCCGCATCAGTAAATTATGTTTTTCATCATCCATCCGCTAGATAGAAACATTAGAGGAAGGGAAACAATAAATCAAGAGAGGAGAAACAAGTGCCTTAGGGACAATCACGTAGGAGGGTGCCCCCAAGTCACCAACCACAATGCTATGTCCGTAAGACACAACACACAATAATGAAAATAGAGGAGAAGCAATATAGAAGAATGATGATACAAATAGAAGAAGGGTCACAATAAAGGCGGTCTCCAAGTATCCTTGACCTTACGAGAGTATCAAGGGTCATCCTAGGAGGCCTAAACAACACATAACACATCACAGAGGAAACACATCACGAAGGTAAAGGGTTAGAAATACTTACATGTCACGATACCCAAACTAAGGGTTGTCATCGAGCAAATCATCTTCTTCCCAATTGCGGATGCTAGAGGAAAGAGGTGTGTAAGGTATCATAGCCCAACTTTTGTTCTTATCTTCCAATTTTTTAGTGTTGAGGTTTTCTATGTTTGTTTCAATGTTAGGTTGAATTTTTTTCTTGTTGAGTGGCAAGTCGTTGGGCAAAATATTGTCTTTGCCTTGTCCTTTCTTTTGCTTGTCTATTCCTTTTTGTCTTACTACTTATTTCTTCAAAGGCATCATCATGCTTTTCCATAGGGTTTTACACATTAGAGGAAGAAGCACAATGTTCAAATTTCATTGGTCTCAGTGGAATGTTTTGTTGTCGATGAAAACCTCCCAAACCTTGTAAGGATGTCAGAGGAGGGACCTCAACATAAATACCATCTCTCCGTGGATGAAGTGAGTTATGAAACTTTTCCTTATTCACATCTATCACACCAATTATCTCATCATATCCATAGTATTCTCGTGTTCATTTTCCTTTTACTCTAAGGGGATCCTCAAACACATGTTGTTCATCCCTCATTGTTTGTAAAGAAGGCCTGGCCACTCTAGCTAGCTATTTTGCTTTGTATCGTCTATAATTTAGGAAAGATTGGTCTCTTTGTGGCTCAGGGTCTGTTTCAGGTTGCGGCCAAAAGTAATCAAGGGTGAAATTTTTGTTCTTAGTCGGAGGTTGGTATGTGTTACAATGGACAATACGAATCTCTCCATGTAAAGGGAATTTTAGGCATTTGTGAATAGTTGAAGGGACGACATTCATAGCCTTAAGCCATGGGTGTCCTAGTTTTACATGAAAGAGGTCGAATAAGGGAATAACATCAAATAACTAATCTACGACTTTGTCATAAATCGAGACTAACAGTTTAACCAATCCAAATGTTTTCATCAAAGATCCATTATGTGTTTTAATTCTCAAATCCGACGTGTTATAATAGTTTTGTGCCAAATCATGTTTAAGAAGGAACTCTTCTGTAACCACATTAGTCATGCAATTAGTGTCTACGAGTGTTCCATGCACAGGCATTTCCATTATTTTCACTGTAATGTAAAGATGCCCTTTAGTATCTATCATTTCTTTGTCATGAGGTGTAAATGTTATTTTGAGTTCAGGGGATCGTCTTTTCAAATGCGGCCTAGGAGGAAGCCTGACATTATTGTTGTATTGAGAAGCCATGTGTATGTTTTCAAATTAATGCTAAATTAGATTTCAAAAAGTTTTCAAAACTTATGCAAGAGCAAATGAAAATGACCTAAAATGCTTAATCTTTCAATTTTTTTCAATGCAAAATGCTAGGAGAAAAGGTGTTGTGAAAAATTTCTAGAGGGACAACAAATAATATGTCTAATTAAATAGTCCAATAGTGCAGCAATATCTTTCACAACACACTTTTAATGCAAATCTAGAGTGGTGACAAGTCAAAACCTAGTGAAAATAGGCCAAAATATGCAAATTTTTACCAATCTCAATGCAAAAGAGTATGACAAAGGGTGTTGTGAGGAAAATGATGATGGACAACAAATTATAACAGTAATAGTAGCCACCTAATGCCAAAAAATCTGTCACAACACGCTTATAGTGCCACTCGAGGTCAAACCCTAGCGAAAATATAGCTAAAATATGCAAATTTTTACAATTTTTCAATGCAGAGGCTTAGTAGAAAGGGTGTTGTAGGGAATATGAGGAGAGGCAGTAGATAATAACCCTAGTAACAGCTAATTAATGTAGCAAAATCCCTTACAACACTCTCATGATGCAAATCTAGAAGACAATAAGGTCAAATTTAGTGTGAATGCAAGGTTTTCAAACCCTAGGTATGAGATTTTGCAAGAAGACCACTATGATGAAACACTACTATTAGAAATTAGTCCTAATGAGTGTTTGAAAATTGTAGTAAAATCTGAAACAATATTTTGACTACAAACCCTAGCTAATGCAAAACTAGGCTTTTATGAAGAATGCACAATTTTTTCAAATTTTGCCAAATTTTTCAAATGCAATAAGATGATTGAATGCAAATCTATCAAACAACACTCAACAAGGTGCCAAAAAGTTTAAAAACATGGGTTCACCAAAATGTTTTGGGTGTAAAAGAAAGAGAGAGAGGTTGGTTGTTTAATGGTTTATGTGGAATCCTCCTTTTACACCAAACATTCCAAGGGCTTATCAATTGAGTTGAATCTCCACTAATGGAGAGCAGTCACCTATCAGGTTGGGCTGCCACTTAGAAAGTTGTGGATTCTTGGATGTGTCAAACAATGTCTCTATCTAATGCTCAATTGTACTTAAAAACCCTAATTATGCAAATTAATAAGCAAATTATCAAATTACAACAAATCCTTTCAGATTGAGGTAAAGGACAGAGATATTTAACTCACTATTTTTCAAAGTTTGGAAGGCAGATAAGTCAGGGACATGGGGACTAGCGCCCAAGTCCAAGGTACCTGTTTCTTTGCGGAATCCTGATCTCCTTCCAACATTGATCAGCACTACAACTTCCGTTTTTAGGAATTCAACTATGGAGGACACGGAGACTAGTGCCCTAGTCTATGAAAAGCACCAGTGTCCTACTTCTTTTCAGATCCTGAATCATCTATGTCTGCCACTCCTTCCTACAACTCCACTCCACGGGACTCGATACCTGTAACCTGCAATCACAAGGAGTGTGGAGGGGGTTGTGGTGTTTAGAGACTTGCCTTGGTCAAGCCCCAGAGAGACATTCAAGTCTTCTGAACGTCGTTGTCAGTTGAGAGTGCGTATCCCGACATGATAGAGGCAAAAATCCAAATGATAAATGATTGAAAACACAATTGATATCACCTTGTAGAGAAGACCTCATGGAAGGAAGATGCTCTTCATGCCATGAGGAGATGGATGTCAAATTTGCAAACACAAACACAAACACAATAACAACAAAGTACTGCTCTGCAACACAATGAATGCCTTGAATCACTTTCACAAAATCACAATGCTCATCTAATTTCCATCTAGTTTTCAAATGAAACCTAATCATGCTTATATATGCAACTACAAAGATTCCCGCTAAGAATTTTGTAATTCAAATTTTAGATGTCAGCATAGGACTTAATTAACGGTCATTAAACCGACATTTGAAAATAGGGCATACCCAAAATAGGGATGGACTAGGGCGCTAGCACCCAAGTCCACCCTACCATTTTTGCTTAGAATTCATTAAAGTGCAGCCCCCTAGGTCCTATTTGTCACAAGACCCAAGGGTTTTCTCATCGGGAGTCAGAAATAACATGCAAGATACTCTAAATGCAATTACAGGACCTGGGAGCTAAACCTTAATAGGAAAAAGCACCCAAGGTTACTTTTTTCCAACATAACAAAACCAAAATAGATGGGGAGTTTTATGGAAGAGAGATTTGATTCAAAAATAAAATGAGACCTCTAGACATCCACAATTTTCCAAGCAAGTGATTAACTTGATGGGTTATATAGACCAAATTAGTTTTACATGCAAGGGCATCTAGAAGAAGATATTTTCAAGATCTAGAGGGTCCCACGAGAGTCGTTGAGGAAATCCCTCAAAAAATTTCATGGAAGCCATGGGTAAATGCTTGCCTTTGTAGTATTAAACAAAATTGATCTACCATAAATGTAAAACATGACACAATAAGGTTAAAATAGATCGCAACATGCCCTATTTCATTCTTCCTATCTCATGATTGAAATAGGGAATGGCACAGTTAAAATTTTTGTTGTTTTGACAAGAAGTGAACTCTACTTCTTCCTAATTTTAGCAAAATATCTTGACAATGCACAATGACACAGAGTACATAAACCTACCTAGAAGAGTTATGGTTGATTGCAACTCATTTTTTACTCTTGATAATCTGTAACTCATCCCTTGTGAAGCCGATGCTGAAGACATCTACAAAAATAGGGCGTGACATGGTTAAATTTTTTATTTTTTGATATGAATTGAACTGTACGTCTTTGCAAATTCAGCAAAATATCTAGACAACACACATTGACATAGAGTACATAAACCTACTCAGAAGAGTTCTGGTCGGTGGAAACTCATTTTTTGCTCTCCATCATCTACAACTCGTCCCTTGTGAAGCTAGTGTTAGAGGTATATATGACTTGATTTTAATTTCTGGAATTAAATCGAATGATGATAATACTTGAAAGCTACACAATTTTGAAAGTGTTAACAAAATGTGGGTCCGTCATCACCATAGTTGGTGATCCATCATGATGGAAAATGGCATGGGGCAAAATGTAAGTTAACATTTGTTGTGTATCCCATCACTGTAGCAAGCAATTCATCATGGCATGGTATTGTATGTTAGAATCGTGACATGATGTCTTAGGGTAGGGCCCCATACTGTTGCTTAGTTTATTTTGGCTAGCAATCACTCCTCAATTTTTTAAGGAGATATTTGTGGAACTAGAGGTCCCATTATTATTTTTAAGCAGCCATCTTAATTGGAAAAAATCTAGAGAAAAAAAATGGAGGAAAATGCAAAAAGAAGGGAAACCATGTGGCATTTCTCCCCTTATACAATTTATTTTCAGCTCCCCTTTTCGTAACAAATTTCAATTCTTAAACAATAGGGGTTCCATTAAAATAAAAAAAAAAATCTAAATTATTCTTTTTACATTATTAAAAACTTACAAGTGGGACCACTTTTGCTCAAATTTTAATAGAAAATTCACTTATACAACGGTATGGGACTAGGGGTTAGGAGAATACCCAGCAGGACTTAAATTTGACAGTTGTATAGCTGTATTTGAAGATTTTAACTGTAAAATACAATAAAAATAAATATTTGACTGTATTGATATACATGTAATTTATTTTAAAAACTGTAAAAAAAAAATTAATATGAAAATATGATTGTATGCATGTATATATGTATATGTATATGTATATACCTTTTACTTTTAAATTTTTTAATAGGAGTTATTATTTGTTTTTTAATATTCATTCTAAATTATATAATATATATTTTTTCTTTTTTCTTTTTAAATTTTTAATAAGAATTTTTATTATTTAAGGAAAAAATTCCCAAATTTTTAAAATTATTTTTTTATGAATATAATTATATATTTATTATAAATTTTATATATATATATATATATATATATATATGAATATATTTTTAAATTTTTTAATAGGAAAAAAAAATTCTAAATTTTTAGATTTTTTTTTATAGAATATATTCATTCTAAATTTTTAGTTTTTTCCTTTTATTTTTAAATGTTTTAATATGAATTTCTATTATTTAAGAATTTCCCAAATTTTTAGATTTGTTTTTTAATGAATATAATTATATATTCATTCTAAATTATATAATATATATATTTTTTCTTTTTATTTTTAAAAATTTTAATAGAAATTTCTATTATTTAAGAAAAAAATTTCCAAATTTTTAGATTTATTTTTTAATAGAATATATTCATTCTAATTTTCTAAGCTTTTTCAGCACAACTCTCTAAGCTTTTTATATATATACACCTTTTATCCTTAGATTTGTTTTTTTTATAAAATATTTTATTTATTCTAGGGTTTTTCAACACAGCTTTCTAAGCTTTTGCTTTACATCAAAAATAGTGAAATAGAAAAAAAAAATTTGACTTGCATTTAAAAAAATTAATTGTCATGTGACAAGGAATAATGAAGACTAAGTTCCTTGACAGGCAAGGTGGACTGTCAAATTTAAGCCTTGATACCCAGTGCCAATAGCCGCTGCCTTGCAACTCAAGGCGAGATTGAGTCGTCGATTAAGTCAAGAGCGTAATTTTCCAGTCATATGTGACTAAAAATTTTAATCTAAATGTTGTAGAACTTTCCATTGAACGCAAACTCCCTATAAATGGGCTTTCCTCTTCATATCTAACATTTCTGCGTCTCTGAGAAAATCTTGCGATTACAATCTGCGAACCATGGCATACGTTGAAAATGGTAACGTAGGAAGTCTTTTCATAATTCTCTGCAATTTGTTTTACAACAGAATCAGTGATTTATAAGATCTGAATTTATTCGTATACAAAGTGGATTGTAAAATCTGATCTAGAGATTGTAAAATTCAAACTATTTTTTTGGTTTTTGAAAGCCATTTTGTTTTCACAGAGTTTTAGGTTTTAAAAGACTGTAATTGGGTAGCGAAGTTTCTGGTATGTTAATACGTTTTACACGGTGATTCTGTCATAGATGAGATTATAAGATCGAGCATCTTTGTCTCTGCTTTTTATTGATTTTTTTTTTAAATGAGGGATTTCTTTGGCCCTATTATAATTGTTAATTGTGTTTCATTTCTGGATACTAAGACAAACCCTCGTCAAATACAGGCAATAAATTATGTAATTAATAGTTATGCAGAGGGTGTACGATCCACATATATATATTCTTTCTGATTCTTTTTCAGTTGTTCATCATATTCTTGTTTTTCTTGGTGAGTATTGGGTGAGGTTATAGACCGATTTTAATGTGGTAGGGGGTTGGTTTGGCAAGGACCAAACTCTTATAAAGATTTAAAAAAAAAATTTGGTAAATTTCCCTTTCCCTTGTGGCGAGACCTTCAGCTTAGATGCCACGACTGAGGGGTATCTGTCATGCCCACATATATATGTTCTTTCTGATTCTTTTTCAGTTGTTCATCATGTTCTTGTTTTTCTTGGTGAGTATTGGGTGAGGTTATAGACCGATTTTAATGTGGTAGGGGGTTGGTTTGGCAAGGACCAAACTCTTATAAAGATTTAAAAAAAAAATTTGGTAAATTTCCCTTTCCCTTGTGGCGAGACCTTCAACTTAGATGCCACGACTGAGGGGTATCTCTTAAATTAAATTCATCCAGGACTTGTAGCTGGCCTTGTCTGCTGGGGTATGCCACACCCAGACTTGGATTTAGTAATTAACCGGAGCAACTTAATTAACAGATTGAACTTATTTCACTTAAATGTAACTATAGGTATTCAAACATGGCTCTCCACAATGAGAACCCAATGATATATCATTTTAGCTCAACTCCTTTGACCAAACTCTCAAGATTTGTAAATACGGGTGATGATCTATTTTACCTCATTATTGTTGCACCAGAACCTCTCTAGGTGTCTGCTAGAGTTATGAAATATTTGAATCGGGGAAACTGTTCTTAACTTCTTATGAATGTTTGTCATTATCATTGCACCACAACCCCTTGGTCACTTAACATTGTGTTACAGTTCACTTTATTGAAAATTTTTTATAGTGATTGAGCTATATCCCTTTAACTGACTAGTCTTTTAGTGTCTTGAGGAAGCCGCAGAAGCATTATAATTTATTTGGTGTCTGCCGCATCTGGTAAAATAGCAAGTTGCCTTATCACTGCATGGTGCTAGCCCAATAAGCATGTGGAAGATAATGCACTTCAATTCTTTGCCCTTTTTAATGTTGCTTAAGTTTGCTTTTGTATACCTTTCAAGTTTTAGACCAGGCCATTTTGTCTCCAAGTGGGATTACCTGCCTCTAGGCTTTGAATTCTTAGTCTCTTCTTTAGCAATTCTGGAGTGAGGTAGAATTGTAAGGTTAATAATTTCTTTATTGATAGTTATTAGTTTTGTTTACTATACTATTACTCTCTTCATATGTGATGGAATACCCCCTAATTTGACTTGGGGGAAATCAGCAGAGTCAACTCTTTGCTGATTTTTTTGCTAAATTTGAGGTAAAATGTGAACGTTCATAAAAAGTCTTAGTTTTGCTGTTTGTAGTCAACTCTTTGTCGATTCATTGGAAAGCATCGTCCAAGTTTCAAAGTTCATACCTTGTTGAAGTTTTTTTTTTCTAATCAACTCTGTATGAGTTACTATTGAAGCTTTGTTCAGGGCCAACTCAAATATTACTCTTATGCTTGCCAAGTTGTTCATGAGTCCGAGTCCTGTGACAGCAATCTCTAAAATGATTCTTTTGACTATTGTGCTTATTGAGATAGGGGATTTTGGTTTATCGTTTGATTATGGTAGATTGATTTCATTTGAACTTATGAAAATTCAGTGATCTGTGTGATCCTGATGTGTGTTCTCTTTGTTATTTTTCTATTGTATTCTTTTTTTTTGCAAACTTCCAGAGTTATGAGTCATGGCTATAATTCAGATTCCAGCAGTCTTTCTTGTAATATAGTTTACAGTACATTAAACTAATGCTGTATGTTTGATTGCTCTCAGGGATGGTGAAAGAAAAGCGTTCTGTATGGACGTTGAGTTACTTTATTCGACTCTTTTGGTCCATACTTAATCTCATTGGGAATTTCATTACAACAATGTTTTCGGTATGTGTCAAGAACTTGTTTCCTTATCTTTTTCATATTACTTGCCTCTTTGCTTTCCTGTGACTATTGTAAATCATCATTAATGTAGCCAATGAAAATGAGTGAGGGTGGGAGATAGCAATATGTTATCTGAAGTTCTGTACGATGCCTCACCTGAGGTTTGATTTCTTGTCTAAACTGTTGCACAAATCTATTAGGTATTGCTACTTTAACTGACAATTGGTGTCCAAATTGAAGAAATAGACTACATTTGAAGAAAAGAGATTCATTGAATCCTTTGTGGTGAAGGCCCCAGCTAACACTAAATTTTGTCAGGCAAGAAATTAGCGTCAGTACTTTTTTAATCTAGATATTTACCTCACTCGGGGATTTCTTGCTGAGCGATGGAACATGGATAGGGAAAAGAACAAACAAGTTGTTCCTGAAATTAATAGAAAATTAGCTGTAGCAACTATACTACAAGGGTGCATTGATATTAAAAATGAAGACATTTGTTCTTGTAATCCATGGTGAGGCTCCATTGAATGCTCTTAAGTTTTCTCAGTTAGATCTCATATATTTCCACAGTCAACGTTGTATCTTTTTCTTGTTTTCCTGGAACAAACTGAAGACATTTGTTCATGTAATCCATGGTGAGGATCCATTGAATGCTCTTAAGTTTTCTCAGTTAGATCTCATATATTTCCACAGTCAACGTTGTAGCTTTTTCTTGTTTTCCTGGAACAAACTGTGAAAATTAACAGATAATGCACAGTTTGTTCCAGATAAATGAAAGCTAAAGTAATTTCTTATTGTTGATTGCAGTTCCAAGTATATGGTGTGACTGCCTAGTTGAACTAAACTGCATTGTCATGCAAAGCTGTAAAGGGTTATGTATGCTACAGGCATTGTGTGCATTTTAATGATATGCATGCCCTGGTTCAGTTAAGTTGCATCTGTTTTGATGGTATAACGTGATCAAATTGAACTCAAGTCCATTGTGATGCAAATTTCAAGTGTGCAGTGCATGCAAACATGAAATTCTTTAACTTTAGTGATTTCCTGTTCTAGGGCCACAATCCTAGCATCCTGCTGATCTTGCCCCTTTGTAAATTATTCCTCAATAATATCAAGTCTCTCCTTCTGAGTAATAATTCACCCTGTAACTTGTTGACATTTGGGACTGCCTCCCAATTCTGGAAGATTCTCCTCTCTTCCTCCATTAATAGTTGACTCTCTCCACTTTGTTTTTTAGCCATGATTTCCATTTTAATGTTGAGTCTATTGATACCAATGTAAAACCACTTATCAACTTGTGCATGTCAAAAGTTTGATGAAGAGAAGCAATGTTTCGACTTAGGATATAGAGGTCCTCAGCAACGTACCTTATGGATGTGGGGTTGGGGTGGAGAAGACTGGGATCAATAGGCATTTGGTGGCAGGGGCTATCTATTCCTGAGAATGGTTCACCCAAGGCCGGTTTGGGGAAAGGCTTTTGCTTTTCCTTTTTTCATAGAGCAAGGGGTTCCACCAGAGGGTTTTTCCACACTTTTTATCATCTTAGAGGTTTCTTCTCTTTTTCTCCTACTTTCCCTTCAGTTCCCACTACCAATAGCTGTCTCCTTGATTTCAAGGGAATCCTCAAAGCTAGATTCAGAACCAGATTCAGACCCAGTTTTATTCCAACCTATGTCACAAGGTTTGAGTTTGTGTCCGTGTTCGTGTTCGGCAACAATGAAATTCGGATCAAGTTCGACAAGGGAACAAAATTTTGAAAAAAAATCGTGATTAGATTCACCAATATAAATAATAAATTTGAATTTTTAAAAATATAAGTAATAAATATATTAAATTATATAATATTAAATATATTAACTAATGTAAATATTATTAAAAAAAAACAAACTACAAATAAACTATGGATGAATCAAGATAATCTAGTCACGTCTCCCTCAATTAGGCTATAACTTGAATCTCGACTCCCTCAACTACGCCAAGTGGAGCATATGTATGACCTATATTTGACATGAGTGATTGCCCTAGGCCACAGATTCACATCAAGATCTAGTAGGCCGTCGGGAGGCATAAATGTGCCCCCCTGACTCCTCATAAAGGTATGAATAATCCAGTCACGTCTCATGGTCATGGACTTATAATGCAGGCCAGGGAGAAAAAATTGTGGTGCCAAAGCAATGATGAAAGAACGTTGCGGGTGAGGGAAAAAGCAAAAAAAAAAAACCTAAAAAATGTTTTAAAAAATAGGTTTTACTAAAAAACCGCGCCCTCTATCCGTACAAACATTTGGTTTTAGTAATGTTTTGAAGTTTGCTGAATTTTGGACTTCATGGCTAAAATTCGGTGAACCCTGTGACTTAGATTCCAACTACCAACATTTCTTTGTTTCAATTTATTTCCTTGTTTACCTTATTATAAACTTTTATTGCATTGTTCTGTTTGGTTTGTCTTTTTTATTTTTACTTTTAATTGATTTATTATTTTTTGTGGTTTTTATTTTTTAATTTTCAAAATTTAATTTATTTAATTTTTAATTTTAAATAAATAAATGCCTTATTTAAATAAATAAAATATGTTTCTTATTTATTAAATAAAGAAATGTTTATTTATAATTATAAATAATATTTATGAGCAATGAATATCTACCATGATATTTAAGTTTGATAAATTGATATCAAATTATTATACTAGCACTTGCACCCATAGGAGGTTCAAGGAATACGCCGATAGGAACAACCGGAGTCCAGTTTAGAATATTTTTCCGGCGTGAATTTTTTACGGCGTGAGACAATTCCGAGCACTATAATGCTCACATATAAAAGCCTATCGGCTAATTATATTTCAAATTTGTAATATTTATAGAGTTTTATTTATCATATACATGATATGTGGAATTTTGAACTTAATTTTTATATATTTTTTGTACAGACGTACCCATGCCTCCCAAGATTTTTGCCATACTGGCATATTGTACCCACGTACCCGATTCCGATTCTGATTTGGCAACTTAGCTTTTAACTTTTAAATGAAACACTTTGTATCTGTGTAAGGCTACATAAGGTAGACTCAATTAGCTACTCAAAGGTCCAAATCAAATAGATGTATTTGTGAGCAACCTTGCACATTCCTGAAGTTCTTAGAAACCTCTGAATCTCCCATTTGACACACTCAGTAGAAAATTTTGGAAGTAATCAGCACGTCTCTCACTGATTGACCTCTAAAGTTGTGATTAATCATAAACAATTGTAGGCAAGAGTTCAATCCTCCAGAACTTAGGTAGCATGCCAACTTACTTTGGCAGGGATATTGAGCACCATTGGTCCTTTTGTGACAATTGTGTATACTTTTAGAAGATCACCCTATATTTTTATATTTTTAAACTTTAGCACATGTGGATGAATGATAACGACCAGGCAGATAGAGCATGAAGATGCAAAAACTTTGTTGTATATGCAGTTAGCATTTGTGAATATTTTTCGTAGTGCCATATTGTTTCTGTGCACATTTTAATCCAACCTAATATCTCTCTCCTTAAAAGTAATATCTTCTGGGAAGAATCAGGTAGAAGCAACTATTTGGATAGGAATCTTCTTATGCCATGGCTGAGGAGCACCTTTGAAGCATTTGGATGGAATTTATTTGTTGTCTGTGATCTTGATTTAATTGGTGATCCGATGAACATCAACATGAAATTGCAGAAACTTAATGTGTTATGAAAGCAATGAAACTAATAAACGTATATGGTACTGCAATTTACATGAAAGCAGTCAACCCAATAAACACATATGATACCACAATTTAAACAAAAGCATTGTTGAAATTGAGATCAAACTTTCATCATATAGTACACCCTAAGATTTTTGATGCATTAAACCATTTCCAATTCCGACCAACAGTGATGGAGTTATGTTCTTGACAAAGTGACCTACTGGTTTTTCAATATTTTTGCAGAATATTGTCCTGAACTACAATCTGGATCAGTTGGAGAAGACTAGACTGATCCCAACTTCCTTAATTTCAATAATCTTTGCCATCAGTTCGTTATGTTTTATTCAGTCCTGTTGATGATGTTTTCTTGACAACAACAACATTAGAATAAAACATCAAGTGCTCTATCCTCTCTTGAACAAAGCATCTCGAATGTTAAACTACGTGATCAAACAAGAACACTCCAAGGTTCCTTGTATGTGATTTGCAACGGATAGCCTCGGTGGTATGATGTGATAATGCTGTTTACACAAAGGGACTTACGCAGAATTTATTCATCACTCCATTCAAACATGTACTCTTTCCTTGTGAAATGGAACTTCTTCTAATTAGCTATGAAAAGAAAATGAAAAAGGAGAAGGGGTTAAGAAGGCTATTCTAAGGACAATGACGTGATGAACGATGCTATGGTAGACAAATTCCCTTAGAAACCAAATTTCATTTCGCCATGACAAGCAACAACTACATGAAATAGGTGCAATCTCCAAAGGATAAACCAAGGATTTTCATATTGTTGACACACTCCAAAGTACCCACAGCTGGCGCAACTCGAAGGAGCATCAACAATCGAACTATTTGCAAGATGTGGTTCAGGCTAACTTTACATAATGACTTACCGTCGACAAGCCATCAAAAATATGAACCAATGGGAATTTATCAAATATCATTGCATATATCCATTACATCAATGAACTCTATCTACTTTATCATCTAAGTTACTTGGAACCGCATCTCAACCATCTTGGAGAATAAGAAACCGTGTGAACATTCCTTGATCATACAAGATCACCATGCTAACAACAACAATGAGCTTGTATTGATTTAGGAAGTGTTTTGTTTACAACAATCTCATATATCTCTTCAATGATTTCGAAGAGTTCTTTCTACTCTACTCTTATTGCCACAGTATCTACTCCTACTCTATCTTCCTCTAATGATTCCTCTCCTAATCTCTAATCTCCCCTATATTGTCCCTTACAAATGAGAAGAATGAGCCTTTTATAGACTCCAGAAATTACATGAAGGGCCAAGATTGATTTGACAATCAACAGCCGAGATCGAGACAACAAGGCAGTTTGTTACAAAATTTGCTACTTTTAGAACATGAAAGAGGCAATGAAGGCACGTTTCCCAATGTGATAAGCATCTTTGGAGCATCTTTATGGTGGGCCCTCTTGAATAAATGACATGGCAGAATTCGATTGCCCTGATGATGTGTACGTGCCACCTCAGCATTCTCAAACAAACTAGTCTGGTTTGGTTCACCTCATGTTCACTTAGAATATTTTCCCAAATTGTTGGATTTTCACCTATGGAACTTGACTTCTCGAACTTGCAAACTTGGAAAACTTAGAATTTATTCTTGTTGTCTTGATGTAATTTATGGATCGCTTTGATGATCATGCTCATCTCTCATCTTGTGATGTACTCTTTCAGGACTCTTGACTCTTGGAGTGTTGAGGTGGAAGATGTCTTGTGCGTGACTTCTTGTAGTAGATTGGCATATGATGGATGCACATGAAATAGACAACTCTGGATGATGACTCCTCATGCATGGCGTTGATATCTTCCTCATCCAGACATACAAAGTCTTCAAAGCAAGATGAACTTGATGTAAGAGCTCTCCTCCATGTGGTGATGATGGCAAACTTGAGCAACTTTCCTCCACCTTCAAAACTTCTTATATATGAGCTCTCGCACCTCCTTGGATCCTCCATCACCTATAAGAAGAAACACATCAAATTAAGACTTGATATAAAGGATTTTCAATAACAAATTACATTCATCTTATGCATGTGGGATAAAAAAATGACGTTTCAAAACATACCCTTTCGCGTGAAATCCATGCCTAGGTCTCTGGAGTGCCTATGTTGGGCGGGTTTGGAGGGTGTGTGTGGAGTGTGTGATGTGGAGGACATGGAATCCATGCAAGGTGGTCAAGGCCGCCTAGGAAGGGCGCGTTTGAAGGTGAGGTAAGGAATTTTAGACTTAGACAATTTTTGGCTTCATCTGAATGAACTCCTCCTTCTCTCTTGACATGACTTAGTATCTTGGAGTACTTGTGCAAAGTTAGCAGGCAAGTTTGGAATGCGAATGAAGGACAATCCTTATGACATAGTGAAATCCGCCCAAGCTAGGCGGCCTAGAGGGTGTTGTGTGGAATGATCTTCATAACATTTCGAAACTTGTCTCATTTCCCTTAATCAACTTCCACCTTCCTTCATTGATTGTTCTTGCAACTTACCCCAGTGGATGGGCGGATTAGAAGGAGTTATGTGGAGTAATCACTACCTAATCCAAGCTCACACCAAAAGGCCGCCCAGGAAGGGTAGATTTGAGAGGGAGTCTTGGATTTTTTCTTAGTCTTGTTCGTTTTTGCCTCTAAATGAACTCCCTACTCCTAACTTGCAACTTTTCGTAAGGGTTTACCTGGGCGGGTTTGAGGTCTTTGTCTGGAGAGACTCATGTGAATGACGTGGAATCCATGCTCAGGTGAAATTTCCGCCCAGGCTGGGTGGGTTTAGAAGGTGTGCTTGGAATGCAAGTCCTGTCGCCATATTGGAAATGTTTTGAATGGAAGTATATTGAAAATATGTTTAAGTACAAGTCAGATATACTTTAAATATTTATCAATATACTTCCAGGATGTTTGAGATGGGTCTCGGATCCATAGGATTTAACATGCAAATTCTAGATTTTGGAGGATCCACCAGATTTCAGACTTAACCAATTTTCAGGATTTCAGGACATCAGGCTTAGTGATCTTTTATCATTCTTTCCAATTAATTCATCCTTGTTGGGAGGAGTTTAAGTAATGCTTGGTGTCATCTTCATAATTCTCATCAAGTAAACTTGCAACTTATGCCACCTACATCCTTGAGCGGTCCTGGAGGCAGTGTGTGGAGAGTTTCCTGTGGGAGGAGACATAGTCCACGAGGACCTCTTGAGGCCGCCCAAGTAGGGTGGGTTTGGAGGTGACCCATGGAATTTAACTTGAAACTCATTTAACCTTTTCATACTTGTAAACTTTTACCTCACATCCTAAAGCTTTGCACTTGAAACACTTTATAAACTTGATCACTTTCCTTAGGCGGGTTTGAGAGTGATGTCTGGAGAGTGTCACCTGGTGGAGACATCATCCATAAACACCCTGTGAAGCCGCCCAAGCTGGGCGGGTTGGGATACCACCCTTGGATTTTGTCTTGAACTCACTCAAAATCTTAAATTTCCTTGTTCTCTATCTTTTGTCTTTTGAAAATTCTCTCCCTAAGGCAGATTTGGAGGCTCTGTCTGGGCAAGTGTATGTGCAGGACATCGAATCCATGAGCTCATGCCAAGGCTGCCCAAGTAGGGTGGGTTTAGACATGGAGTGAGGAATTTCTTGCCTTAGTCAAATTTTGGATTTTCCTGAATGGAAGTATATTGAAAATTTAAGTATAAGTTTCTTATACTTTAAATATTTATCAATATACTTCCAGGATGTTTGAGATAGGTCTTGGATCCATAGGATTTAGCATGCAGATTCTAGATTTCTGAGGATCCACCAGATTTCAGACTTAGTCATTTTTCAGGATTTTCACGATATTAGACTTAGTCATTTTCAGGGTCTCAGTGACATGCATCAGGATGAAGGCGTATAGACCTCTTGGCAAGAAATTGTTGAGGCTTGGATACACAACCAAACCTACAAGCTCAGAGGAAACTAAACCTAAAGTGAAACAAGGACAGAAAGCAAGAAAAAAGAGGGGGTCCCCATTTTCAATGGGACTATGTGTGATTACATCACAACAGGTCCAGAGTGTGAGCAAATAATAGATGCCTCCAGAATGTCAACCATGCCCAACAAAGAATTATTATGTATTATCCAACAATATCACAACCTTACAATGCTATCATGAGACAAATAGTATGATATGTTTCCTTTATCAAAACCTAGATTGGATGTTGCATGCTTGATATCAGAGTCTAAGTCTGCATGGATCAGATTAAACAAATAGACATGACAATCTCTGTAGCTGAATGGAAGTAATATTATACTACATGGCCCATCATTGTCACTTCAAGGTGTTTTTGCAATGAATAACTTGCAGGCTAAAAGGTCCTGAGTAAAATTATTCTCCTTGCCAAGTTAAAGGCTAACATCAATATGTGAGAGAGCTGGAGACACAAAGAACATGTTGAAAGGGTGTGTCCAAATGCAAAATAAAATGCATTCTGTTACTTGCCCATTTGAACTTTGAAGGGTCTTTTCCTTTAGCATGAACACTTATCATTTATATTTATCCTCTATGCCAGAAATTTAAGGAAGCACAAATTATGTATTTCATACAAGCAGCTAAAAGCTATGGATGATGGAAGCTGGCCTCTATATAATTTGCTTTATGGGCATTCTGGTGTACATGATGTTCAATGACTACTATCTGTGGAGACAACATATTTGGCAGAGAATGCCCAATTGCATTTTATAATGCTCATAAGTTATAACTCAAAATGAGCACTTCCAATTATTTAGATCAAGTACATTTTACTCTATAAATGCCAATGATATAGCTTGTTGCAGCATGGGTTTTTTATGGCTGGTGTGAATTGCTTAGATTTTATTATCATGCTGGCTCGTGGGAAATTAACTTAAGTATATTCTTGATCACATTAGAGTGGGTGCCTTAGAGTTGTTGGTGTATGTGCCATTTTGAGATACTGCTTGTTGTGCTGCAAAGTCAGATGATAAATATCTTTTCACTCCAATCCACAAACTGCCAATACTTTGTAACTACTATTGCAACTATCATAAAACTAGTTATCTCCATGGTGCTTGTTGGCCATATCATTTGACTGTGTTAAGTGTCTTGTTAGAATGTTCCCATGTTTTATTATTGCAGTCAACCATCGCAATAAATGCCTTAGCTGGTAAACTTTGAAATCTTCTGTAAAATCTAAGCCATTGCTATTAGTGAGTGTGCTTCTGCAACAGCAGTCAGTTGCTCTTGATAATGTTGCAAAGGGCTATGCCCATGATCTAACAGCTCAGTTGAGTTTCCTGCCCTATTTCAACAACCACCAACCTTTCAATTATGGCCTAAGAACTTTACTGGTAAAAAATGATAAGGGAGAGCTGTGGCAAATGTTTCTTTGAATATAGGATTTTGGAAGTCTATTGCAAGCTTGGTCTTCAGGCAAGTTGATGTGGCTGTAAAACATAGTTGATGATCCATTGGAAGGCAGGTATGGCTCGTGCAATGTTTCTGACTTAAACTATGAGTTTATTGCCCTCAACCTTGTCACTCAAATACAACAACTATCTTCGTGTCATGCTTCCTGGAGGCTCCCTTTACATATAGAAGGACCTATGCTATGCTGCAAGAAGTAGAGAGTGAATTGATAATGTATATGTGTAATAGAAGCATTGAGAGATGCAATGAAAGTGGCTTTTGCTGTCAGGAGGCAAGAAGTCTTTGCGGGCACAATTGGACATTAATGGATTATTTCTATTGCCATGCTGTTCCCTATCCTTTATCAAATCTTGATGCCTCAGTGCATCCAACATACTTTCTCCTATAGATTGTCTGCATTTCAGAGCCTGCTTATGCTAGACCAGAAAACTGTATTTATTTATTGGGATATTGCTATTCACTCAGCAGGATCATGACCATTTTCTTCATGGAGCCATGGAAATTAAATCAGTGGATGCATTTCTGTTATGGTGTTATCCTAAATGCTTGCTTATAAGACATCATATGTGTTGCTTTTGAATAGATGCAGTCTTGTTGTTTGTGCAAAATCAAATATGCTCACCTCCATGGCAACCAAGCGACAAAGGTTAGTGCCTTATAACTATAATATGAAAACTGCACTGTCATGACTCATAATCTGTATTATGGCTCTCATATGTCCTGTGTCCAATTGCATTTTCTCTGAGGAAGCTATGCACACAATCTCCCATATGAGACTGGATTGTAACTTTATTGACTGAGAGAGAAGTCTTGTCTCTAGTCACAACCTCCTCCATTTTGAGTTTTGGAATAAGTAAAACAAAGATCTCCGAAGACTTGTGTCATACATTCAATACTGATTCCTTTGCTGCTATGTGTATGCTGTTGGCACATTGTATTTACTAAATATATGCAGCACATTGATGAGGTCCAGCCTATTTATGAACATCGATTCAGTGCAGTTTGATTTAATGTAAAACTTTGCATTTTTGTAGAATTTTGGACATGCCCCTGAATAATATATAGGATAGCCTGGTGGTCTCTGGTTAATTAAAGTAAATACTGACCATCAAAGGTATTGGGAGCATCACTAGAAAGCTGTTTACATCAGGCTAGTTGTTTTCCATTGCGTGTTAATTCATCATATATTCAAGTACAAAGCAGGCCTTATTTCTAGGAAGTCATTTCCAGATTTCTTTTTGTGAGTATGGTCTTGTAACATGCTAATAATTGAGGTTAAAATTGAATGATATATCCAACATAATATAATATTTTTAGATAAACGCTTTTAATAAAAATAACATTTGAATAAATATATAAGTTCAACATTTAGAATATGAAATTCAATATTAAAAATAACAGCAGAAGTCTATATTTATTATCATCAACTTTGAGAACTTATATTTCAAATCAAATGTCAAGTAATACTTATCTGTGACAACTTTGGAAATGGTTACTCTCACCCCAGGGAGATCACAGTGGTTTAGGCCCTCTTAGCTATGGCACATGCCAGAAGGAACAGTTCTATTCAAAACAGAGCATGTAAAACATGCTCAATACAAAGCCCTGACCAGGACAATCGCAGGTGTACCCTGTACTCTGAGTTGGACACACCCTGTATGCCCCTTCTTCAATGCCCATAGCGCACCAAATCATCTTCTTCCTTGAGTGATCTCCATGCCATTTCTAGGCCTTGCATAAATTGTTTATATAATACATTAAGAGGTGGCTTCCAAACCTTACACCCTTTCATAAAAGAATTAGATTCTTGTTTATCTCTCGAGAGTATTCACTCTTTATTTTCACTCGATAATCATTTACTTTCCAAACCTTTTCTAAAGGTTATTATACATATTTATTTTACCCCTTTTTTCACTTAAGGGTAATTACATTCAACTTTTATTTTTATCTCCCTTTTGACCAAAGGGTCAATAAATAATAATTTTTTATCCCCCTTTTAATTCCAAAGGGTCATTTACATATGAAAATAATTTTCTTTTTCACTTTGGGAAAAAGTCCCATAACAGGTCTACTGTTTAATGAGTGCTATCTCATGAATGGTATTAGATTTAAGGACAATTACATAATTACAGAAAGTTCACATCTTGGATAATAAATGCCATGGAGGGATGATGAAAGGGGCTGTACAAAAAAACAACATAAATTTAAGATACTTCTATTCCAAAGATATTAAGTTCTGGAGAAAACTGTTCCTTTAAGTATAGAAATTCCTATATTTACATATCTATGGGAATAAATAGGGTTGAAATAAAGTCGCATTCTACCATTCCACTAGATGAATATCGTCTTAATCACTTTATGCACGAATATTCAACTTAACTAGTGTAGGGGAGTGGGGCCAGTAGTTGAACACCCTAACTTCGTGCAAATAGATTTGTATTATAAAAGACTTATTATCATAACTTAAAATAGTACTTGTTAATGGATTGGATATACTATTCCAACTTGTGTCATTTTAACATTATATGCATCTATTTCTTGTCTAGATGGATGCAACACAGCAATATAAGAAAAAATCTGGATCACGTGGGGGTGGTTTTGATGGTGGTCCTGGTGGAGGAGGTTCTGGTGGTGGTCCCTATGGAAATGGTCCTCGCAGACCGCCTCGTGGCTTGGATAATGTGCGAGGAATTGATCACAGTAAGTCTTTTGAACGAATGCACTCTGTTATCCCTCTTTTTGGATTCTATGCAAGAGAATGCTTTTCTCCAAATGAAGAAAATATATACCATTTATGCCTATAGTGAACATTTTTAATTTTCTGATTTTCATCTACAGAAGATTTAGACATGTTATGTTTTATTCTGTTATTTAATGTTGTTTTGGTAGCTAACACTGTAGCTTAATTATGTTTTCAACAGGTTCTCTTCCTGCCTGTGGCTCCTGTTGTGGAGGAGCGTAAGTGTAGCAATTTAGGATAGACAGCTCCTCTAGCACAATAAACTGATTCTCTTATGTACTGATTCAAATGCATTCTCAACAAATCATGTAATGCTTGGTAAGGAGTGAAAATTTCTCAACTTAAAGGTAGACTTGGAATCTAGTGAGTATATATGATAAAAGCTTAAAAACTGCTACATCAAAACACTGTAAAATGAAAATTCTCTTAAGATTGTGCATGAAATATTGATGGCATCTGGTGTTCTTGCACCTTTATCAGGATAGCACCTATTTGAGCCTGCTATTATGGCTGATTAATATCATTGTTTGTGATTAGAAAAGATGGAATATTATTTAGATCTTTGAAATCTGTTTGAGTGGACATATGTATTATGAACAATAAGATCTTTCTGATGCTTCTACTTATTTGTCATTATCTAGCAAATGTTGATTGGTTAATAGGTGTGCAATGTAAATATTATTTGGACTTCAGGTATGTTGGAACTGACACGTGCTGGCATGCACCGAAATAAATGGAATTTTCAGCTATGTGATAGTAGAGCCTGTGTAGGAAAATTGGAAGCACCACAGGATTTCTTCTTCTTTGGACACTATTATGGGTCATGATTGATTAAAATCATTGTTTGAGATTTGAAAGATGGAGGATTTTGTAGCTCTTTGTTGAAATTGATTTTAGTCAAGATACGAACAAGAAGATCCCTGTGATGCTTCATATTTTTCATTAGCTAGCAAATATTAACTGGTTAATAGGTGTACACTGTATTCATTGTTTGGACTTCAGGTATGTTTTCAACTGAAATGCACAGAAAGATACAAATTTTAAGCTATCTAATAGTAGAACCTTTGTACAGGGGAAATTGGAAGCACTACAGGCTTGCTTCATTCTTTGTATAGTTTTACATACTCTCCAAAATGCTGCATTACTTGGACTTTTATTCTTGATGTTAATTATATCCTTTCTTTTTCATTCGCCTCTCCGTTTTTCAAGTCGGTGGCATTAAGGGCACAAACAGTTTGGCATGGTTGGGAACATGGGTCATTTCTGCTGAGGCATGTCCAGTGTCTGCAGTCACGCGCACTTCTATTAGCATGTTGAAGGTAGCAAAAACCATTAGTATAAGCTTTAAAGTCGAAGTTAGTGCTCCAGTGGGAGTCTTATCTTATAGACATGATGGCAGATTTATGTTGTGTAGTTGGTTGCTGTTTTAAAATTTCTTGGTCAATTCAGAAGAAATTTTAACTTGCTGTTTCATGTACTAGTCAGAAAGACCTTAACATATGTTGTTTACATGCAAGGACATGAATATTGAATCAACAGAAATCAAAACTTTTTATTTGTGGTCAGATTCGGAAGAGCTTCTCTGGTCTATTTATTTTAATCTCATGTTTTCTCTGTATTGAATTTCAAAAGTTATCAGAAGGTGAATTTCAGTTTTTCATCTCCTTATCTTTCAAGAAGAGGATAGTCTAAAATGGGAGGTGCAAATACAAGAGTATTCAGGGAGGAATAGAGCCTGGTCCAGTTGTTTTCAAAATTATGCATCCCAGTCAAAATTTCCTCCCTACAGACAAGTAGTCAAGATTTTCCCCCTACAGACAGGTTTGGATTAACAAAGGCCTCCCCATAGAGAACTATCTATAAAGACCTGAGGGTATTAACCCAGCATGTTTTGGCAAGGGAAGGTTATATGTGCTCTTCTGACTGTTTATGCCAGGTAGAAGAGATGGTTAATCACCTTATATTGGGGCCTTGGGCTATCCTGTTGCCCACAAGGTTGGAAGTTGCTGTCGTGACAAGTTTGGCCAATGTTGAATCCGCTCTAAGGACCTTTTGTTTTGGCTAAAAGCTTGGAATGTGTCTAATCCAATTCTCCAAGACTTATCAGGAACATTGGCCTTGCTATCACCACCTGGAAAATCTGACTTTAGAGAGAGAATTTCATGATAAAAATAAGTGCAGTTGAGAGAGTAATTCCCATTATGGTAACAACTTTCTTTGCGGTCATCAGAATCTTGGATCCCAAAGGCAGCACTTTTTTCCAGTAAAAAACACATGGAATAAATAAGTGGAAGAAGATATTCTAGGATATTCATGAAAAAGGCCTAGTACGAAACAAGACTGCATTAGTCTTGCTGGAGTGGACTACTCCAAAGGAAGGATTAAAAAAGTAATTTTTGACAAAGGGGCAAGAGGAGGATTATACAGGGAAGACCAAAGTAAGATAATGCTTACGTATCTTTTTGATGTATGATGCTGGTGTAATCAAGGTTTCCATTACAATCCTTACTGTTAACAATATAACAGTGACCTTAGAATGTGATCCAAATATATATGTGAGAATTCATGGTTGAATGATGTTGACCTAAATGAAGAGTACTATTGTCTGAAAAATGTGGTGATTAATTCATGCCCTTCCAAATTGTATTCATTATGACCATGGAACTTAACAGACTAATATTGAACACTTCATTGATCCCACTATGATATATTCCTATAAGAAATTAGTGATGAAACATAGTGGGTAAAACAATCCTAGCCTTATACAGAAAATGGGAATTAGTGTATTATAAGACATGGTTGTAGAAGTCCAACCTTAAGTTCGGGGCAAAGCATTAAAATAGTATATTTTCTTCATGTGAGAGGATGGCTAAGTGGGATGCATATATATACATGACAATTATGGGGTGAACATAGTAAATAATTATGTTCTAGACCACAATTTATGATAACCATAGGCAGAAAACTTTTATGAGAAAATCTTTTCATGCATCGAGTCAATATATGTTCCTTTAACATGAAGTTTACACATGGTTATTTGTGAAGGGCAAAAGGAGAATCTTAAATGACCAACGATAGTATCATGAAACCAGTTCTTCTTGACCCTTCAAATGCTCAAGTTCACTAGTAATTATAATGACAAAAGTTGGAAGGAATGTCAGCGTATGGATGGATAGACCTTATATTTTTCCAGTGTGTCTTGTGATAAGCACGTTTGAGGCAAGAAACCGGTAGCTCATTGTCACCAAATTTTCTAGCCGAATAATGTTGTTACAATCTTAATTGAGTCTTAGGATGTTATCGATTCCTAAAATTAACTTAAGGTTCTGTATGATGGACTTAGTTAAAGACACATGATACAAATTGATGTCTATATCATTTATAGGAGCATTACAAATGTGCTTGTAGATTATTGTAAAGGAAAATACAATTTCCTATGGGTGTATTTAGGTTAATTTATTGATGTTATGAGTAAACATATGATTAACCTAAATGGTAGAGTCAAGTAAATAAATGCTGGAATAAATTTATATTTTGAAGATTAAATAGTAAGGATTAATACACTTAACTGTAGGAACTACGATGGACAATGATGGACAATGAATAATGAATATTTGATGTTGCCCAGCAATGGACAATGAATATTTGATGTTGCCCAGAATTGACAACTAAAAATGGATGCTCTTGTGCTTCTTGTTCTATGACAAATTTGGAATCCTATGTAGATCAATTTCGTGTTGTGTATTGAACTTGTGTCCCATTGAAATGTTTTAGGCTTGGGATTGATCCTAATACTTGTACTTTTGTAACCTAGTTTGCCCCTATCTTTGTTGTCTATTAAAGTGTAAGGATTTTTTATATTTGGAAATAACTTAGGGAGATTGTTGAATTGCAAGGGTTCACAGTCTCCTTAGTCAACCTCCTTGCATTATTACAGTTTGGGCAAATGTTGGTAGACGACAAACAAGAGTGAAGGTGATCTAATTGCAAATTCTAATACAAGTATTGCCCTTTTTTATTTAAGTCTAGATGTTCCTAGGAAAGCTCCTTGTAATGTGCATATTGCTTGATGATTTTAGGATGTGTTTAAATGCTCAAATGGATGGCCTTAAATACCAAGACATAACGAATGGTTGCATAAACCTATACAAGATAGCTCCCAATTTGAAATAACTTAGGGAGATTGTTGAATTGCAAGGGTTCACAGTCTCCTTAGTCAACCTCCTTGCATTATTACAGTTTGGGCAAATGTTGGTAAATGACAAACAAGAGTGAAGGTGATCTAATTGCAAATTCTAATACAAGTATTGTCCTTTTTTATTTAAGTCTAGATGTTCCTAGGAAAGCTCCTTGTAATGTGCATGTTGCTTGATGATTTTAGGATGTATTTAAATGCTCAAATGAATGGCCTTAAATACCAAGACATAATGAATGGTTGCATAAACCTATACCAAGATAGCTCCCAACAACTAGGGGACAGGGTAGGAGTTGGCAATTTGAATTTTAAAAATTTAAATTTTGAGTTAGATTTGTGATGTGTGGGATCACTGTCATGTGACGTAGAAATGACTTGGGATGGGAAATTTAACTCAGGATTAAAAATTGATGTGGTTTTTTATAAAATATTTATTGCTTTTTGATCAGAAGGCAAGGTGAGAGCATACATTGAATAAATATTGAAATATAATGTTGATTTGCTCGTAAAAATTATGCTAGAAAGATAGATAATATTTGTGCACATAAAATGAGACTTTACAATATGCTGGAGCTGATTTATATAAATAAAATGTGCAACAATATGTTGAAATATATTAGAAATTATAGCAATACCAACAATTATGAAATCTGAAACAAACTTTTGTAATGTTGCAATTCCCTTTTACACAGTTTTGCAAAAGTTGAAACAACAATAATCTTTCAACATAGATGCAACTTCTAGATGAAATTTCCTTCAAGAAACCAAAGCGGTTTTATTCTTTGATCTCCAAATCCAAGGGGTTTTGTCCTCATATTCAATAGATGAACACAAGAGCTCAAACAACAACAATAGAGTTTGATAAAATAACCAAGATGAAAACACGAAGAAGCATCCTAGAATAAATAGCAAATGACGGTCCAACTTGGGCTTCCAAATTCATATACTTAAATATGCCAAGTCAATAATAATTAGTATATTTGCAATATTCTCTTTCATAATAGGCCCACTAAAATAGTTGTCATAACTCCTTCCAGCCAATTATTTTTAGTCAATAAAATGCTTCTCTTACACCCACTTACAACTATCATAAAATATGTCATAGATAATTATGAATATGCTTCTCCATAAAGCTAATTTGTAAACCCATTAATTTCTTGTCATATAATTTGTTATAATGCTCTATAACTCTCATAATGCTCCGTCATAGAATTTGACATAGTGGACATGCCAAATGCCTGGGGGGTTATGTTATGCCCTCATTATGTATTTCTATGCCCCATTTTGGGCAAATACACACAATTAATATTTATTTGGCTTATTTTATTGGTTTTGCAAATTAATAATTAGTTGAGGTAAAAAAATAATAATTAGTTGAGGCAAAAAATTAATAATTATTTCTCTCAGAATTTCCCTTTGGCCCATGAGAAATGTGAGAATGGGCTTTTGGGTCCACAAAAATAAATTAATTGAAATGGGACATTACATGGTATGGACAAAGCATAAGGTGAAAATGGTCCTAGAAGAATAATGTGAGTGGTATGAGGAAGGCATAGTGTTCCCAATAAGGCATGCGAGCACACACAATAGGATATAGGAAAGCATGACACCCCCAATGTGGTAAGATAGCTCTATGAACATAATTAGGCATATGAGTGAAAAATGATATGGGGGAAGTATGGTTCCCCCACTGTAATAAGGATAAATAGTGATAGCATAATAGAGAATGGGGAAAGTAAGTTACCCCCAATCTAAAAAGATAGTTCTAGAAGCATGGTAGGACAATGAAGGTGCATATATAGAATGGGGAAAAACATGGTGTTCCCTAATGTAATAGGATGGTATGGCAATGAAAGAAAAAAATGACAATTTAAGATGTAAGCAAATAAGCATAATTGAATAAGAACAATCTAGAAATGAGATAATACCATGATGAGGCTCATAAGTATCATGATAGCACAGTCATCGTAAGGGTGGTAACTTGATCATAAGCATGTGATGATGATAATGTTGGCAAGAGACACTGAGGGGCTTCATGGGTGTTGTCATTGATGGAAACAAAGGCCATCCCACACATCTGTAGGACATGGTGTGTCTATACCAGAAGTCAGATTGAAGAGTATTTTGGTCCGATGACCAAGAACAGAGCATGCAGCAAGGTCCGACAATCAGGTCCGGATCTCTCAGAGGAAGTATCTCAGTAAAGTGCAGACTTAGGGAAGTTAAGAGGAGTACCTTGACTGATAGATTCCAGGAATTGAGCCTCCGATGATGAAAGAGTGAAGAGATATGAGCACCTAAGTATCGGGTTCTTGTTTGGCAGAGTAAACTAAGGAAGAACTAACCGACAGAGCATTAGACCTTAATCCGGATGAGATATTGATGGTGATCAAGGTTTTTAAGGTATCATTCATGATTGGCTGACATGATTGATGACTTCTATAACTATCTTTTTGATACGCATCACTTAGTAAGTATGGATTCAGCCGACAGACCAGAGTTTGGAAATATCTTGAGTTTTCCGGATGCCGACTAGAAAGATGATTGAAATCATTGATGCGGATATATATACTCGATTGATTTCGGTATGAAGGTGTGTGTGGTGTATTGTGAAGTGCGAAGAAGAGTAGAGAACAATGTGGAAATAGAGATAGAGGTCTAGTATGTGACAGAACAGTAGCACTAAGGCAAAGGAAGAATGAAGTGCAGTAGATCAATATATTGAGCTTAACCTGAACTAAACCTAAGCATATGTGGATGCTTCTCATCAGTTCAAGTACCTAGTTTCCTTCTATAAACTATTGTAGGCAGTGAGCCTCTTGTGAGCAGTGTGCTCGGGCAGTGAGCCCTAATTGGCAAGTGCCATTTTGTACTTCTATTCTTTTAATAGAGAATACAATCTTGGGTTAGTCACCCCATGGTTTTTTCCTTAATAGGGTTTTCCACGTCAAAATCATTGTGTTATGTGTATTGATTTGTTTCTTCTTTCATGGTTATGGATGCTTATCTGTTTTGATGCTACACTAATTATTAAAGAAGAACAGAAAGTTAAATTAATTAAGATAACTGATTCACCCCCCCTCTCAGTTATCAACAATTGGTATTAGAGCTAAGTTCCTCCTAAAAGAGCCTAACATCTTTTAGAAGATCTAGGAATCTCAATGGATATGTATGGTATGAGGGAACAACTTCAGTCTGCCCTAGATGATCTTGAGCAATCTCACTCTGAAGTCAATGACCTAAGGGAAAGAGTCAAACAAGCAGATGATTTCATAAATGAACTCAAAGAAAAACTAAGTATCTCAATGAAGAAAAGAAAGGAACTACTTCAGCAATTAGCAAGTCAAAGTGAAGCCAATGATACTAATGAAGATCTGAATGAGAAAACCAAGTTATGTGAAAAGTTATCAAAAGAGGTCATTATGGTAAGAAATGAAATGGAATCAGGAGTTATGAAATTTACCCAAGAAATTGAAGAGAAAAGAAAAAGTGAAGATAATCTAAAACAATCTCTCAAGGAGAAGACAAAAGACTGCCACAAAATGGATAGAATAATTAGGCATCTAGAATCTGATCTTGAAGATGCTAGAGACAATGAAGAACAACTTGAGAATTGGATAGACACTCTTAAAAGGGATCTTTAAACAACAAATGAATATAAAGAGAAATTCAAGATAAGCTCTGCTCAATTTGAAGTTCTTCTTGAAAGCCAAAAGAGGGTAGATGACAAGCAAGACTTGGGGTATGAGAAAGGTGAAAGCTTCAGATCCGGTCAGAAGAACTCTGGATCAGGAAATCCAAGGAATAGGCCTAGAAGACCTCCGGTAAGGCAACCAAATGCTCAAAGATATCCATCCTTCAATGGATATTGCCACAATTGCAATAACTTTGGTCATAAAGCAAACCGGTGCAAAAGAAGAATGAATCAGACTAATTCATCCTTCTCCGGACAGTGTTTTAATTGCAAAAGGTATGGTCACAAATCTCATGAGTGTAGAAATATGCAAATAAACAATTCATTCAATGGTAGATGCTTTGCATGCAATAGAATGGGACATATGGCTAATCAATGCAGATCAAGAGGATATCAGTCAAATATGCAAAGAAATGTTGTTTGGTACAATTGCAATAGATCTGGTCATATTGCCAAATTCTGCAGAAGTAAGAATCGGGACAAAAAGAGTCTGGTGCATCATAATCAAAACAAAGACAAAGGAAAAGAAAAAGTGAATGTAGATGAAATTCAAAGGGAGATGAACAAGATTTGGGTGAAGAGGAGTACAAAAAATGTTGAGGATGGATCCACACCAGAATTTGGTGTTGATATTTCTTCCGGAAACTAAATAGATGAGCTTTGGCTCAGGGGGAGTCACAAAAGAAAACAAATTCCCCTAGCCAGTTAATTGGTGCCTGAAATTGGCACATGAAAAGTTACGGATTAAAGGGTTCCCAGAGAAACATCTAAATAAGCCTTGGTAAAGATATGGAAGATCCACAAGAAGTTTAGAAGAGGTTAATCTTCCAAGATTGATCCGGTTTAACAGTCATCTGGGAAGAACATGATTCTCACAGTTAGATCCGGTATGATTCAAATTTGAAGTATCTTGATCTGTGGATAAGTGGAATGATTGGAGAAAGGTAGATAGACAGCTAATGTTCACCGAGAATAACTTTAAAGTGCATCCCAGTAATCCGAAAAGATCTCTCTCAGATCAAGGAAAACAAGGCAACCGGAATAACTTAGGTTGTGCATTTATTGCAAAATGGAATTAGGGTTTGCGCATAAATAAAAGGGTTCTTTGGTTCATCATTTGCACATTTGCATTTGAAAAGAAGAGAGAAGGAGCTCTGTAACAAATTGTCTCAAGCCCATCAAAGATCAACTGTAGAAGTCGATTCTTCCAGCAATCTGATCCGGATCATATTGCGAACACTAGAAGCATAAAAGGTATTTTCCGCTCTTGAAAACCTCTCTCTGAATCTTTTGAAAGATGGCTACTCCAAATTTTGTGAAGATCACTGATAGGTTGCACCCAAAATTCAGAAAACATCCCTATAAATCCCTAGAAGTTGATCCCCTAGGTGCATTTTCTAGTATTACACATGGGGTTTTGCATGTTGAAGACGTTAGGGCATACATTCATGTGAATATTGAGGAATTCGGGGAATCCAAGATGTGGATACATATCATAAGCAGTTAATAGATGAATCATTTGAACTCAAACCTTAGTACAAAGCCATCAGGGACAAGCATTTTGGACAGTGCATTCATTTCCCATGTTTTGCAGAAGATGAATGGGTTCGGTATATTTTGAGCAGAATGCATGACAACTTCATATGGTTGATGAGGCCATTTAAGATCACAAAGGATGCCATTATGTGGTGACCAGATTGCACTCATCCGGTGAGTTACCTACTCTCAAATTAGTCAAAAACCAAACTATGAGTGAGGCTACCAGATCTAAATTTGATAAAAGAGCAATGACAATTGAGGACATCACAGATCTGGATATCAAGTTTGCTGCCATGATAATTGGCTACAAGATATATCTCTCAAGTAGAGAGAATTTTGTATCCGGAACAACAATTTACACTGCTTATGAAATGTTAAGAAAGAATGCTGACTATGACCTTTGTGAGCTCCTTCTGAACCAACTTTTGGAGAATCTGTAGAAGATAAAGAGGGATAAGAAGAATTCTTTCAAATACGGTTGGTTGATACTCTGTCTATTTTTCTATTACATCAATGAGCTACCTGGATCTAGTGGCTGGATATGGCAAAATGATAGACTTGTTGCCATACAAATCAGGGATTATTTATATGGGCTTGGTGATGCCAAGGCACAAAATACAACACTATGGGGTTACTTCACAAAATACAACACTATGGGGTTACTTCAAAAACTTCCAAAGCTTGACGTAGGCCAGAGAAAGAATCCCCCAATCATTAGTTGAGAAATATAAGGATACAGTGTGCTTTATGGTAGACACTGATCAATGCCTAATGGAGGCAGTGGAGCCAAGGACAGTCTAGATCATGCCAATGGGGTATGAAGTAGATGAGAAAATTGTAGAGCTACATGTTCAACACATGCTAAGTCAACCCAAGGATTCTAAGGCAGAAAGGTTTGGGACTTTCCAAGAGTTGAGTGTAAAAGTTCATGTTGAACTAAGATAGCCTAAAATCAAGAGAAAAGTGAGAAGGGAAGTAGAAGAATTTGCCAAGAGACATGGAATTTCAAAGGAGGCACTTGATGCAAATAGAGAGAAGATGGAAAGGGCAGAGAAAGAAAGGCAAGAAATTGAAAAAGAAAGTGCTCCGGTGCAAGCCCCCTCCCAGACTAGATCCTCCAAGAGCTCTACACCTGCCACCTCTAAGAGCCAAAAGGCATCAAAACTGGAAGTTAGGACATCCAGAAAGGGAGAGAAGAGAACTAAGATAAAGGCCACAAGGTCTTACATCAGTCAAAAGGATGATGAAGAGACAGAATCTGATGAGGAGATCAAGAAAATGAAGAAGAAGAAGAAATCCAGTGAACCCTCCCTCTACTGGTCATAACAAGGAAGCAGAGGCAGAAGAGTTTGTTGAAAGGTCTACTCTGTCCATTGATGATGTAGTCAAATCAGTCATTGTGGATGGAAACCTAAAACCAATGACTGAGTTCTATGATGAATATAATGAAGCTGACCAGAAGATCTTGCAAGAAGCTACAGTCAGGTATCTGAATATCTACAATAAGGCATTCATTGAAATAATATCTCTAATTCCCAAGAGCCTAGAGAAGGAACTAGAAATAAGGAAGAATAATGCTAAGGCAAAGGACCTTGAGATCCGGGAACAGATAGCCATTCAGCTCTATCCTTCAATCACTCTGAAATAAATGAATATGATCTTCAAAGATTGCAAGGATCAGTTCCGGAGCAAAGCCAGAATGAATAAGCTTATGCTCGGAGAGACTGATCAGGTGGCTAAAGAGACTGAAGAGATCCTCCGGAATGCCTATAAAAGATTCAATATTCCTGTTATAGAGGACTTAGATGATGAACCCTCTGCCATGGATGACAAAGGAGAATCTACTGAGACAATTGTAGAAGAGACAAAGGAGACTAAGGACTCAGATTCCTCTGTTCCGGAAGAGGAAGTTCATGGAGAAGCAGACACCTCTCTTCCGGATCCCCCTGCTGACTCCAGAACTGAAGGAGAAGAAAGAAAAGATGAGAAAACTGATCAAGAAGAAGTCAAGGAAGGAGAGAAAGATCAAACAAAGAAGGTCTTTGTTGACACCTCTGAGGCCATAGAAGGAAAGGAAACTCTGTCTCTGGCAAGAGACATCGCAGAAGTTGTTAAGGACTTCCTGACAAAAGAAATGATGGAATTGGATGAACCGGAGCTACTCCAAGGACCATTCAATTTTGATTCTCTCTCCCTGGTTCAAACCATGAAGATAGCATCCTTTTCTCAAGCAAAGGCAAAAGAAAAACTTCTGAAGTCTCACATGGAAGACTGTGAGTTGATAGAAATTGCATCCGGTGTATTGGAGAAGATCATGCCATCCTTCCAGAAGGATCTCTCAGCCTCCTCATCCAGTAATCTAAAATCTCTTGTAAATTCTATCAATACACATTTTGATTCCTTAGAGAAGTTAGCTGAAGAAAAGGTCCGGAAGGAGTTTTTGGGAAAAAAATTCTCTGAAGTACAAGGGCTAATAACAAATGATAGGAGAAATTTGGATATTGGAATTAAGAGCCTACAGAATGCTTTTAAAGATGGTGGAGATCTATACAAATTTTGTCTATCTTGGTCCACCATAACAACAGACATCACCAAGAAGGTGGAAGAACAAGAGAGCAAACTTTCAAGTTTATCTCAAAATTTTGATCCTCTCACCTCTTCCTTAATAAATTAAGAGTGTCAGACTATTGCAGTCATAAATGAAGTAAAGAAGCTTGAGAAGGAGAAGAAAAATAGGATAAGCAGGTTAAGTGAGCTTAGAGGGATCATTATCCCTAACTTAGAGGCCATGCATGAGGCTCTAACTGATGCTTAGACCACAGCCCGGACCAGTGATCCTACAAATCTAAAAAGGGCAGAGGCTTTTGCATTCCTGTTGAGTGGTCACATCTCAATTTTGGACAGGATGAAACAGAGTTGGGTGACATAAGTTGTATAGTTGAAGAATACTTTTGCAGATATACTTCAATATATGTAAGTATAACATATATATATATACTTATGCGGTTAAGTATAGTTGGATTTTTGGAGATTTTTGGTGTGCGGATTCTACCCTTTGCCATTGATGTCAAAGGGGGAGTGAGTAGCAGTGAAAAATGTAGAATCTAGCTAAGGGGGAGCTCCGGTAAAATGTACATTAGAACAGAGCATCAGCCAAGGGGGAGTGTAGTGTGACACTTAGTCATTTTTCACTAAGTGTTGCCATCAATGCCAAAGGGGGAGATTGTTGGCAAGAGACACTGAGGGGCTTCATGGGTGTTGTCATTGATGGCAACAAAGGCCATCCCACACATCCGTAGGACATAGTGTGTCTATACCAGAAGTCAGATTGAAGAGTATTTTGGTCCGGTGACCAAGAACAGAGCATGCAGCAAGGTCCAACAATCAGGTCTGGATCTCTCAGAGGAAGTATCTCAGTAAAGTGCAGACTTGGAGAAGTCAAGAGGAGTACCTTGACTGATAGATTCTAGGAATTGAGCCTCCGGTGATGAAAGAGTGAAGAGATATGAGCACCTAAGTATCGGGTTCCTGTTTGGTAGAGTAAACTGAGGAAGAACTAACCGGCAGAGCATCAGACCTTAATCCAGATGAGATATTGATGGTGATCAAGGTTCTTAAGGTATCATTCATGATTGGCCAACATGATTGATGACTTCTATAACTATCTTTTTGATACGCATCACTTAGTAAGCATGGATTCAGCTGACAGACCAGAGTTTAGAAATATCTTGAGTTTTTTGGATGTCGACTAGAAAGATGATTGAAATCATTGATGCGGATATATATACCTGATTGATTTCGGTATGAAGGTGTGTGTGGTGTATTGTGAAGTGCGAAGAAGAGTAGAGAACAGTGTGGAAATAGAGATAGAGGTCCGGTATGTGATAGAACAGCAGCACTAATGCAGAGGAAGAATGAAGTGCAGTAGATTAGTATATTGAGCTTAACCGGAACTGAACCTAAGCATATGTGGATGCTTCTCATCAGTTCAAGTACCTAGTTTCCTTCTATAAACTATTGTAGGCAGTGAGCCTCTTGTGAGCAGTGTGCTCAGGCAGTGAGCCCTAATTGGCAAGTGCCATTTTGTACTTCTATTTTTTTAATAGAGAATACAATCTTGGGTTAGTCACCTCATGGTTTTTCCCTTAACAGGGTTTTCCACGTCAAAATCATTGTGTTATGTGTATTGATTTATTTCTGCTTTCATGGTTATGGATGCTTACTTGTTTTGATGTTGCACTAGTTATTAAAGAAGAATAGAAAGTTAAATTAATTAAGATAACTAATTCACCCCCCCTCTCAGTTATCAACAGATAAGAAGGTATGAAACATAAGATCATAGCTAAGCAAACATAGGAGTCATAAGCGAACAAATATCATGGAGAGAACAAGCATAAGGATACATAAATAGTTGGAAGTAGCAAGGAAGAATGAAAAACTAATGTTGTAGGTGTGAGCAAACATAAGAATAAGTAAGGTAAGGGCATAGCAATAGGCAATGAAGATATAAACAAGCATAAAGACAAACATGTCAAGTAAGAAAGAAGGAAAATGCCCTCCAAGTGGGAGAAAGCAAACATGAAACAAGATATAGAAAGTGAAATGAGCATGTGAAGCACAATAAACAAGGCATACTAAAAAGGTCAAAAAACGATAAACAATAAGACTAAAAAATAAAAATATTGGTCTATAAGTATATAGTTTATAAGATCTCATAAATCAACAAATGAACCTTGGAGGAGCATTATCATCTCCAAAAGATCATCATCATCCCAACATGTATCATCATGTCTCTCTACATATAGTCTTCTTGTTTTTTCTTCTTGACTTGCCTTTTCTATAATTACATGTGTTTCTTGTTGATAATCCTATGTACTTTGCACAAACATATTATTGATTAGTAGCACATTAGACATTTCTTTCTTGACCTAAACTTATTGCTTCTTTCATCGTGGTTGTTGCTATCCACTGAAATTGTTTGATCAAGAATTGCTTGCCTCTTTTACACTTGCAATTCCTACATCATGGGAAACTTTTACTGATGTGGAATGTTTTTAGCAAAATAACCTGTAGAGTAGGCTGGTTTCTTTTATCCTAACTATACCTATCATGGCTAAGAAAAGGGAAAATATTATTGGAATTGAAATGAACTAAAAGGGAAATTGGAGTGATACGTCATAATAGATCAACCTTTCTGCCTATACTTATGAGAAATCTTGCACAAAATCTATTAAATCATAGAACTGATATTGAACACAAATATAATAGCATAAAAAAAACTAACCATTTATAAGCAATAAAATAAGAAAGATAATGACAATCACAACAACTATATTGAATACTTAAAAGAGCTTGCACAATTACATGCCATAAAAGAATTGAATAATTTTGAAAAAACATAAACTAAGGCTATTCTATAAATTATAAATGAAAAAGCTTGAGAATTTTTTTTGCATATAGTGCTCTAATAAAACAAGTATGCAAATCAAAATCTAACCTAGCTATGAGTGAAATGCTCTTATTTATGACAATGCAATGGAAATAAAACTCTAAATCTAACTAAGGTGATAACACTTGAAGATCATGAAGAGGTGCTTCATTAATTGCAATTTGACACATTGAGACAATGCCCAATTTAGGTTCCTTCACTTCAAATATCTTCGCCACTAAAATGTGTGTAACTATAATGTAAAGATTACAAGACATACTACAAGATAACACAAAATATACCCTCGGAAAACCCTCAAGAAGGAAAAACCTAGCCTACAAAAGCATCCACACTCAATGTATTATTCAACAATGAAAACATTACAATACACTTCAAGAGTTTCCAAGAACACTTCTAAAACATCAAGTTCCTCCAATGCATCCTCCATGTGTCCAAGCAACCACACATCTCATGTCATGCTTCACATATGCACTCTTTAGGAGAGCTCAATACAAATGACAACCCAAATGACAAGCCAACCTCAACCACTAAACATGTGCTTGATTTTATAGAATCAAGTTCACACAAAACCACCAAGTGATATTGGCTAAGCCACGTGTCTCAATACCATGAGAGCACAAAACCATTGACCTCAAAATTAAATTTTTACCACAAAAATTAAATATTTACCATAAATATTAAATATTTACCACAAATATTAAATATTTGTCCTATGTCTCTCACATATAAAATATCTAACCAATGTTACATACAACTTTACAAGTGGACCGAAATAAATATTTAATGTGGCTAAACACATTTTCTAGATGCACCACAAATAAATATTTATTTTATATAATTGAGAATTAATCTTTCTTGTGCAAGGTGTACAACACCCTATTTCTAACATTCTCCCACGTATTGTATACATTACATAAAGGTCAATCAATGAAACACATCATCATAGCCATTCATGAAACTGCATGAATCTCCAACATGCTCTCGTGCTCTATAAAGATACCTCAATAAAACCAAAGTGTCCACCATCTCAAGCAAGAACTCTTCTCATTCTCCAACATGCCACCTATGGAAGAAAAGGAACAAGCCAAGGTGAAGATGCACCAATCCAAAGAACACAAGCATCAAATCTAAGTGATAACAAAGGCTCCAAGCTACTGCCAAGGAAAAAACCCACATGACTAGAAATAACACTCACAACAAATGCTAATACATCCAACCATCCATATCTCAAAAGGTATCAAAAACATCAATAGAACTTATGCCAACAACATATCCAACTCATAAATTGCAATCACAAGCTCCCATTATAAAACCTGTTAAAGAATAACATACACATCTAGGAACTCCCATTGCACGGGTAATGTCAAATCTAAAATTAGATCAAGGCATACCAAGTCTACCAATCAACACTCAAACCAAGATGTGGCTAATATTCAAACCATGTAGCAACAAAGAAAAATCACAATGATCCACACATGCAACACAAACCACTGCATACTCCCTCACAACATGTCACCATAACTCTCCCAAGTCCACCACAACAAACCATGTGTACATGAACCTATAAGTAGTCACAAAATAAAGAGAGAAAACCTATAAATCATATCTCATACCATGTCCTTCTACCAACACCTAAAAGTGCTAAGCTATGTCAAGTATGATTCTCCTTTACAACCCCAAATGAAAGGCCTTAATAACACCCAACCATTCAATCTCATAGATCAAACATATAATGTATCAAGTGACCAACATGGATGTAAGCCTCTCTAACTAAGGAAGATCAAATTCAAATCCATTCCCAAAACCAAGAATAAGCCTAATAACATCTCCTAAATACTTATAAATAACATCATAAATCAAACTTATATGCACAAGGAGATAACATGCTAAACACTCCTCAAATGAACCCTCTAGAACTAACATAGCTCAAGATCCATATCCATGAGAAGATAAAGCATAAAACACAATGCATCTGAGAACAAGATGGGCAATACCTCTTAGATGATTATCCATTGAGTAGACCAAGAGTGGGGAATGAGATTGCTCCTCCAAGATACAACAAACTACAATGACTCTCTCCAAGAATAAACTCTTCTATAGGTCCATCATGGACTCACGTCCATATCCAAGTGAAGGCTCCTTGAATTCTTGCTGAAACCTCCAAAGAGTAACCATCTAAACAAATGTCTCTAAACCCAAGAGAGCTCTAGCCTCACCCAAGTCTCCAAGTATCCATGAGCACATACAACTGATCAATCCCCACTAAACTCCAAATGCAACACCACACTATCATGAAGCTCCCAACAAAATATCAATGTACTCAATACCAAGACAACTAACCAGACCAATGTCAAAGCTCCAACTACAAAATCAAGAACCAACATGGCATCATGATCTAACATCTCCTCTTAGGAGATCACATGCTCCAATGAACATATCTTGCTCCTAAGAGCACTTGTATCATGACAACACTCTAATCTAGAATCAAGAGTAAACTAAGACATGATACCAAACATCCTATGAACCAAGGATCACATGTCAAAATTGACAAGTCATAAAATGACACTTCAACCAAAGACTCAAAGAGTCCTCATGGTAAACCAAGATGTCAACATCTCCAAACACATGAAGATAACCATCTCCTAACAATAGAACTCAAGATTTGTCAAAGCACTCTCACTACATATAAGAATCATGATCCAAGAGCCTCTCAATGACACCCACAACCACTATATAAGATCATCCATCACCAAGTGATGAATCCACACCACTGCCACAACTCCCATTGAACTGTGATATCAAGATATCCATGGCATCATGATAACCATATCCTAAATGAAGATCACACATGATCCACACACACTCAAATTTAATACCAATAGCTCCAGAGAATAAGTAGAACCTAGATCTCCAACCCAAGAAGATAAACCAAACCATCACTATCAAAAGCTCACACTAAATCATGTAACCAAGCTATCCATGACATCGTTATAAACATGCTACAATTCCCAACAACTATCTAGGCACTCTAATCATCCATCCTCTCATCCCAATGCAACATACTAGTGTACAAATGACCACAAACAAGACCAACTAACAAAGTTTGCATCAACACTAAACCAATCTTGTGGAAAAAGATAGTTCACATGATCTGTGTCATCCCACTGCAAGAAATGGGTGGAGCCAACCCACTAATTGCATAACTCATATATCCAAAACAATGCAACATGCAAACTTATCCTCACATCAAAAACTTGCAAACTAAGAAAACAAAGAAGATAACCTATAGACCTCACGACTTGAACACTAAATCAACTCCAAACTGGATTAGACAAACAAGTCAACAAATGAGTAGCCATAGTCAAGGAACCAATCAAGCATTTAGGAGATACAAAAAACCTCCTAAAAATGAACCACACCACCACCTGTAAACATGAATCAATCTAACCATCTCAATGCAAACCTGTCAACTGCATACATGATCATGTCTTGCCAATGCTCAAAAGTACATGAATATCCATGACACCATAATCAACACCATCATTGTACCTATGTTTAACTCATTGAATTGAGACTCCTAGTCTCATACACATATCAACTATGTACTCAAACCAGACAACCTGTGTACATGTCACCATCAAAGTCAACACTTTGAAAACACCTATAAACTTGTATTAGGAAGTACCAAATCTAAAAACTTGTACCATCATATCAGTCTCATAAAAACATGCACTCCCACAAAATTTTTCTGATCAATTATCTGGATGCTCACACAAACACACCTTAAATCTCAAGATCATACAAGTGCTCAAATAAGTACAATTCTCTCTACTCATCTAAGTAAAAAATCATCTAATCCACTATGTCGTATGCTACAAATGATCTCCATCGACTATTTGAAATCCAAAATATGATTATGTATGCTCAAGTTATGACCAATTAACTATTCTGGAGCAATGCTTAGCTTCATATACCAAATACTAACACAAACAATAAAATATAATGACCAAACCTATGTCATTGTGTGGTGCTCAGAGAGAGCTTTCTAACACCTATATGAAGTTAAAAATTTTATACCATGGGTAAAATTTATACCTTGTGGAAGAAAAAGACCCTCCAAGGGCTAGAAAGGATCCCAAAGAGGCCTGTTCATATGTTGATGATAGTAGGTGGTGCCCTAGGTGGTGAGCTAGCAGCGACAGTGCATGGGCAATGCATAAGTGGTGCTCAGACTACGTAGGAGCAACGGATTTCAAAGAAGTTTTATTTTTAATTTTTTTAATTTTCCAAACTTCAATTTCTAACTTCAAACTACAGACTCGATGACGGATTAAGAAAAAAATGCCTTGTTTCTTTCCTTCATAGTGCCAAGATCATGCTTTGATACCACTTGTAATGAAACAACTTACATAATAGAAGAATATAATAGGAAATATGCTGCAAATACTTGATAATAATATGCCACTTCGAGAGGGATACCTCCAATAGTCTTCAATAAGAACTCAATACTCAATTTGGTCATAATAACTAACCTCTACCCCCTATATATACCATATTTATGCCATGGATTCCACCTAGGCTGACCTAACTACCTATATAATACTATATTAATGATTATATAACTTAAATAAGAGTTAAGGTAGCCACAAGACAACTACTCATAACCATATACACACTATAGGATTAGGGGTATAGTAGATAGAGATCAAGAAAAGAACCAAACTTGGCACAAGATTGTTCGACATGTTGGTATTTAATTGTATTAATGCATTCCATCAAAATAGTCCCAAAACTTAATGGAAAATGAAATCGGTATATGCTAATTTCACCATTAAAATTACCAATTTGGTTTTGTATTTAATTAACCTCTATTATTTTATTAGGGTTGGTCATAAGATATGGCACACATTACATGTTGGCCAAAATCACCATATTTATAGAAAGTATCTAGTATTTTAAGCATGTTATCTTGAATTTGTTGATATAATGCATGCTTATTATCTAAAAATGTGAAAGGAAATGGAAATTTTAACTAACATCATTAGGAGACATTGTGAGAATTATTAAACACAAAAATGAAAAAATTTGGACCCATAATGGTTGAAGATTAATTGATTTCAACTTTTAATTTTATATAAAACCATATTATGAAAGTCCTTGAACATACTTATTTTAACTACCTAATTGCTTGTGAGGTAAGCCCCTCAAATTATGTAAAGTGTTCATCTTATTGTGTTAAATTTAATATTTCAAATTTACTCAATCATAGCTAGGACAATGAAGCATCGCATTATTTTCATTCTTGATAACTCCTCTCTTGAGTACTTTATACGCTCTAACCTTAAAATCCTTGGTACATTCCCCATGTTTTTTCTAATTGATAAGGGGTGAGGGAGAATGATCTCATTTAGGAGAAATGACCATTGTATGTATTAGGTGAAAAAGTAAAGGTGGGGATTGGAAATGATCATTTTAAAAGTAAATATTTTGGTTGGGAAAGAAGAATTCCATGAAGAGATATTTGGAATGTTAAAATGTGTTCTTAGGAAGGGTTGGAATTGGTCGACTTGTGGATCTAAAAATGGTAATAATTTTCCTTTTAATACTTTTTTATTGGGTATTGAATGGAAAGTTGAAAATCTTAACAAAGTTCAGAATAAGAAGAGGCATGCAGTAAATTGGACCTCGTGTTATCTTCCTAAGTCTAGGGGGTTGGGGCTGAAGAATATAAAGATTCAAGGGATTGCTTTAGCTGTTAAGTGGATTTTGAAAGCATCTGATGGATCTGAGCCCTGGAAAATTTTGATCAGGAACAATATTGTTCTTTCCCGACCTAGAAACGGTAAAACTTGGACTACTTTGCATCCACATGATTTGTTATTTGACAAGTTTTCTGTTAAGCCTTTTGGCTCCAATGTCTTTAGCAACATTTGGATGGCTTGGGAGAATGTTAAACACTTGATAACAAATAATAACTCTTTTTATAGAACTGATGGTAAATTCACTACTTTTGGGTCAATTTGGTGGAATTTAGAATGGAAGAACAAATCTCTTGCTCTCACACAAGGCTGTTCAACTAAACATTGCAGCTCTAAAGGCATTTTTGAGTTCAAGGATATTTTTATTGATGGTAGAATCAAAGATTGAGATACTTGTTGTGCCTTGCACACACGCCCTATTTTATCAAATGGAGACCCCCTTTCTTTGCTTTGGCTTAGAGTCTCAACCTTTCTGCCTTATGACAATGAGAAGGTGAATTTGTGCTCAAGAATACAGGATTTGTTCCAAATTTTAGTATTTGGCATGTTTGGAGTCATTTGATGCCTTTTGGCATTGATTTGGGGGTGTCTTGATTGGGTTTGTGCTTTAGAAATAGACCTTTGTTGCCTTTTGCGCTAAAATTGGGTGTCACTGCATTTTGTGCTAAAATCCTGTCATTGGATATTGTCCTTGAAACTGCTTCTGTAGGATGTGTCATGTTGAAATTCCTAGTTTCCAGGTCTTAGAGTTGCAAAATCATGTCAAATTCCACAAGGTTTCACTAAGGGGTCCATATACTTTCATCCTGATGCATAGCCTTCGCACCTTGATTTGGCTAAGTGTGAAACCCTGAAAAATGGCTAAGTCTGAAATATGGTGGAACCTCAAAAATATAGAATCTGCATATTAAATCCTATTGATTTGGAACCTATCTCAAACATCCTAACAGTATATTTAAAAATATTTAAAGTATAATTAATTTCTTATACTTAAATATATTTTTAAATATACCTTGCCCTTGGGAAGTTCAAGAATTGGCGCTAAAAATGCCTCCCACTACCTAGCGCTAAAAATGCCTCCCACTGCCTAGCGCTAAAAATGCCTCCCACTGCCTAGTGCTAAAAATGTCATCTACTGCCTAGCGCTAAAAATCGCTTCTACTACCTTTGGTTGGTAGGACCCAAAATCAATGTTAGGTCAGTAGGACCTCAAATCAATGCTAGCGCTAGAAACCTTCCTCACCACCTTGCACTAAAAATCACCGTCATTGCCTTAAGTCAGTAGACCCCAAAATTAGCGCTCAGTGCAGTAGGACCCAAAATCAACGCTTTTTGCCAATCTGGGCTAAGAAACTAATTTTTTCAAGGTACAAACTAGATTTTCTTGGTGAATTTGAATTGTATATCTATTTATCATATGATGATGAACACTTTTAGTATGTTTGTGAGGATTTTGAGGGTGTTTGGCATCAATTAATGCCACTGCACCTGAATATGCAGTACCCCCCAAAAATCTCGCTTTTTGCAAAAAGACTATAAAAACATAAATAAAAGTCTCCAAATGGATTCGAATGGCCACAAAAACCTCCTAGATCAACATATAGGCCAAATGGGTACTTGAAAATGGTAAAAAATGCAGAAAATCATGTGAAAATCATGTGAAAATCACTGGATTTAAGAGGTTGTTCATACAGAAAGTGACATTGACAATGAGCTATTCCAGATGAATCTAAGGCTGCAAATGGACATATTTTGATTCAAAATGATGGAAAATGACTTGTTAAGATGGAATTGATGCTTGGCCTTGTTGATTCTAGGTCTAAGAGGACAAAGGAGACAATTGGAGCCGTCTTGGAAGGATGAACATACAGAGGTACCCTGCTGACCCAGAAATGCAGAATCAACATTCTATCAACCAAATTGGTGCTACATATGCAAGAGGAAGTTAGTATAATGTCCAAAATGATGAAGACAAGTCTTAGGAGCTTGAATACATAGGAGATCATGACCTAAATCACTATTGTTCCTGTAGATCCAGTTTAATATTCATGACATGTTCACAACTATCCCAATCATCCAGTCATCAAGAACCAGTCGAGCAAGCATCCAGTTGGACATGTCTTCATAAAAAATATGTCACATACTCTTCTTGACTATTCTACACATTAGAGAAGTGATTTGTCCTATCAGACAATTCAAAAGTGATGAGCAATGGAATGATCCAATCAGCATGAGCAATCTCGTCAGTCCACATTAGCTCAAGTTTTCACGTCATATAACTTCCTTTTGACTTCCTTCCACCTTGGAAAGTGGCTCTTTGGTATGTATATCCAAATGGGTATCCATTTTGTCTAGATTCAATGTATTTGCAAGCTATTTTTTGTCTTTTTTCTTACAAGACAAAGGCAAATCTGAAAATGTTACTAACTAATGTATCACATTAAATGCCATGTAATCTGGGCCCTTGGTGTTGAGTTAATCTCCACCATCCATTGAAAAACTCTGTATGGTGCCTTGTCTATAAAAGGGCCATTATTTTCTTCTCATTGTAAGTAAGATTTGACAATGAATTGCTGAGACTCTGCCAAAATTCAGTCAATACAAAGCAAGTTTTGCAGGTTGCTGGGAATTTGTGTTTCTGTGTTGTCTCATTTTAGATTTCATGGTTCATGTCAATCTGAAATTAGTTGATATTCAGTTGCATTTGTGATTAATCATTTAAATACTTGATGGATTTTTTGTCCATACCATTGATGGCTTGTTGATTGTATGTCATTGTGCATGGTTAGTCTGGGCATATTTTATGAGATAAGTTTGATTGTATGATTTCATTGAGCTGCACTAGGATTGGGTGTTTGATGAACCCTCTACAATTTGAAAATTATTACATTTCCTTAGAAGATTGTACAATCTCTATGGTATTGTGGGCTGCCTGGTTAAGCAGGGAGTCATTTATTGTTGGGAATCGGTCTATCTGGTTATTGATCATTTCTGCAATTGTCTATAGGATCTCTTATCCCTTCTCTCTCCCCTTTCCTTTTGCATTTTATTTACATAAAATTTGGTAGATTTAGGGTTTGAGCAGCATTACATTGATTATCTACTGATAAATTTTAGACTTTACAGTCTGCATCACCTAGGGTTTCTACATTTACATTGCCGTCATCTTTTCACAAACCCTATGTTATATGTAAGTCCCCTTCTTGGCACAACTAGAACATCCCAACTAAGTTATTCCTGCAAGTTAAGACCTAGCTGTATAAACCTTGGGGTAGTCTTACCTAGGGTAGGATATCTTTTCAAGAGAGGTGAGATAACCTACATTTCACCTGTGTTGTTGTGTGCTAAAACCACCATCAACAATTTACTCTCAGATCAGAGTTCAAAATCCCTGATAGTCAGAAGAGATCCTACTCTATGTTGAAAAGAGCCTTTTATAATGTGAACTTTCCAATTTCTCTAATATTGAACTATGAGATTTTGATGAACTTTAGCTGGACTGATGATACTATTTTTGATCAAATTTATGCTAAAAAGATATATGGTTTACTTGCTGATATGAGGGAAATTATTGACTATTTTAATAAGAATTGGAATCTTAAGTGGTTAGATAGTAAATGGGCCTATGTTTTGGGTAAGATTTGATCTTCTGCTATTGAGCCTAAAAAAGCCTGTTTTAGGTGGCTTTTAATTTTGAAAAAGATTGCTATTAACACTTAGTTGTCTTCCATTGGCATCCTTGCTAGAATGTATAGTTTATGTAATAAGCTGGAAAGTATTGAGGATCTTTTATTTGATTGTCAGTATGCTTTTCAATTATGGTCCTCCTTTTTTGGAAATTGTTTGGATTGGGATGTTAAGGATGACTTTTCTTGGTTTAAATTTTATTTGGTTATGTTAAAGTATTTTATGTCGAGCTCAATAAGTTTTGGCTTGTTTTAACCAATGAGATTTTGTGTAATATTTGGAAGAAAAGAAATGATGAGGTCTTCCAAGGGAAGAAAAGATACCTTATTGAGTCTCAATGTGAACTCACCCTTATTGGCATTTTATTGTAGGTCTCCATGATACTTGAGATTCCAAAAGACAAATTCTTGATACTGTTGGAGGAGGTACTTATTGTAGTGTATAAGAAAGAGATCAAAAGAGCCCATTTTTGGCCTTAGGAAAGAAGTAACTTGAACAAGGATGAGATGGAAGTGCTGAAAGACTACATGAAGACTCATAATATCACTAGACTTAGAAAAAAGGAGAAGACTAAACCTTCTGTGAAAGATAGAACAAACCTATAGTTAAAGACTTGGACTTCAAAGAACAAGCATGATTATAGTAGCAATCAGAGATGCTGTTCGGAATAATCTAATGTTAATGGTTGTATAAGATTTTTTGGTTGTCCTTTTTTTCTATAATACTAGTGATACTGATATTGATATTGTAAACTTTTATAGACTACTTAGCTGTGTTTCTTAGTAGCCAGTGATGATGTAGTGGAATTATGGTAGTTTCTAACTTTTTTTGTTGGAGTTGATGCTCCATATATTGTACCTCCTCCTTTTGTGAACGATCTCTAATATAAAAATATTCATCACCTTATTTTTTAGGAAACAATCACACTATTATCTCACATTTAATCTATTCTATGTGAATTTTGTTATAACCTCACAACCACCTAACTATAATAGCAAAGACAATATTGTAAGGTGTATCATAGAGTATTGATCTTCCAAACTCTTCCAAAATTCTCTTAGGAATAATACTAACATCTGCCCCTAGATCAATCAGTACATTCTTAAAGGTGTCTCTTGTTAACCTGAATCTTTATTAAGATTGGCTTCTTTTTCCATCTCCTGGGGTTTTTCTTACACTTCTGATCCATGGTCTTAAATTCATATTTCTATTTTTATTCCAATATTTTGAGAACTATTTTAGTTTTTCAAGAGACTTTCTTTTGTTTTAAAGTTTTTTAGATCCTTTAATAGTTGAGCTTATATCTCTGAGAAGAAGGCCTTGTGGTAGTTTTCCTTTTCCTTTTCTTCTATAATAAATTTCTTGACATCTGTAGTTATCCTGTCATGCTTTGATCTGGTAGGAAAGTAGTTCTCTTCTTCTTTCTCTTCAAGCTCCTCTGGTTCATTTATCAGTGACATTGCTTTTGTAGTGTGAATTCCTCCTCTAGTTATTAACATAACTTTATTTTTCTTCGTGTATTTTATAATGGCTTTCTTCTTCAATTGTTCCTTTTTTCCAAATATTCTTACTCTAACTGATCTTCTATGAGTGATAACCAACCCCTTATGTCTTCCTCATCTAATTTGGCTCCCATTAATCTCCTGGAGCTACTTGAACATTTTGTTTATGTACTTTCATCATGACTTTAACTCCTTTTATTGTGTTAGGTCCTGATAATTCTTCACTTTTTGCTTATGGTGGAGCATTCTTAAAGTACCATTGAGCTCTAGAACAAGTGAATAAATCGTGGCTAGGGTCACCATAAAATCCATAGTTCTTCTTCATTTATTCTTGACATTCATTTGCATAGTGGCCCATTTGATTGCATCTATAATAGGTAGTATCCTCTCTTCTTCTTTGCCCACAACCTCTTCCTTTATTACATCCTCCTTTATAATTATTATAATTATCTCTATTATCATTCAAAGGGTAGTTAGTAGGAGGTTTCTCATTCATCATTTGTGGTGGTGTATACTGTACTACATGATTATTGTGTTGGTTCTCCCATGCTGGGTGTTTACATCCATGGTCATAGAATACTCTTTCAAGTAGCCATTTAACCCTTTCCACCGATTTATGTATAGGATCATTATCTTCACATTAGTGGTTGTACCAAGGCTCATAATCATAATCCTCCCTTAATCTAAATAGAAGAGATGGGAAAGAAACTATTTCGTAGTCATCCCATTCACCACAAATTCCATAATATACACTTTTTAACTTTCTAGGATTTGATTATAAATCCACTCTAAGTGTCACAACTCTTTTCTCACCCTTCATCATTAGGTATTAATTCCTCAAGTGCCCTTCCTTAGAACAATAAGTGCACCAAATTTTTTTTCTCTAATTTGTTGATGATGCCAAGCTATTTTCACTTTTAGCCAATATATCTTGTTTAATTTTTAATTGTTCTAATCCTAATCTCATATTTTCCAATTCCTTATTTTCTATTTCCTTATTCTTCCTCCAAGGTTGTGCTTCTACCCTACATGCTAACTTTACCACACTTGAATAGGTTTCAAAGGTTCTACCATCCAACATAGCTTTGAACTCTAGTAGAAATCCTAAAATAACCACTTAATTATTTATTTCTCACTTAGGGGTTCTTCCATCTTTCTCACCACTTCCTTGAATCTATAGTCAAATTCCTTAATAGTTTCTCCTTCTTCTTGTACCATTTCTCTCATTTTAATAATCCTCTCTAATGGAACCTTAGGAGATCCAAAGTTGGATAGGAATTCATCTTTTATTTCTTTCCATTCCTTATCATGTTGAGGGAACTTATTCATATACCATTTTAAAGCATAATTTCTCCATGTTCCTATAAAATCATAAAGTCTAGCTTGATTTGTCCAAGTTCCATTCCTTCTCCAAGCATATTCCAACACAAAAATGTGTTCAAATGCTTTAGTAGTATCTTTTCTAAAGATAGGTAGTTTCATATTGTGTTCCATAGTAGAAGTATGTTCCTTGGGTCTATTGGTGCTAGACAACTTAGGTTCTTTGTCTCTTCTTGATGGACTTCTATCTTTTGACCTGCTATTTATATAGTTCTTTTCCCTTACTTGTTTCTCACCGTGGTCTCTCTACCTTACTAGTTTCCTACTTCTTTCCTTATCTCTTGCTAATTCAGTTTCAAAGAAATCAAATCCCAATATCTCTACATAATTTCTCAAAAATTCTTGCCGTTGATTTTCTCTTTACTAGGTTGAATCACTATATTTACCTTCTGCAAGCACTCTGATTGTCTTAATCGACACAAGATACGACTCTTGCTCTGGCGGGTTCACCTCTTCATGCAACCATTTTAATTTAGGAGATGAATTTTCATTAATAAATAACATTTTATCAATTAATATAGGGTTTTCTCAACCTTCACTAATTATTTCAATAGGATCCATGGCAAGGTCTTTGAACATGTTTTCAATTTCTTTTTCTTCTGCACTCTTCTTATTTTCTTGTAAATTCAAATTTCTCATTATTTTATCTCTTTGTAAACCCACACCTTTTCTCACCACATTATCTAAGTATCCCACACCAATATCTAGAGGTTTTAATTTTGTTAAAGGGGTTAGTAGTTCCTCAAATCCATCATTAACTATGATTTCTAGGTTAGACAAATTAGGTTCCAAAGGGGTATATGAGTCAAGAATTTGAATGGTGGAGCACACCTGCTTCTACACCCTTCTTCTAGTGACTCTCTAGATACCACATATTCTTCAATCTATTTTTCTAACCCTTATAGGATCCTAGTTGCTTTGTCTAGATGGTTATTGACTTGCTCAAATGTGTCTTTGTTATGGATCAGTATAGTTGACCCTTATTTGTAGATATTTGTAGAGTCATAATGGGATCCATAAAATCCTTGTGTTCAATTGTAGCCCCCTTGACACTCTCATTCATGCTCAGTTATTCCAATGGTGGGTTTTCTCCATCTTCTTTATCTTCAACAGTATTAAAAACAACCCCTCTGGTGTGCTTTGCATCTTCCCCAGTCTCATTATCAACATCATCCCTCCTACGACATCCTAACTCTTCCTCAATATTATTGTCAACAACAACCCTCCTAGCATGCTCTAACTTGAATTCTCTAGCCTTCTCAATTCTCTTGCAGTATCTTTCCTGTCTCTCTTGAATTTTTTTAGTTTCTTCTCTTCCATGTTCAATTCCAGCCAATTCAATTTCTTCCCTAATTTCTCTCTTCTTCTTGTTATCTCCTTTTTTCATGGGTGTTTTTTGATTTGGTATTTCATTAATCCTTTTATTCATCCATAATGGCTCATACTCATTCTTATTCTAGTGTTTGTATCTCTTTAGAGATACCTTCAGGATGCGTCCTTTCCATTTGTCATCCCCTAGGTGCCTAACCCCCTCTCATGAGTCTAGGCCCTAGAAGATCCTACCACAAATCATAAAATCTTGTCTTTTTAATTGTAATCCTTCCTTATTAACTTCTTTTTTTTCATAAATAATATATTTATTGTTTGGATCTTTCTTTTGTCCCTTTACCAGGGTCCCAATAATGAAACCAAAATGTTGGCAAGAATAGTTACTTAAATGTAGTATTTATACCCAAATGTTAGAGATAAGAGGAGGGTCGAATCTTATGTGGTGATTTACAAAAGGTTGAGATAGAAAAGAACAACAAAAATTATAATATACATCCATTAACATGCACAACATACATCACAACATATTATTCATGTTATCTAGATCAACTTGTGGTATATTATATTCATTATATATAACTATAATACAAAGTTTGTTAATACATCAGTCTCCTTATGTCCTATCTTCTATATTATTCTTCTACATATCTTGTTACATCTTACTTCTTTTAATCCTTACTTATACCTAAGTACAAATACACCAAGGGGCGTGTCTCCTTATACATTCTATGACTTTTGCATGTGTTGGTGGTTGGCTAGTTGTGCTGCATCTCCTTTGTAGTGGATGTAACTTATTACAAAGTCAGCTCTATCTTGCCAACAATGTTCTTGACCTTGGAGGTGTTAGAGGGTTGTATGGTTGATGATTATGGAAGGTTGTTGAGATTAATACATAGGAAGTGGATTCTTTAGCTTTATCATGTGTGGTGATGTTGGTACTAGGACAATGATTGACTTTGTGATATGGCCCTTGTAACATTTTATAGTATTGGAAGGGATGAAGGTCAGTATGAATTGTGATCTCCATGTCATTATGAGGGAATTTGATACATTGATGGTAAGTGGAGGGAATGACTTGCATGGAACATGGATCCATGGGTGACGGAGGAGGATATTATAGGGAAGGTCAAGATCAACCACATGACACATGGTTCTTTGCAATATAGGACCCGCTTGAATGGAAAAGCAAATAGTACCTTATAATTATCTCTACATTGTCACATGCCTTGATGGTAATGATGTGTGGTTCAAAATCATCTGCAGAGTATCCTAATTATTTAACCAATCTATGAGTAGATAGGTTCAAGCCAGATCCATTATTAAGAAGGACTCTTTTAATCTTATGTTTGGAAATGAAGACTTCTATATGGAAGGGACATTATGGGATGGGTTGATGTGCTTCATATCATTTTGGCTAAACACGATTTGGTAGGAAGAGGATAATTTCCCAACAAGGGATTGAAATTGATCAGGGTCAATGATGTTAGAAACCATTGACTCTTGTAGGGCATGATCCAATATTTCTTGATGAACATTATAGGTTCTAAGAAGCTCTAAGATGGATATGTGTGTTGGAGTTTCCTCAAGATGCTTAATGAGGTTATATCAGGTGATCGAAGTGGACAATGAAGCTCCTTGAAAAGTGACATGACCATGCCTTATGGTGATGTCACAATCAGAAGATCTAATTTTGATGGTTACAACATGCATATTAGCTTGATTGATATGGATGACAACATAATTGTAGGAAGAGGAAGATGATTTTTTGGAATTGATGTAATGGGTGCGATTATTTTGGCTATGTCATTGCTTGGATGTAGACAACTATGAATGGTCATGCTTTGGAAGGGGATTTTGAAATATTCCTGTTGTCACGAGGATTGCACCATTGTCAAGCATGAAACTCAACAATTTTGTGAAACATGGGATCACCTTCAGACTATGGGTTGTCTATGTTGAAGGTGAACCTCTAGAGAGGGCTAGTTCCCTTGAAATCTCCTGAATCTGATGTATTTGCAAAGAAAAGGGGTAGAAGGATTACTATGAAACTGGAAACTAGATCTTAGGAGGTGATGCACTAAGTTATAAGTTCTAAACTTGCTAGTTTTACTCACAATTATCTCTCAAAAGACCTGTTACACAACTTAGTTTGGACAATGTTCACACATCAATATTATGTTCACACATCAATATTTCATAAGAAGCCTGGAATTTTTCTACTTTTGAAGGAAAACTAAGTTTTCACAACTATAAAAGTTAGAAAAATGGCTATCACAACCTACAACGTGTGTAAATCAATTGCTTTTTTGTATTAACCTTCAAGGAATGAGACAAAAATTTAAAAGGATTTGCTTACAATCACAATCAAACTCCTTATCAAAATCATTCAATCAAACACAACACATGTATCTCATAAGGTAACACACTTATTCGGGTATGTGCAGGATCATGATGGGCCAAACTATACCTCTAGGTGGCAATGAAAATACAAAAAATCAGACTTTATCAAGTTCATGTCAAAATTTGAATGAATTATCTACACAATTTGAAAAAGATGTAAGAATGAAATTTGTAGAGAATTGAATTTAGTTTATAGGCTACTATTTTTTTTTTAAAACTAAATTTATTTAGTGAAAATTGAATATTTCAATGAACAACTATTAAATTTTTCAGAAAAAAATAAAAAGTGGGTGTCTGTCTAGCCAACCTAACTATGAGTAAAAAATATATATATATATATATTTTTTGAAACTTTCGAAATAAGTAGAAGACTCATGTCCGGATGTGATGCATATTTATTTGAAATTTTTTTCCAATAAAATAATTAGTTATGATTTTTTTACTATGACTTTTTTTAAAAACTAAAAAGTAATTTTCCAGCCAACCTAACTCGATAAAAAAAAATTGAAATTCAATTTTTTTTAAACCTATAGCTAGAAAAACATAGAGTGTGACACAGGTTTCGGATCTCAAAAAGGTGAAATGGTTTGAAAGTTATGGATGTTTTTCAATCAGTGTGTCCATCAGGATTTCAGAGACACGGTATATAGAAAATTATTAATAATTATTTAATAAAATGATAACCAAACAAATCTTATATTTTTAGAAAGCTAACAATTTTTCTATAAACCCTTTTCATTTTATCAATTTTGCATAAAAAAAAAGTCGTCAGCATGAAGGGTGAAGTTCGAAGAAGAGACTGAAACATGAAAACACGTTAGAATCCATGAAAAGTCAACAACCAAAACGGATATCCGTCTTGCTTTGTACCAAAGCAAGACAGATATCCGTTTTGCTTTGTACCAAAGCAAGACAGATATCCGTTTTGCTTTGTACCAAAGCAAGACAGATATCCGTTTTGCTTCGGTAAAAGCAACTCAAAAAGGATATGCGTTTTGGAAACAGATATCCGTTTCCTTGATCTATGAAATTTTTTGTACCATTGGTTTTGGATGAAGAGAAACAACATATTTGAAATATCAAGGCAATAATACAAGAAGTTAAAGTTAGTTGGTCATTTATAGGTGTACCTATTGTTTCATATCACGTAACACATAGAATTCTAATTAACAATCTAATTTCCTCATTTGGGGGAACATTTTTTTATCCGTTTCTAATGGAAATATTTAGTTAAAAATTGGTGGCTCCTTGTGAAAAGTATGGGCTCTTATCAAGCACGCATGACCAAGAAGGTTGATATCCATTTTTCTTACATGTTTGTTGATCACATCTTATGAAACAGATGTTGCTTGGTGATAGTTCTAGGTTTGGTGAACAATATTCTCAAGCTTATTGCAATTTTTACACTTGTGACCAAATTTGGTACCAAACCCTTTCACCTTTTCAATTAATCCTGATAGTTTCATCTCACTCCATGCAAATCAAACCAACATTAGGACCATGTGAATGAGATTAAGGATAGCCTTGAAATATGAATCTTTGTACTGTTGACTATCCTTTTAGCATGACAATCCTTTAGGATCATTGTACCTAGGTGCAACAATCCTTCAATCTTCTTTTATTTATATTTCTTTCCTCTTCATACACAAGATTCTCGTGCCTTGTAGTCATGACAATCCACAAATCACCTAACTGTCCTTAGTGAGACTGTATCTTATTTTGACAGTGATAGTCATCGTCCATTCACAAGTCTCCTCTTTAACATAGATACCCTTTGCACATGTTTTGACTTCATGATTTTCCTTTTGTTTGTTGTATTATGGTATGAAAATACTATGGCCCCTTCTTCATCCTCTTGTATAATGAAATTGAAGGTCGACACTTACGGTTACTCTTCTTTATTACTTGGTGATAATGAATCCCTAATTTTTTATTGTCTTGAAGCCAAATTTACCACTGTTGAGACAGTCAGAGTTGATTCTTGATCATGAATATTGCGAATTACTTCAAATATCCATGGAAAATTTCAATTGTGTTTCTTAAGACACCCATGCCTTGACTATCCCTTGATGTTGGTCATGATTGTGCTTGGATGGCACAATAGTTCATAGTTAGATTTTTACCACTAAAGTTTTCCTTTGACAAAGTCGTATTTGTAGTCCACCTTTTGATGATGTTCAAACAATATAAATACTTATTCTTAACATAAGCAATACATTTCTCACAAATACCAATGCATTCTACTCATAAGGTTCATGGCACCATGCCTAAAGGTATGATAGTCAGCAGTGTGCTATTATGGCAGCCTATGGTTGGTTTGACAATCTATAATAGTGATAGCATTCATGCCTAACAGTCCTTATCATTATTGTCATAATATATTTTATATTTGAGGCCTTGTCTACAACATACAAAGTTTACCTTTCTCACCCATACCTTCAGTATATAAAGGACATTGATAGGGAATTTTTAATTTTCACTCAGTCAGTGCAATCTAGGAGAGGATAGATTGTCTAAAGTTGTAATCTATTTCCATTTACACTTGCCATAACTACAAATGCTTAGTGTTTATTCTCAACCCTGGTATATGAATAAAATGTGACCTATTGTTCTAATAGGCCTATAGGGACAAAGAGGTGATAAAGCCTTTAATTTTAAACATGACATGATTTTGATAACTTCCCATATTGGTAAGGTCCTGGATGACAATCCTTTGATGCACCTAATTGTAATAAGTGTTATGATAGTCCTTGGTATCTTTTCATTTCTTTCTTGAATGGCCTACAAATAAGACATAAGACCTATTAGATCCTTCATAAATAAGAATTCTCATACATTACATTTAAACTTAAACTCCCTAAACATCTATCAATCCATCCATTAATATCAAAATGCCATGAATATCCTACGATCAACCATTCTAATTCCTAGGATAGTCATATATTGCAATTTTGCTTCTCTATACTAAAATAGCCCAAGGAATATCTACCCTTGAATTTGTATTTTAACAATCTAATGTCTTTACGAATAACATTGAGCCTTCTTTTGGGACAACATTTTTACCTTTGGAAGCTCCTCATTTGATGATAGCCTAAAATAGAATAAGTGGACAGTCATAACATTTTAGCATAATGGGAAAACCCTAAAGTGTGATAAAGTCTATACATTATCTATTCCCATCCATGTCACGAAGCAACTATTCAAATGCTAGGACAACATGATTTAAACAATCATAAGAGCCAACAATCCACTCCAAATGCATGGGAAAAGGACAACTCTTGGATCCCATATTAATCATGTTCACATGGCTGCTAGCATCGTCAAGTGAGTCAATACAAAAATTGAAAGCCTCAAACTCATACACTTCATAAAAATATACCTAATTATAAATTTGATATGCATGAATAAGGAAGTCCTCATGCAATACAAACTAAAATGTGTCATATTTAGACATGTCATCAAGTTGAACTACATCATGTTGAGACTCGTGTTTACTTAAGCATTACAAGTCACTTGCCTCTTTGCATTCTTCAAAGTTCCAAACAAAGGACTCAACTTTACGTGTAGCAGAGTCCTCATCAATGACTGATTTACATGGCCTTCAACAAACTAAAATTATATATCATCTTTATGCTTATATGGAGGCTATATCATCTTTACAATTGTATGTCCAGGCTCTTTAGGAGTCTTCACAAATGTGTCCAAAGTAAGATTACTCAAATCAACTAATGACTTATATCCAGAGCTTTATTAAGTTGATACCTAGGTGGATTAGTGTGTAAACATTCAAATTAGATGGTAATTCACAAGTTTATAGAATAATAAAATGAATCCCTAGTCTAGAATCCAAATGTACATAATAAAATGGATATCTATTTTGTAGTGGCAATATGGACATTGCAGAGTGTCCGTTGGGAAAGAATTGGGATTTAAGAAACGGATATATGTTTTGTAAATGTAGAAAAAAAGACAAAAGGAATATTGTTGGGCCCGACATCCGCAACTAGAGACCCTCTGCTGTCGAAATATTCATGATTTCTAGCTATGACAGTGAAAGGAATATTTTTATGCACTTTTGGAGACACAATTTTTTTGTTACAGTCATAAGGGTGATATTTTTGTTCCCCTAATGGGGAGCAACAGTCGTCGTAAAGCAAAAAGGAGGAGGAAAGTTACATTGGAGGAAATTGAAGCAATTAGGGAAAAAGATAGGGAAAGGAAGAGGATTGGAAGAGTGGGTTTGGCGGATGCTCATCAAGGTGAATCTTCTTCTTCACCATCTAATGACATGCAAATTGAAGATGTTAATTTTGATTATAATGAAATTTTAGATAAGAGTGAAAGTCACCATGATATTGCAAATGAAAATATTGAAAAATGTTATGAAACACCTATTCATAATAGCAATACCATGGACAAAGAAGAAGAAGAAAAATGAAGACGTGCACTTGAAGAAAGTGGATATGAACATCATGATGTTGAAATTGCACTCCATAATCCATTTGTTGATAAAATTGATGAGGTTGATAACATGGATGAAACAAGAACAATTAATGTATCTCCAAATTTCATAAGAAGAGAGGACATTTGTCAAGAAGAGAATAACCATGATGAAATTGGAAAACACCCAAGAACCCCAAAATGGTTACTTAAAATTGATGAGAACATAATGGAAAAACTTGAAGGCAAGAGGTCGTCACGAACGGTTTGGTTGTGGGCTACAAAACTCTTCAATGAATACTTTGAGAAGAAAACATTAACCGAACAATGCCAACTTTTTTGTGCAATTATTAAAGATGTACAAAATGAGACCTTTACTAAAGAAATTAGAGATTCGGTTAAACAAAGTGTCCAATCAGAATAAAATTATTGTTAGAAGCCTTTTCAATGCACTCAATTCTATTGGAAAGACTAGCAAGGAGAAAGATAAAAGAGCTTCTCGTAGAGTAATAACAACCTCAATAGTAAGCAAACAATTAAGAAATGCTCGATTAATGAGGCAAACTTGTGTTGACTTAAGATTGAATCGTAAAACATTGTCAAAAGAACTAGCATTAAGATCAAGGCTAGATAGTCCTCTTGCCAATGATACTTGGGCTTTCAGTGGTAGGCTTCCACGAGTTGACAAGAAGCTAATTGGTAGCACAAAGGAAGAAATTGAATGATTTTGGCACACTGAATCTAGGGTATCACCAAATGCAAAAGATGTTGTAAAGTTAAGAATTGGTGATAAAGACCGCACACCACATCCTAAACATTACTTGGAATGTAGCCAAACAACATTGTACAAACAATATTGTGAAACTCACCCAGGTATGACAATCTCACAAAGAGCATTTGAATCTCTTAAGCCATTTTATTGTGTTCCTCTTAAAGTTCGTAATACATGTTGTTGCAAATACCATGTAGAGTTTTCTATGTACCATGAATTATTATGCAATATTCGTTCTACTTTGCACACTAACGAAATGTTACAGGAGTGTGGTGCAATTCAACTACCAAAGTTATCTAGGGACTTATTGGATTTATTTCTATGTATTAGAGATGATGGTTGCATGTTCTACAAGAATGATTGTTTAAATGAAAAGTGTTTACAATGTGGTGGGTTATCAAAGTTTGTATCATGTTTTCATGAGGGCAATGAGCATGATTTTGGAAAGAGAATGGTTAAGAAAAAGAGATATGAGACAGTGAAATACAATTTGAAAAGTGGAGGTGAAGGTGCTAGATGTGAGTTGATTGTAAGAGAGGTAAGTATTATTGATTTTATTGATGATTTTAAGAAAAATCTTTTCTACAAGTATGTTAGACATAGCCACAGGTCTCGATGGTTAGATCAATAGTTCAAGATGTGTAAAGACTCTTTCCCGATTGGAACTATTGTCTTTGTAGTTGATTTTACAGAAAACTATACATTGCAACCCCAAAATGAAGTTCAATCCCAATACTACAATTCTATTCAGATTGCTATTTTTGTTCACATCACATACAGACATGCCCCCGAGAGTACAGAAGAGAACAAGAAGATTGTCAGAGAATACCATTTTTACATGAGTGATGATCGATCTCATTCAGCAGAGTTTGTGCAATATTGTTTTCAACAATTTTATGGGTTATTGCAAGAAAAAGATATTAGAATGGATCAACATCTCATTTGGTAAGATAATTGCACTGGTCAATTCAAGAATGCTTATAATTTCTATTGGTTGAGCAAAATGCATGTAGAGAAGGGTATACCTCATATTTGGAATTTTTTTGAAGCCGGGCACGGAAAAGGTGAACATGATGGAGCAGGTGCATGTGTGAAGAGAGATCTTTTTAAAGAACAACTAAAGATTAGAGGTGGTGCTACATTCAGTGATGCAGATTCCATTGTTAAGTGGTGTAACTATGCATTGTCACGAGGAGTGGCTCTTGATTCTGAAGTGCGCAGGTTCTTTTGGTTGGTTGACGATGGGATAGCGATAGAGAAATTGGAATGTCAGAGAATCAGTGAATCATCAAAGATGCATTCATTTCAAAGCTCAGATGCAAATACATGGACTATTTAGACACGAGAATTAGCTTGTTTTTGTTAGAGTTGTATTAAATGTGATTGGAACAATTGTGAGTCAAGTGAGTGGGTAGATGCATGGATTCCACAATATTTCATCACTTTATATGAAGGTCAATCATCTTCCATCAATGACATGGAGAGCTCATTTGACTATGAACATCTTTCAGACCTTGTACAGCCAGGTCATGTTTATGCAGTTGTTGCACCGCATGGAAATGAAGAGAGGTCAAACTATTGGTTGGCACGATGTGTACAGGGAAAATAAAAGCTAACTCAACCTATGACAGATGATGATGGGTTCACATATCCTACAGGATCCGTTGTTATTGCTGGGACTTGGTTACGAACATATATGATTAAAAAGAATGGCATCCCAGCCTTTGAAGACTTTGAGAAGCATAAAACCATATTGATGTATTCTCACCTAGTTGTAGAAACAAATGCCAAGTTGCTAAAGCATCGTGGAAAATCAAAATCAAAAGAACTATGGACAATTAGTAATGCTGATCATGAAGTAATATTGGATACTTTGAAGGTAAGAGATGACCCCTCAGGTACTCTTGACTAGCATTTAAACTTCTAGATGGACAAGTATGACATTTTTTATCTTAACTTGTTCTTGTTTTTTCTATTTTTTAGAATTGTTTTATTAAAAATCTTGTTACTTTAACTATAATGCATGCTTTTGACTATACATGACTGTGAATAAAGTTATTTTACATGGCATCGTAGATTATTTTGCATGGCATCGTAAATTATTTTGTATGGCATCATAGGTTATTTTGACTATACTCGAGGTATGATTTTTAGTTCTCATTTGTATTTCTTAATATTGCACATTTGTACCTTTTTCTACATAAGGCATTCCATGAGATGACATGTATTTGATGTCTTTTGCCGAATAGTTCATGTGCCTTGTCTATGCTTTCACATATTACATACATGTGTCACATGGCAATTGCAACTACAACATCTGACAAAATTGTCATTTCTTTGAGGTATTCCACCAAACAGTTCATGTGCCTTGCCTATGATTCCTTACTTTGCATTCTTATAAAAGTCCTATAATAGTCACAATTAATCTTCATACTAATCTTGATAGTAATCTTGCCATCATTGTATTCCATGAGATGACAGTCCTATAACAGTCCTATACATGTCTACTAGGATAGTTTTAACTACAACAGTCCTACAACAGTCCTAAAATAGTCCTATAATAAGCACAACATTTAATGTACATATTTATGATATTCATGTTTACTTAAATTTGCTTGTTCATGCTTCTCATAGGATGTCACCTCCCCTACCCATCCAACTCTACAGAAGAAGAGAGACAACAAATGATCAAGAGGGATCACCAATTGGCGGTAAGTGATTGATTACTTATGTCATGTTATATATTATGAATATTAAATTCTATATTAATGTGCATGTTGTTTGATTGTATTAATAGGTGGAAATTCAAAAATCTCTATCGAGGAGGTCTAGTCGATGAATGCTAGAGGATGAGTCATTGACTGGTTCACCATCTTCATGGCCTAGAAAGAGCCATAGATTATTTGATAGCAATCCATAGGAGATTTGATTTTGGGACATTTTGTTACATATGCCTATTTGGCTTTGTAAACATACTTTTGTATGTTATCGATGTATATCGTTGTATCTACCCATATGGTTTTATTTGTACATGCCTATATGGCTTGATATATACATTATACATTATTTTCATGACATTATGCATATATGTATATATAAGATCCTAATTTGGCACAAGTAGGGAGAATGCTTGCAAAGGTTATGGAATTTGGTTTTAAACGTTCCAATTGTATTTGCTTCAAAGTTTCTAAAGCCTTTTCAAAAAATCCATTTTGTGCATATCTTGCAATCATTGCATTCCATGAGATAGCGTCTCTTTGAGGTGTCATGCCAAACTGTTCACATGCCTTGTCTATGCTTCCACACTTTGGATTTACACCCGCTAATTGCATTTTCTTAACATTGCCTTTCAATCCTTATCAAAAATTCTGTTTTGTGCACATATTGCAATCATTGCATTCCTTCATTTACAACACATGATTAAATAAGAAGATGCATATTTACAACACTTAAGAATATGTAGTAGTGTTGCTCATGTCACCAATACTATGTTTACATCTTCACATACATGGCTTACAACATGTGACAATATGAATGATAGAGAATGTTTGCATCAACATGATGGCACAACATGAACAAATTGCATGTTTGCATCAATTTCATTGGGTCAATGATTGAGAATGTGTCAACTTGAACAATATTTTTTGTTCTTCTCATCAAGACCTTCATGAAATGATACATTGGTTTCTTGATATTCAATCATGCATTGGAGATCTTCAAAGTGTTAAAGATGTTTGAAGTGATGAAGAAACTTGTTATTTTGATGTATTTCAACTCCAAACATTTGCCTAGAAGTGAAGGCGCTAATCCTTGATCAAACTAACCTAAAAGTGTGCCTTGGTACTTAGGGCGCTAGATTATGATTGATCAACCTAAAATGTGCGCCTAAGGCTAGATAGTGAATTGGAAGGATAAAATGCATCATCAAAGGAGTTTATATTTATTGAAGGCATCAAATGATGACTTGGGCGCACATCTACCTCTCTACACCATCAAATGTGCACCTAGATTAGTGAGGTGCCACTTCATATCTCTATTACTTTGGATATGCGCCTTGATAATGAATACAAGGCGCCAATTATTGAATAAACAACCTAGAATGAGTGCCTTACTATTTGAGGTGCTAGTTCATACTTTTAGAACACCAAAAGTGCGCCTAGATGTTGAGGCGCTAGCTCTTGCTCAAGCAACCTTGAAAGTACGCTTTCACAAGGAGGTTAAAATGTATTATCAAAGGATTAAGTTGAATCAAGGAATCATCATTGAAGACTAGTAAAACATGATTGTGAATGAGGCACACTTTTCATCATCTCTAACCTCACAATTGCGCCTTCCATTGGAATCTCATATTGTGCCTAAAGGAATGGTACTGAGATATCATCCTTGTCAATGATTGAGAATGTGTCAATTGGAATAATATTTTTTGTTCTGCTCATCGTGGGGTTGAACGGACTATGCCAACACATCAGGGTGGGCGGGTAAATGCTAGGGGAGGTCTTGTTTTGTGCGCCAAGCATCCCAGTGATTTCAGGCAAGAGGCTACCGACAAAGTCCCTTAAGATCCCTGAGACCAAAAAACTGCCAAACTTTGACGGAGCAGTTCTCAGAATTCGTGACAAATGAGAATGTTATGTTTGGACCTACAGGTGCATGTGGGGTCCATCCACAATAACCTCTCTCATTTTTGGTCAACTCCATTCCGTTTGACCGTGCCGAAATCAAACGTATTGTTGCAAAATGCTTCAATTTGATGTAGTGGAAAGGTGCTAGGTGTGACATTTTTCATTCCATAGCTCGTGGGGTCGAACGGACTGCGTTAACGCATCAGGGTAGGTGGGTAAATGCTATTGGAGGTCTCGTTTCGTGCGCCAAGCGTCCCAGTTATTCCAGGCAAGAGGCTACCGACAAAGTCCCTTAAGATCCCTAAGACCAAAAAACTGCCAAACTTTGACGAAGCAGTTCTTAGAATTTGTGATAGCTGGGAATGTTGTGTTTGGACCTACAGGTGCACGTGAGATCCATCCACAATAACCTCTCTCATTTTTGGTCAACTCCATTCTGTTTGACCGTGTCGAAATCAAACGTATTGTTGCAAAATGCTTCAATTTGATGCAGTGGAAAGGTGCTAGGTGTGACATTTTTCATTCCATAGCTCGTGGGGTCGAACGGACTGCGCCAACGCGTTTGAGTGGGTGGGTAAATGCTAGTGGAGGTCTCATTTTGTGCGCCAAGCGTCCCAGTCATTCCGGGCAAGAGGCTACCGGTAAAGTCCCTTAAGATCCCTGAGACCAAAAAACTACCAAACTTTGAAGGAGTAGATCTCAAAATTTGTGATAGTTGGGAATGCTTTGTTTGGACCTACAGGTGCACGTGGGGTCCATCCACAATAACCTCTCTCATTTTTGGTCAACTCCATTCCGTTTGACCGTGCCGAAATCAAACGCATTGTTACAAAATGCTTCAATTTGATGCAGTGGAAAGGTGCTAGGTGTGACATTTTTCATTCCATAGCTCATGGGGTCGAACAGACTACACCAACGCATCGGGGTGGACAGGTAAATGCCGTTGGAGGTCTCGTTTCGTGCACCAAGCGTCCCAGTCGTTCCGAGTTGTAAGCTACCGACAAAGTCAAAAGTTGCTAGGATTGAAATTTTGCATTCCACAAGTCCTGGGGCCGAACAGATTGCGCCAACACGTCGGGGTGGGCGAGTAAATGCTAGGGGAGGTCTCGTTTTATGTGCAAAGCATCCCAGTCCTTTCGAGCTATAAGTTACCTCTCGGATGCTTTGCACACAAAATGAGACCTCCCCTAGCATTTACTTGCCCACCCCGACATGTTGGCGTAATTCATTCGGTCCCAGGACTTGTGGAATGCAAAATTTCAATCCTAGCAACTTTTGACTTTATCGGTAGCTTACAGCTCGGAACGATTGGGACGCTTGGCGCACGAAACAAGACCTCTAATGGCATTTACCCGTCCACCCTGATGCGTTGGCACAGTCCGTTCGACCCCACAAGCGATGGAATGAAAAATGTCACATCTAGCACCTTTCCACTGCATCAAATTGAAGCATTTTGCAACAATGCGTTTGATTTCAGCACGGTCAAACGGAATGGAGTTGACCAAAAATGAGAGAGGTTATTGTGGACAGACCCCACATGCACCTGTAGGTCCAAACAAAACATTCCCAGCTATCATGAATTCTGAGAACTGCTCCGTCAAAGTTTGGTAGTTTTTTGGTCTCAGGGATCTTAAGGGACTTTGCCGGTAGCCTCTTGCCCGAAATGACTGGGACGCTTGGTGCACGAAACGATACCTCCAAAAGGAATTTACCAGCCCACCATGATGCGTTGGCGCAGTCCATTCGACCCCACGAGATATGGAATGAAAAATGTCACACCTAGCACCTTTCCACTGCATCAAATTGAAGCATTTTGCAACAATGCGTTTGATTTTGGCACGGTCAAACAGAATGGAGTTGACCAAAAACAAGAGAGGTTATTCTGGATGGACCTCACGTGCACCTGTAGGTCCAAACAAAATATTCCCAGTTGTCAAGAATTCTAAGAATTGCTCAGTCAAAGTTTGGCATTTTTTTGGTCCCAGGGATCTTAAGGGACTTTGCCGGTAGCCTCTTGGACGGAATGACTGGGACGCTTAGCGCACAAAATGAGACCTCCAATAGCATTTACCCACCCACCCAGACGTGTTGGTGCAGTCCGTTCGACCCCACGAGCTATGGAATGGAAAATGTCACACCTAGCACCTTTCCATTGCATCAAATTGAAGCATTTTGCAACAATGCGTTTGATTTCGGCACGGTCAAACGGAATGGAGTTGACCAAAAATGAGAGAGGTTATTGTGGATGAACCCCATGTGCACCTGTAGGTCCAAACAAAACATTCCCATCTGTCACAAATTATGACAACTGCTACGTCAAAGTTTGGCAGTTTTTTGGTCTTAGGGATCTTAAGGGACTTTGCCGGTAGCCTCTTGCCCGGAATGACTGGGATGCTTGGCACACAGAACGAGACCTCCCCTGGCATTTACCCACCCACCTTGATGCATTGGCGCAGTCCATTCGACCCCACAAGCTATGGAATGAAAAATGTCACACCTAGCACCTTTCCATTGCATCAAATTGAAGCATTTTGCAACAATACGTTTGATTTTAGCATGGTCAAACGGAATGGAGTTGACCAAAAATGAGAAAGGTTATTGTGGATGGACCCCACATGCACCTGTAGGTCTAAACAAAACATTCCCAGCTATCACAAATTCTGAGAACTACTCCGTCAAAGTTTGGTAATTTTTTGGTCGTAGGGATCTTAAGGGACTTTGCCGGTAGCCTCTTGCCTGGAATGACTGGGATGCTTGGCACACAAAATGAGACCTCCCTTGGCATTTAACCACCCACCTTGACACGTTGGCACAGTCCATTCGACCCCACGAGCTATGAAATGAAAAATGTCACACCTAGCACCTTTCCACTGCATCAAATTGAAACATTTTGCAACAATACGTTTGATTTCGGCACGGTCAAATGGAATGGATTTGACCAAAAATGAGAGAGGTTATTGTGGATGGATCCCACATGCACCTGTAGGTCCAAACACAACATTCCCAGCTGTCACGAATTCTGAGAACTACTCCGTCAAAGTTTGGTAGTTTTTTGGTCTTAGGGATCTTAAGGGACTTTGCTGGTAGCCTCTTGCTTGAAATGACTGGTATGCTTGACGCACAAAACAAGACCTCCCCTGGCATTTACTCATCCACCCTAACATGTTGGCGCAGTCCGTTCGGCCCCACGATGAGCAAAACAGAAAATATGGCACCTGACAAGGTTTGTACTCTTAGGATCTTAAGTGACTTTGCTCTTACGGAACAATGTATTGGCAAAGACCCTAGTTTTCATAAGGAGAGACATGTGATTTTAAGAGGTTTTTAAGAATGTGACTTTATCCTTCCACTCCTTATCCAATGACGAGTTTATTCTCAGAGTTTGATGGCTTTTATGAGCATATACACGATGTTGTTTTAGGATAGTCATAAAGGGCAGTTTTTGGACAGCCATGTGTATCTTTTTAACAATCATGAAGGGCAAGTTGTACATGACCTGTGACAGTCCCAAAACTCATATAAATCATCCATTTTGGTGTTTGACAACCTTATAAATCTATTAGATCATTTATACAAACCCTAATGCAACTTATAAACCCTCTTTGCATAGTAATTTCATGAATGACTGTCTTGTATGATTGTTTTGTGCATTTTAACAGCCCAATGAGGATTGTATGGTGTTTTGATCTTCATGATTTTAACTTGATGCAGAGATAGGATCCAACTCAACATGATAGAGGCATCATTACAAATGGATTGAATTGCAATAGTCGGAGAGCCAACCTCATATCAATGACAGTTCAATGATAGTAAATAGAGAGCTACTTGACCATAAATAGGATTTACACACATATATATATATATATATATATATATATATATATATATATATATATATATATATATATATATATATATGATCTCGTAGGCATCTAGGATTCATACACAAATTGCAATAGTTGTAGAGCCAACCTCCTATCAACGAGAGTTGAATAATAGTAAATAGAGAGCTTCTCGGCCATAAATGGGATTTGCATACACACACACCCAACTGAAATAGTATCCTTATTGGCCTTATTGGCACCTCCCCCAAGATGTAAGTTTTTTATGTTTATAATGTGCCCCCAGTGTCCTTATTGGCCTTATTGGCACCTAAAACACAAGAAAGTAGATTCCACCAGCTTTCAATTACAATTGTTCTCAGGCCCTAACACATCCATACATGGTTGTACTAAACAAAGAAATAGCAGGAAAATAGTAAAATCTGCAAAAATAGAGTTTCTTGACATTAATTTCATTCAAACTTGTCTTCAATTCATCTTTAAAATGTTTTCAATACATCTCCAATGCCTTTTCCACGAAGGTTTATGCATATTTATACATGATTTGAGGGAAACCAATAGTCTCCAACTAACTTTTGAGTACTTGACTGTTCATCTTCCATACTTTTGCATTTTTTTTACATTTTTCATATGACAACTTTGACATATTTACAAAATTTGACAAGATGAAGACTAAATACATGATGAAATGGTTTATCATGACCTTATTAGATATCAAGCTACTATGCTTGATTAGGGCATATAAGGAATTTTGTCATATTGATTCTATTGATCTAAAACCATTCTCAATGCTAAACATATCATCAATGGACTAAAGAACTATCATCATAATGTATGGCATCATGGGAAGTATCATGACATGCACATAAGGAATTTATATTATATATCAAGGTGTATATATATTAAAATCTAGTCCATAATTGTAGACATATACAAAAATTTGGCAAATATGCCAACTCAAAACATTTTTTACAAAATGTGGCATATGCCATGTCTCAAAATCTATATACAATCTACATTCCAAATAGCTACATCAAATACTAAAAGTCCACTTGACCCTCAATCTATGATGGATCCTCAATCTGTGATGGATCCTCAAAAAGTGTCCTCTTTGTACCAAAATGTCTAGTAATTGACGGAGGCGAAGTTTCCTGCATTAACAAGTCAAAACACAAATTTGATTAATCTCTTCAATGGTAAATAAAAATAAGTTAAACTTAGTAAATAGATTCTTATCTACTACAATTAAGAACTTTCATTTATTAACATACATCTAAATCACTACAATCAACTATAAGACTGCTAGATAAACTATCAATTATTTAGAAAAATTCAATTCAATTACCTCGACTCTATGTTGTTGTTCAGACAATCATTTTGCAAATGATTTTCTCTTAAGACGATCAGGTGTCCTATTGAAGCATGATGGCAAAGGTGACACATCACTCACATTCTCAAGAGACTACATAAAAGCAAAGTAACATTGAAATAAATTAATATATAATTATGAAACAAAATAGAAAATGCATACATTTAAAAAGGTTAGATGTGTTACACACAAACAATCTAGAGTGCACTACACAAAAACTTATCTACTAGAAAACAAGCACATACCACCATCGAGGCCTCTTGCATCAATTGAGAAGGACTCTGAATTAACAAAATGACAAGAATGTAAGACTCTAAATGACTATAATCAAATATTTAAGTTTTCTAAATTATCAATTAAAATACAATTCAATCAAATTACCTCCACCCTTTGTTGGCGTTGAGAAAGCTGTTCTGCAAATGATAGTCCCTTGGGTCGATCAGGAGTTTGAGAAAAGACTATTGGCAAAGATGCCACATCATTCACATTTTCGATTGATTATAAAATAAAATTAACATCAAGATATAAATTAATATATAATTACTCACAAAGAAATAAATGCATAAAAAAAAGTTGATGTGTAGAACAAATTATACCGGTAAGTCCAAGCCAAATTGGATGGCAGACAAAGTTCCATGATGAACTTCTGTCAACTCCTCCTCTGTCAGCAACTGTTATCCCACTTAGATACATTAGTACTAATAAATTTGTTTATATATTCAAATGGAATAGACCATAAAATTTAACTTTAAATTTTATCTGCATAAAAGATTGCTCATGCATTTCTCCTTCTCTATGGTTCACTGATCCGGTAGCTTCTACTCTTGTCCCTGATCCCTCAGGTTGAGTTTTGGACCCCATTACCTCATCTCGTGAATGGAGATCATACTCTGATGTGTTCAACGGTGGCTCACTACTCTCCATAATAGAACCTAAGCATAAATGATTGCAAGAAATGTAATGATGGGGCACACATACATGTGTGAATGACGACGGTCTAGTAGAACTAGGTGATCCAATATCATCGCCTTCATCATGTGCTTGTGCAAACTGAGATGTCTGTATAATCAAATGCTTGGTCAAAGAGTGTATGGCACTAAGACCCTGTTGTGTTGCATTTGTAACAACGTCTGAGTGCTACATTAGGGGTGGAGAAGGGATAGCAGGAGGGGGAATATAGGGACCTTGTACTTATCTAATTGCCCCAGTCTATCTTGAGGCATTCCCTTACCCACTCCTTGAAACTCTCTAAAATCAAAATAATTAACATGTTGACCCATGACGAACTCTGCATAGAGTTTACGAAGGAAATACAAAGGTACATCTAAATTGTTGTTGGGTGGTTTATCAAAAACCATCCACCAACGATCGCAAAAGTTCTGACTAATGCTCTCATGAATACACCATTTGATTGAAAACTTGGGCTTACGAACATCAACATGCAATCTGATTTTAGGATTGACAAAGTGTTGGGCTAACATAGTTTTTGTAATCTCTAATTCTTTGACTTCATCATATGACAAACTGTTAGCATATTCGACCTTCTTGGCTTCTCGCCATTGCCTAAAAGATTTGTGTTGGGTTGACAAGGTTTGAACATGATTAATGATTCCCTCTAAATTTGATGTCATTGTAGACAATTGAGGGTGGCGGCGATACATTTCTATGATCCTACTTATTTGATCAATATTTCTTTGAATATTCTCTTCTATTGTTGGAGGGGGAGGGTTTGGCTTTTCATTTTGTGCATCCATTTACCTAATTAAAATATAAAACATACCCACTTAGCATAAAAAACCAAAAAAATTGCTTGAATATACAAAACAAACCAAAAAAATACGAAAGATCTTACCTTTTTGGATCGGATATCCGTTCTTCACCTCTGATATCCATTCTTCAAAGATGACACTGTGTTTTGCAAGCCGCGAGTTTGCAAAAACACGACCCTTTTTCGCTTTTTATGTTTTTCAAAACGGATATCCATTTTCTTGTTCTCAATTGTTTTCATTGTTTTTTATTTTAGTATTTTAGCATTTTAGCATTTTAGTATTTAGGCATTTTAGCTATAAAATACAATCCAAATTTTAGAAAGACTGTATCATATGAAAGGAGAGATTTTGGACAAACTATCAAAATTTATATAGGATTATGATGATATATATATTTGATTTTTATATGATTTACTTATACTAAGGTATCTCATAGTATTTCAAAGGCACTTTTGAATAGATAATTGTCATAAAAAAATTGTAAAAGCAAGTAGTTTTGGTGTAAATTCTAACAAATCATTTCATGTTTAACTTACATATTAGATGATATTTGTGTCAACAATTGAGATCAAACTTGTGACACTCAGGATCGACCTCTCATTTTCTATACCTATTCAAATTCCAAGACAATCATTGGATTGATGTCATTTATTTTCTAAAGGTGACAAATCAATTTAGCACATCCTCAACATCATTGGATTGATGTCGATAGAGAGAGCAAGATAGAGAGAGGGAGATACTATAGAGAGGTAGATACAGGAGAGAGGTAGATACAGGTTAAGGGTTAGGGATTAAGGCCATTATTTAGGTTTATAGATTTAGAGAGAGAGAGACTACTTTTGACATGCAACCGTAAACCCTAAATAATTCCCCTAAACCCTAAACCCAAGTAACCCTAAATAATTCCCCCAAATCCTAAACCCTAACCCCTAAACCATAAACCCTAAATAATTCCCCTAAGCCCTAAACCCTAAACCTGAGAAAGGGAGTCCTAGTTTTCTTGTTTCCATTTCCTTTGTTGATAAGGGAGAGGGAAAGATAGAGGGAAGAGATAGGATATATAGGAATGATAGGGGGAGAGAGGCAAGAGATAGAGAGATTGGGAGAGATGGCTAGGTACAAAGAGATAGAGAGGAGACAGATAGGAAGAGATAGAGAAGACAAAGGGGAGAGATAGGGAGATTGAGAGTTAGAGAGATGTCCAGAGAGACAGGGAGATAGAGGAATGATAGGGGAGAGAGAGGCAAGAGATAGGGAGAGATAGATATAGGTAGAGAGAGAGAGGAGATAGATTGGGAGAGATAGGGGAGACAAAGGGAGAGATAGGGAGATAGAGAGTGAGTGAGATGTCTAGAGAGATAGGGATAGAGATTGAGATCTGTGGAGGGGTGATAGAGAGAGGGAGATAAGGGAGAGATAGGGATATAGAGGTGGAGGGATATTAATTTTAATGACCTCCAAATTTTCCATAAATTTTTCTCCACTAAACCCTAGGCCATCACCCAAATCCTTACTTTCCTAATAAAAGCCCTTCCCCAAACATCATTTGATCATGTGACTCCTTCCATCACTAGACAGGTGCCCAGGTACTTTCCATTATTCATCTAATACTGTAATCCTAATGTCATAGCTCACATTCCCACACCTACATTTATAGACTCCATTCCCCCTATTGACACCATTGTTGATAATCATTATATAAGGACACTCCCTTGAATAATAATTAAACCATGGATTATCCCATATCCCCATCTTACACTTTCCTCACCTTTAAACCCTTAGAAGATGACATTTAGCTATCCCCACCATTACCAATCACACTTTCTAGCAATCCCATATAAGACACCTTACCCATCACTTCACCTAGGTCATCACCAATTAAATCACCTCATTACTCCATTCAACCATACCCATACCACCCCTTTCTCACCCCACAAATTGTATTAACGCATGATTAAACCTAACCCCTAACCCCTAACCCCTAACCCCTATTTCCCAACCCCTAAACCCTAAACTTGAGAAACCATAAAACCTTAAATCCTAAACACTAAACCCAAGAAACCCTAAACCTCTATCTCTCTATCTCCCTTTCTCTCTATCTCCCCATCACTATCATTCCTCTACCTCTCAATCTCTCTCCCTATGTTTTGGCCATGTCCCTCACTCTATATCTCCCTATTAGTCCTCTCTCTCTAAACACTAAACCCTAAACCTCTAAACCTTAACCCCTAAACCATAAATAATGCGCCTAAACCTTAACCCCTAACCCCTAACCCCTAAACCCTAAACCCTAAATGTGAGAAACCCTAAACCCTATCTCCTATCTCTCCCTTATCTCCCTATCTCTATCATCCCTCTACCTCTCAATCCTTCTCCCTATTTCTCTGGACATCTCGCTCACTCTCTATCTCCCTATCTCTCCCCTTTGTCACCTCTATCTCTCCCTATCTATCTCCTCTCTTTCTATCTAGCTATCTCCAAAACTGAGAAACCCTAAACCCAGGTACACCTTAAATCCAATCAACTCTAAACCTATATCTCCCTATATCTCCCCTATCTCCCTATCTCTATCATCCCTCTACCTCTCTTGATCTCTCTCCCTATGTCCCTGGCCATGTGCCTCACTCTCTATCTACTTATCTCTCTCCTCAGTCTCCTCTCTCTATCTCCCTATCATTCCTCTCTCTCTATAAACCCTAAATCCAAAACCCTAAACCTCTAAACCTAACCCCTAACCCCTAAACAATTTAAATCCTAAAACCTAAATAATGCCCCTAAACCCTTACCCCTAACCCCTAAACCTGAGAAACCCTAAACCCCAAACCCCTAAACCCTAAACCCAAGTAACCCTAAACCACTATCTCCCTATCTCTCCCTTATCTCCCTATGACCTTTGTCCCTGTACCTCTCAATATCTCTCCCTATGTCTCTGGCCATGTCCCTCACTCTTTATCTCCCTATCTCTCCCCTCAGACTCCTCTATATCTCCCTATCATTCCTCTCTCTCTATAAACCCTAAATCCAAAACCCTAAACCTCTAAACCTAACCCCTAACCCCTAAACAATAAATCCTAAACCCTAAATTATAATGCCCCTAAACCTGAGAAACCCTAAACCCCAAACCCCTAAACCCTAAACCCAAGTAACCATAAACCACTATCTCCCTATTTCTCCCCTATCTCCCTATCACCTTTGTCCCTCTACCTCTCAATCTCTCTTGCTATGTCTCTTGCCATGTCCCTCACTCTTTATCTCCCTATCTCTCCCCTTGAACTCCTCTATATCTCCCTATTGGTCCTTTATCTCTCTCTAAACCCTAAACCCTAAACCCTAAACCTCTAAACCTTAACCCCTAACCCCAAAACCCTAAACCCTAAACCCTAAATAACGCCCCTAAACCCAAGCAACCCTAAACCTCTATCTCCCTATCTCTATCATCCCTCTACCTCTCAATCTCTCTCTCTCTCTATGTCTCTGGACATGTCTCTCACTCTCTATCTCCCTATCTCTCCCCTCTATCTCCTCTATCTCTCCCAAACTCTATCAGTCCCCTCTCTCTATCTCTCTTTAAACTATAAACCCTAAACCCCTAAACCCAAGCAACCCTAAACTTCTAAACCCTAAATAATTCCCCTAACCAACCTCTAAACCACTTCTCTATATAGGTGCAACTAATACCACTTTTTCATTGTTTTCCACATTTAATTATATTCTTTGCCATTTTCCAAGTCCTACATGTGTCCAAGTTGTATTGTTTGTCAAGTTTTTAGTCTAATTGTTAGTCCCAGCTCTCATGGTTATTAAAATGTTAGTGTAGTTAGATTTATCCTTAGGTAACATTAATTTACACATTGTTGCACAAACAACCACACTGAAACATAACCTTACCTAATTAAGGTTAACCTTTAAGGTTCTTTCATAAATGGCAAGCTTAACAGATCCAACTAGTTCAATGTTCTTATAGTCCATGCTTACCCTTCCAAGAGAGTTCATGCCATGTTAACTTTACATTATGTCCTAACATATCACATGAAGGACATCATCATCACAAGGAATAACAATGTCATGAAGGATTAACGAAGGTGTAGCTTCACCACATAAAGTATCATTCATAATTTTATCACTAGAGGGTAAGGGTATATCATGTGTATCCTTCTCAAACCATGTATCATGAATCAAATCATATGAAGGATTGGGTAAAGCAATTTAGGGCATGAAATCCAAAATGGATATCTGTTTCAAAGTCAAACTTTGCCAAGTCATGAATTTGGCTAAGTAAAAACGTGATTTTTTTCCTATTGCCACTGTTTGGCCCGTGATGATCCTGCACATACCCATTTATTGAGAAAATAATAGGAACACGGGCATGTGCAAGATCATCGTGGGCCAAACAGTGGCAATAGGAAAAAAATCACGTTTTTACTTAGCCAAATTCGTGACTTGGCAAAGTTTGACTTTGAAACGGATATCTGTTTTGGTTCAGATACCAAACCAAAACGGATATCCGTTTTCAAAATGGATATCCATTCTCAAAACGGATATCCGTTCTCAAAATGGATATCCATTCCCAAAACGGATATCCGTTTTCTAAAAAAAATTTGGAAAAGGCTTTTTACTTTTTTTGAAAATATACCTCTTAAAACTTGGATCTCCCATCAATATATGAACCTCCTTAAAGACTGTTTCTAGTGAAGGAGGAGGGCAAATTAACATTGGTAGCTTCTTTACACATTGATCCATAAGGATTTGTTAAACACTAAGAATCATCACTAATGAATTACTCAAATAATCAATAATAAAATATTCAGTTTTGTTCATCATGTGAAATAATCACTTTTAGACTATGTTCCAATATTTCAGGGATAGAAATGGTGGGGCCAGGGGATGTGTTTAGGGGCATTTTGGATTTCATGCCCTAAATTGCTTTACCCAATCCTTCATATGATTTGATTCATGATACATGGTTTGAGAAGGATACACATGATATACCCTTACCCTCTAGTGATAAAATTATGAATGATACTTTATGTGGTGAAGCTACACCTTCGTTAATCCTTCATGACATTGTTATTCCTTGTGATGATGATGTCCTTCATGTGATATGTTAGGACATAATGCAAAGTTAACATGGCATGAACTCTCTTGGAAGGGTAAGCATGGACTATAAGAACATTGAACTAGTTGGATCTGTTAAGCTCACCATTTATGAAAGAACCTTAAAAGTTAACCTTAATTAGGTAAGGTTATGTTTCAGTGTGGTTGTTTGTGCAACAATGTGTAAATTAATGTTACCGAAGGATAAATCTAACTATACTAACATTTTAATAACCATGAGAGCTGGGAGTAACAATTAGACTAAAAACTTGACAAACAATACAACTTGGACACATGTAGGACTTGGAAAATGGAAAAGAATATAATTAAATGTGGAAAACAATGAAAAAGTGGTATTAGTTGCACCTATATAGAGAAGTGGTTTAGAGGTTGGTTAGGGGAATTATTTAGGGTTTAGAGGTTTAGGGTTGCTCGGGTTTAGGGGTTTAGGGTTTACAGTTTAAAGAGAGATAGAGAGAGGGGACTGAAAGAGTTTGGGAGAGATAGAGGAGACAAAGGGGAGAGATAGGGAGATAGAGAGTGAGAGACATGTCCAAAGACATAGAGAGAGAGAGATTGAGAGGTAGAGGGATGATAGAGATAGGGAGATAGAGGTTTAGGGTTGCTTGGGTTTAGGGGCATTATTTAGGGTTTAGGGTTTTGGGGTTAGGGGTCAAGGTTTAGAGGTTTAGGGTTTAGGGTTTAGAGAGAAATAAAGGACCAATAGGGAGATATAGAGGAGTCCAAGGGGAGAGATAGGGAGATAAAGAGTGAGGGACATGGCAAGAGACATAGCGAGAGAGATTGAGAGGTAGAGGGACAAAGGTGATAGGGAGATAGGGGAGAGATAAGGAGATAGTGGTTTATGGTTACTTGGGTTTAGGGTTTAGGGGTTTAGGGTTTAGGGTTTCTCAGGTTTAGGGGTTAGGGGTTAGGGTTTAGGGGCATTATAATTTAGGGTTTAGGATTTATTGTTTAGGGGTTAGGGGTTAGGTTTAGAGGTTTAGGGTTTTGGATTTAGGGTTTATAGAGAGAAAGGAATGATAGGGAGATATAGAGGAGTTTGAGGGGAGAGATAGGGAGATAAAGAGTGAGGGACATGGCCAGAGACATAAGGAGAGAGATTGAGAGGTAGAGGGACAAAGGTGGCAGGGAAATAGGGGAGAGATAGGGAGATAGTGGTTTAGGGTTACTTGGGTTTAGGGTTTAGGGGTTTGGGGTTTAGGGTTTAGGGGTTTAGGGTTTCTCAGGTTTAGGGGTTAGTGTTTAGGGGCATTATTTAGGGTTTAGGATTTAAATTGTTTAGGGGTTAGGGGTTAGGTTTAGAGGTTTAGGGTTTTGGATTTAGGGTTTATAGAGAGAGGAATGATAGGGAGATAGAGAGAGGAGACCGAGGAGAGAGATAAGGAGATAGAGAGTGAGGCGCATGGCCAGGGACATAGGGAGAGAGATCAAGAGAGGTAGAGGGATGATAGAGATAGGGAGATAGGGGAGAGATAGGGAGATATAGGTTTAGAGTTGACTTGATTTAGGGTGTACTTGGGTTTAGGGTTTCTCAGTTTTGGAGATAGCTAGATAGAAAGAGAGAGGAGATAGATAGGGAGAGATAGAGGTGACAAAGGGGAGAGATAGGGAGATAGAGAGTGAGTGAGATGTCCAGAGAAATAGGGAGAAGGATTGAGAGGTAGAGGGATGATAGAGATAGGGAGATAAGGGAGAGATAGGAGATAGGGTTTAGGGTTGCTCGCGTTTAGGGTTTAGGGTTTAGGGGTTAGGGGTTAAGGTTTAGGGGCATTATTCAGGGTTTAGGGGTTAAGGTTTAGGGGATATATGTCACAGTGAAAGGTTCAAAGGCTCGTCAAAAGTGGAGTGATCGGAGCATTGGTATAAGAATTTCTGAGTTAGCTGATAGTGTTTATCTTGTCGATAGGAAGAATGTATATGATTTGATGTTATTTGGGACTTTGAGAAGGTTTCTTAAAGATGATTAAGCTTTAATCTATTTGAACTATGGGTTTTGATGGGTATTTCACTGTGTTTTGAGAGCTTCCACTGTGTGCTCTACATCAGACCAATAGGGAGATATAGAGGAGTCCGAGGGGAGAGATAGGGAGATAAAGAGTGAGGGACATGGCAAGAGACATAGCGAGAGAGATTGAGAGGTAGAGGGACAAAGGTGATAGGGAGATAGGGGAGAGATAGGGAGATAGTGGTTTATGGTTACTTGGGTTTAGGGTTTAGGGGTTTGGGGTTTAGGGTTTCTCAGGTTTAGGGGTTAGGGTTTAGGGGCATTATAATTTAGGGTTTAGGATTTATTGTTTAGGGGTTAGGGGTTAGGTTTAGAGGTTTAGTGTTTTGGATTTAGGGTTTATAGAGAGAGTAATGATAGGGAGATATAGAGGAGTCTGAGGGGAGAGATAGGGAGATAAAGAGTGAGGGACATGGCCAGAGACATAGGGAGAGAGATTGAGAGGTAGAGGGACAAAGGTGGTAGGGAGATAGGGGAGAGATAGGGAGATAGTGGTTTAGGGTTACTTGGGTTTAGGGTTTCTCAGGTTTAGGGGTTAAGGGCATTATTTAGGGTTTAGGATTTAAATTGTTTAGGGGTTAGGGGTTAGGTTTAGAGGTTTAGGGTTTTGGATTTAGGGTTTATAGAGAGAGAGGAATGATAGGGAGATAGAGAGAGGAGACCGAGGAGAGAGATAAGGAGATAGAGAGTGAGGCGCATGGCTAGGGACAAAGGGAGAGAGATCAAGAGAGGTAGAGGGATGATAGGGATAGGGAGATAGGAGAGAGATAGGGAGATATAGGTTTAGAGTTGATTGGATTTAGGGTGTACTTGGGTTTAGGGTTTCTCAGTTTTGGAGATAGCTAGATAGAAAGAGAGAGGAGACAGATAGGGAGAGATAGAGGTGACAAAGGGGAGAGATAGGGAGATAGAGAGTGAGTGAGATGTCTAGAGAAATAGGGAGAAGGATTGAGAGGTAGAGCCCGATGATAGAGATAGGGAGATAAGGGAGAGATATGAGATAGGGTTTAGGGTTGCTCACATTTAGGGCTTAGGGTTTAGGGTTTAGGGGTTAAGGTTTAGGGGCATTATTTAGGGTTTAGGGTTTATGGTATAGGGGTTAAGGTTTAGAGGTTTAGGGTTTAGTGTTTACAATTTTTTTATGACAATTATCTATTCAAAAGTACCTTTGAAATACTATGAGATACCTTAGTATAAGTAAATCATATAAAAATCAAATATATATATCATCATAATCCTATATAAATTTTGATGGTTTGTCCAAAATTTCTCCTTTCATATGATACAACCTTTCTAAAATTTGGATTGTATTTTGTAGCTAAAATGCCTAAATACTAAAATACTAAAATAAAAAGCAATGAAAATAATTGAGAAAAAGAAAACGGATATCCGTTTTGAAAAACATAAAAAGCAAAAAAGACACTGCATTTTTGCAAACCTGCGGCTTGCAAAATGTAGTGGCATCTTTGAAGAACAGATATCAGAGGTGAACGGATATCCGATCCTAAAAGGTAAGATCTTTAGCATTTTTTTTGTTTGTTTTTTATATTCAAGCAATTTTTTTGGTTTTTATGCTAAGTGGGTATGTTTTCCTTTTTTAATTAGGTAAAATGGATGCACAAAATGAAAAGCCAAACCCTCCACCACCAAACCCTCCCCCTCCAACAATAGAAGAGAATATTCAAAGAAATATTGATCATCTAAGTAGGATCATAGAAATGTATCGCTGCCACCCTCGATTGTCTATAATGACATCAAATTTAGAGGGAATCATTAATCATGTTCAAACCTTGTCAACCCAACATGAATCATTTAGGCAATGGCGAGAAGCCAAGAAGGCTAAATATGCTAATGGTTTGTCATATGATGAAGTCAAAGAATTAGAGATTACAAAAACTATGTTAGCCCAACACTTTGTCAATCCTAAAACTGGATTGCATGTTGATGTCCATAAGCGCAAGTTTTCAATCAAATGGTGTATTCATGAGGGCATTAGTCAGAACTTTTGGGATCATTGGTGGATGGTTTTTGATAAACCACCCAACAACAATTTAGATGTACCTTTGTATTTCCTTGGTAAACTCTATGCAGAGTTCGTCATGGGTCAACATGTTAATTATTTTGATTTTAGAGAGTTTCAAGGAGTGGGCAAAGGAATGCCTCAAGATAGACCTGGGTAATTAGACAAGTACAAGGTCCCTATATTCCCCCTCCTGCTATCCCTTCTCCACCCCCAATGCAACACTCTTTGACCGAGCATTTAATTATACAGACATCTCAGTTTGCACAAGCACATGATGAAGGCGATGATATTGGATCACCTAGTTCTACTAGACCGTCGTCGTCCACACATGTATGTGTGCCCCATCATTGCATTTCTTGTAATCATTTATGCTTAGGTCCTATTATGGAGAGTAGTGAGCCACCGTTGAACACATCAGAGTATGATCTCCATTCACGAGATGAGGCAATGGGGTCCAGAACTCAAGCTGAGGGGTCAGGGACAAGAGTAGAAGTTACCGGATCAGTGAACCATAGAGGAGAAATGCATGAGCAATCTTTTGTGCAGGTAAAATTTAAAGTTAAATTTTATGGTCTATTCCATTTGAATATATAAATAAATTTATTAGTACTAATGTATCTAAGTGGGATAACAGTTGATGACAGAGGAGGAGTTGACAGAAGTTCATCATGGAACTTTGTCTGCCATCCAATTTGGCTTGGACTTGCCGGTATAATTTGTTCTACACATCAACTTTTTTTTTTATGCATTTATTTCTTTTTGAGTAATTATATATTAATTTATATCTTGATGTTAATTTTATTTTATAGTCAATCAAAAATCTGAATTATGTGGCATCTCTGCCAATAGTCTTTTCTCGAACTCCTGATCAAGCCAAGGGACTATCATTTGCAGAACGACTTTCTCAATGCCAACAAAGGGTGGAGGTAATTTGATTGAATTGTACTTTAATTGATAATTTAGAAAACTTAAATATTTGATTATAGTCATTTAGAGTTACATTCTTGTCATTTTGATAATTCAGAGTCCTTCTCAATTAATGCAGGAGGCCTCGAGGGTGGTATGTGCTTGTTTTCTAGTAGATAAGTTTTTGTGTAGTGCACTCTAGATTGTTTGTGTGTAACACATCTAACCTTTTCAAATGTATGCATTTTATATTTTGTTTAATAATTATATATTAATTTATTTCAATGTTTCTTTGCTTTTATGTAGTCTCTTGAGAATGTGAGTGATGTGCCACCTTTGCCATCATGCTTCACTAGGACACCTGATCGTCTTAAGAGAAAATCATTTGCAGAACGATTGTCCGAACAACAACATAGAGTTGAGGTAACTAAATTGAATTTTTCTAAATAATTGATAGTTTATCTAGCGGTCTTATAGTTGATTGTAGTGATTTACATGTATGTTAGTAAATGAAAGTTCTTAATTTTAGTAGATAAGAATCTATTTACTAACTTTAACTTATTTTTATTTACCATTGAATAGATTAAACAAATTTGTGTTTTGACTTGTTAATGTAGGAAACTTCGCCTCCATCAATTACTAGACATTTTGGTACAAAGAGGACACTTTTTTAGGATCCATCAAAAATTGCAGATCCATCACAGATTGAGGATCCATCACAGATTGAGGGTCAAGTGGACTTGTAGTATTTGATGTAGCTATTTGGCATGTAGATTGTATATAGATTTTGAGACATGGCATATGCCACATTTTGTAAAAAATGTTTTGAGTTGGCATATTTGCCAAATTTTTGTATATGTCTACCATTATGGACTAGATTTTAATATATATACACCTTGATATACAATATAATTTAAATTCCTTATGTGCATGTCATGATACTTCCCATGATGCCATACATTATGATGATAGTTCTTTAGTCCATTGATGATATGTTTAGCATTGAGAATGGTTTTAGATCAATAGAATCAATATGACAAAATTCCTTATATGCCCTAATTTTCATGATATTATGCATATATTTATATATAAGATCCTAATTTGGCACAAGTAGGGAGAATGCTTGCAAAGGTTATGGAGTTTGGTTTTAAACGTTCCAATTGTATTTGCTTCAAAGTTTCTAAAGCCTTTTCAAAAAATCCATTTTGTGCATATCTTGCAATCATTGCATTCCATGAGATAGCATCTCTTTGAGGTGTCATGCCAAACTGTTCACATGCCTTGTCTATGCTTCCACACTTTGGATTTACACCCGCCAATTGCATTTTCTTAACATTTCCTTTCAATCCTTATCAAAAATTATGTTTTGTGCACATATTGCAATCATTGCATTCCTTCATTTACAACACATGATTAAATAAGAAGATGCATATTTACAACACCTAAGAATATGTAGTAGTGTTGCTCATGTCACCAATACTATGTTTACATCTTCACATACATGGCTTACAACATGTGACAATATGAATGATAGAGAATGTTTGCATCAACATGATGGCACAACATGAACAAATTGCATGTTTGCATCAATTTCATTGGTTTAATGATTGAGAATGTGTCAACTTGAACAATATTTTTTGTTCTTCTCATCAAGACCTTCATGAAATGATACATTGGTTTCTTAATATTCAATCATGCATTGGAGATCTTTAAAGTGTTAAAGATTTTTGACGTGATGAAGAAACTTGTTATTTTGATGTATTTCAACTCCAAACTTCCGCCTAGAAGTGAAAGCTCTAATCCTTGATCAAACTAACCTAAAAGTGCACCTTGGTACTTAGGGCGCTAGATTATGATTGATCAACCTAAAATGTGCGCCTAAGGCTAGATAGTGAATTGGAAGGATAAAATGCATCATCAAAAGAGTTTATAGTTATTGAAGGCATCAAATGATGACTTGGGCGCACATCTACCTCTCTACACCATCAAATGTGCACCTAGATTAGTGAGGTGCCACTTCATATCTCTATGACTTTGGATATGCGCCTTGATAATGAATACAAGGCGCCAATTATTGAATAAACAACCTAGAATGAGTGCCTTATTTTTGAGGTGCTAGTTCATGCTTCTAGAACACCAAAAGTGCGCCTAGATGTTGAGGCGCTAGCTCTTGCTCAAGCAACCTTGAAAGTGCGCTTTCACAAGGATGTTAAAATGTATTATCAAAGGATTAAGTTGAATCAAGGAATCATCATTGAAGACAAGTAAAACATGATTGTGAATGAGGCACACTTTTCATCATCTCTAACCTCACAATTGCGCCTTCCATTGGAAGCTCATATTGTGCCTAAAGGAATGGTACTGAGATATCATCCATGTCAATGATTGAGAATGTGTCAACTGGAACAATATGTTTTGTTCTGCTCATCGTGGGGCTAAACGAACTGCGTCAACATGTCGAGGTGGGCAGGTAAATGCCAAGGGAGGTCTCGTTTTGTGCACCAAGCGTCCCAGTGATTTCAGGCAAGAGGCTACCAGTAAAGTCCCTTAAGATCCCTGAGACCAAAAAACTGCCAAACTTTGATGGAGCAGTTCTCAGAATTCATGATAGCTGGGAATGTTGTGTTTGGACCTACAGGTGCACATGGGGTCCCTCCACAATAACCTCTCTCATTTTTGGTCAACTCCATTCTGTTTGCCCGTACCGAAATCAAACACATTGTTTCAAAATGCTTCAATTTGATGCAGTGGAAAGGTGCTAGGTGTGACATTTTTCATTCCATATCTTGTGGGGTCGAACGGACTGCGCCAACGCATTGGGATGGAAGCTCATATTGTCTCTGGCATTTACCTGTCCACCTCGACGTGTTGGCATAGTCTGTTCAGCCCCACAATGAGCAGAACAAAAAATATTGTTCCAGTTGACACATTCTCAATCATTGACATGGATGATATCTCAGTACCATTCCTTTAGGCACAATATGAGCTTCCAATGGAAGGCACAATTGTGAGGTTAGAGATGATGAAAAGTGTGCCTCATTCACAATCATGTTTTACTTGTCTTTAAGGATGATTCCTTGATTCAACTTAATCCTTTGATAATACATTTTAACATCCTTGTGAAAGCGCACTTTCAAGGTTGCTTGAGCAAGAGCTAGCGTCTCAACATCTAGGCGCACTTTTGGTGTTCTAGAAGCATGAACTAGCACCTCAAATAGTAAGGCACTCATTCTAAGTTGTTTATTCAATAATTGGTGCACTGTATTCATTATCAAGGTGCATATCCAGAGTCATAGAGATATGAAGTGGCACCTCACTAATCTAGGTGCACATTTGATGGTGTAGAGAGGTAGATGTGCGCCCAAGTCATCATTTGATGCCTTCAATAACTATAAACTCCTTTGATGATGCATTTTATCCTTCCAATTCACTATCTAGCCTTAGGCGCACATTTTAGGTTGATCAATCATAATCTAGCGCCCTAAGTACCAAGGCGCACTTTTAGGTTAGTTTGATCAAGGATTAGCACCTTCACTTCTAGGTGGAAGTTTGGAGTTGAAATACATCAAAATAACAAGTTTCTTCATCACGTCAAACATCTTTAACACTTTGAAGATCTCCAATGCATGATTGAATATCAAGAAACCAATGTATCATTTCATGAAGGTCTTGATGAGAAGAACAAAAAATATTGTTCAAGTTGACACATTCTCAATCATTGAACCAATGAAATTGATGCAAACATGCAATTTGTTCATGTTGTGCCATCATGTTGATGCAAACATTCTCTATCATTCATATTGTCACATGTTGTAAGCCATGTATGTGAAGATGTAAACATAGTATTGGTGACATAAGCAACACTACTACATATTCTTAGGTGTTGTAAATATGCATCTTCTTATTTAATCATGTGTTGTAAATGAAGGAATGCAATGATTGCAATATGTGCACAAAACATAATTTTTGATAAGGATTGAAAGTAAATGTTAAGAAAATGCAATTGGCGGGTGTAAATCCAAAGTGTGGAAGCATAGACAAGGCATGTGAATAGTTTGGTATGACACCTCAAAGAGATGATATCTCATGGAATGCAATGATTGCAAGATATGCACAAAATGGATTTTTTGAAAAGGCTTTAGAAACTTTGAAGCAAATACAATTGGAATGTTTAAAACCAAATTCCATAACCTTTGCAAGCATTCTCCCTACTTGTGCCAAATTAGGATCTTATATATACATATATGCATAATGTCATGAAAATAATGTATAATGTATATATCAAGCCATATAGGCATATACAAATAAAACCATATGGGTATATACAACGATGTACATCGATAACATACAAAAGTATGTTTACAAAGCCAAATAGGCATATGTAACAAAATGTCCCAAAATCAAATCTCCTATCCAGATTGCTATCAAATAATCTATGGCTCTTGCTAGGCCATGAAGATGGTGAACTAGTCAATGACTCATCCTCTATCGCTCATCGACTAGACCTCCTCGATAAAGATTTTTGAATTTCCACCTATTAATACAATCAAACAATGTGCACATTAATATAGAATCTAATATTCAAAATATATAACATGACATAAGCAATCAATCACTTACCGCCAATTGGTGATCCCTCTTGATCATTTCTTGTCTCTCTTCTTCTGTAGAGTTGGATGCGTAGGGGAGGTGACGTCCTGTGAGAAGCATGAACAAGCAAATTTACGTAAACATGAATATCATAAATATGTACATTAAATGCTGCACTTATTATAGGACTGTTGTAGTTAAAACTATCCTAGTAGACATGTATAGGACTGTTATAGGATTGTCATTTCATGGAATACAATGATGGAAAGATTACTATCAAGATTAGTATGAAGATTAATTATGACTGTTATAGGACTTTTATAAGAATGCAAAGTAAGGAAGCATAGGCAAGGCACATGAACTGTTTGGTGGAATACCTCAAAGAAATGAGAATTTTGTCAGATGTTGTAGTTGCAATTGCCATGTGACACATGTATGTAATATGTGAAAGCATAGACAAGGCACATGAACTATTCGGCAAAAGATATCAAATACATGTCATCTCATGGAATGCCTTATGTAGAAAAAGGTACAAATGTGCTATATTAAGAAATACAAATGAGAACTAAAAATCATACCTCGAGTATAGTCAAAATAACCTACGATGCCATACAAAATAATTTATGATACCATGCAAAATAATCTACGATGCCATGTAAAATAACTTTATTTGCAGTCCTGTATAGTCAAAAGCATGCATTATAGTTAAAGTAACAAGATTTTTAATAAAACAATTCTAAAAAATAGAAAAAACAAGAACAAGTTAAGATAAAAAATGTCATACCTGTCCATCTGGAAGTTTAAATGCTAGTCAAGCGTACCTGAGGGGTCATCTCTTACCTTCAAAGTATCCAATATTGCTTCATGATTAGCATTACTAATTGTCCATAATTCTTTTAATTTTGGTTTTCCACGATGCTTTAGTAACTTGACATTTGTTGCTACAACTAGGTGAGAATACATCAATATGGTTTTATGCTTCTCAAAGTCTTCAAAGGCTGGGATGCCATTCTTTTTAATCATATATGTTTGTTACCAAGTCCCAGCAATAACAACTGATCCTATAGGATATGTGAACCCATCATCATCTGTCACAGGTTGTGTTAGCCTTTTTTTCCCTGTACACATCGTGCCAACCAATAGTCTGACCTCTCTTCATTTCCATGTGGTGCAACAACTGCATAAACATGACCTGGCTGTACAAGGTCTGAAAGATGTTCATAGTCAAATGAGCTCTCCATGTCATTGACGGAAGATGATTGACCTTCATATAAAGGGATTAAATATTGTGGAATCCATGCATCTACCCACTCACTTGACTCACAATTGTTCCAATCACATTTAATACAACTCTGACAAAAAGAAGCTAATTCTCATGTCCAAATAGTCCATGTACTTGCATCTAAGCTTTGAAATGAATGCATCTTTGATGATTCACTGATTCTCTGACATTCCAATTTCTCTATCATTATCCCATCATCAACCAACCAAAAGAACCTGCGCACTTCAGAATCAAGAGCCACTCCTCGTGACAATGCATAGTTACACCACTTAACAATGGAATCTGCATCACTGAATGTAGCAACACCTCTAATCTTTAGTTGTTCTTTAAAAAGAGCTCTCTTCACGCATGCACCTGCTCCATCATGTTCACCTTTTCTGTGCCCGTCTTCAAAAAAATTCCAAATATGAGGTATACCCTTCTCTACATGCATTTTGCTCAACCAATAGAAATTACGAGCATTCTTGAATTGACCAGTGCAATTATCTGACCAAATGAGATGTTGATCCATTCTAATATCTTTTTCTTGCAAGAACCCATAAAATTGTTGAAAACAATATTGCACAAACTCTGCTAAATGAGATCGATCATCACTCATGTAAAAATGGTATTCTCTGACAATCTTCCTGTCCTCTATTGTACTCTCGGGGGCATGTCTATATGTGATGTGAACAAAAATAGTAATCTGAATAGAATTGGAGTACTGGGATTGAACTTCATTTTGGAGTTGCAATGTATAGTTTTCTGCAAAATCAACTATAGAGACAATAGTTCCAATCAGGAAAGAGTCTTTACACATCCTAAACTGTTGATCTAACCATCGAGACCTGTGGCTATGTCTGACTATCCACTTATTCTTTTTTAGGCTATCATCAAATGAGGAGCTTCTAAAGGCAAAAATGTTGTCCCAAAAGAAGGCTCAATGTTATTCGTAAAGACATTAGATTGTTAAAATACAAATTCAAGGGTAGATATTCCTTGGGCTATTTTAGTATAGAGAAGCAAAATTGCAATATATGACTATTCTAGGAATTAGAATGGTTGATCATAGGATATTCATGGCATTTTGATATTAATGGATGGATTGATGGATGTTTAGGGAGTTTAAGTTTAAATGTAATGTATGAGAATTCTTATTTATGAAGGATCTAATAGGTCTTATGTCTTATTTGTAGGCCATTCAAGAAAGAAGTGAAAAGATACCAAGGACTATATCATAACACCTATTACAATTAGGTGCATCAAAGGATTGTCATCCAGGACCTTACCAATATGGGAAGTTATCAAAACCATGTCATGTTTAAAATTAAAGACTTTATCACCTCTTTGTCCCTATAGGCCTATTAGAACAATAGGTCACATTTTATTCATATACCGGGGTTGAGAATAAACACTAAGCATTTGTAGTTATGGCAAGTGTAAATGGAAATAGATTACAACTTTAGACAATCTATCCTCTCCTAGATTGCACTGATTGAGTGGAAATTAAAAATTCCCTATCAATGTCCTTTATATACTGAAGGTATGGGTGAGAAAGGTAAACTTTGTATGTTGTAGAAAAGGCCTCAAATGTAAAATATATTATGACAATAACGATAAGGACTGTTAGGCATGAATGCTATCACTATTATAGATTGTCAAACCAACCATAGGCTACCATAATAGTACACTGTTGACTATCATACCTTTAGGCATGGTGCCATGAACCTTATGAGTAGAATGCATTGGTATTTGTGAGAAATGTATTGCTTATGTTAAGAATAAGTATTTATATTGTTTGAACATCATCAAAAGGTGGACTACAAATACGACTTTGTCAAAGGAAAACTTTAGTGGCAAAAATCTAACTATGAACTATTGTGCCGTCCAAGCACAATCATGACCAACATCAAGGGATAGTCAAGGCATGGGTGTCTTAAGAAACACAATTGAAATTTTCCATGGATATTTGAAGTAATTCGCAATATTCATGATCAAGAATCAACTCTGACTGTCTCAACAGTGGTAAATTTGGCTTCAAGACAATAAAAAATTAGGGATTCATTATCACCAAGTAATAAAGAAGAGTAACTGTAAGTGTCGACCTTCAATTTCATTATACAAGAGGATGAAGAAGGGGCCATAGTATTTTCATACCATAATACAACAAACAAAAGGAAAATCATGAAGTCAAAACATGTGCAAAGGGTATCTATGTTAAAGAGGAGACTTGTGAATGGACGATGACTATCACTGTGAAAATAAGATATAGTCTCACTAAGGACAGTTAGGTGATTTGTGGATTGTCATGACTACAAGGCACGAGAATCTTGTGTATGAAGAGGAAAGAAATATAAATAAAAGAAGATTGAAGGATTGTCGCACCTGGGTACAATGATCCTAAAGGATTGTCATGCTAAAAGGATAATCAACAGTACAAAGATTCATATTTCAAGGCTATCCTTAATCTCATTCACATGGTCCTAATGTTGGTTTGATTTGCATGGAGTGAGATGACACTATCAGGATTAATTGAAAAGATGAAAGGGATTGGTACCAAATTTGGTCACAAGTGTAAAAATTGCAATAAGCTTGAGAATATTGTTCACTAAACCTAGAACTATCACCAAGCAACATCCTATTCATAAGATGTGATCAACAAACATGTAACAAAAATGGATATCAACCTTCTTGGTTATGCGTGCTTGATAAGAGAACATACTTTTCACAAGGAGCCACCAATTTTTAACTAAATATTTCCATTAGAAATGGATAAAAAAATGTTCCCCCAAATGAGGAAACTAGATTGTTAATTAGAATTCTATTTGTAATGTGATATGAAACAATAGATACACCTATAAATGACCAACTAACTTTAACTTCTTGTATTATTGCCTCGATGTTTCAAATATGTTGCTTCTCTTCATCCAAAACCAATGGTACAAAAATTTTCATAGATCAAGGAAACGGATATCTATTTTGAGTTGCTTTTACCAAAGCAAAACAGATATCTGTCTTGCTTTGGTACAAAGCAAGACGGATATCTGTTTTGGTTGTTGACTTTTCTGGATTCTAACGTGTTTTGATGTTTCAGTCTTTTCTTCGAACTTCACCCTTCGTGCTGATGACTTTTTTTTTATGCAAAATTGATAAAACGAAAAGGGTTTATAGAAAAAATTGTTAGCTTTCTAAAAATATAAGATTTGTTTGGTTATCATTTTATTAAATAATTATTAATAATTTTCTATATACCGTGTCTCTGAAATCCTAATAGACACACTGATTGAAAAACATCCATAACTTTCAAACCATTTCACCTTTTTGAGATCCGAAACCTACATCACACTCTATGCTTTTCTGGCTATAGGTTAAAAAAAATTAAATTTTGATTTTTTTTATTGAGCTAGGTTGGCTGGAAAATTACTTTTTAGTTTTTAAAAAAAGTCATAGTAAAAAAATCATAACTAATTATTTTATTGGAAAAAAATTTCAAATAAATATGCGTCACATCTGGACATGAGTCCTCTACTTATTTTGAAAGTTTCAAAAAAATATATATAATTTTACTCATAGTTAGGTTGGCTGGACAGACACCCATTTTTTATTTTTTTTCTGAAAAATTTAAAAGCTGTTCATTGAAATATTCAATTTTCACTAAGTAAATTTAGTTTTAAAAAAAAATAAATAGTAGCCTATAAACTAGATTCAATTCTCTACAAATTTTTTTCTTACATCTTTTTCAAATTGTGTAGATAATCCATTCAAATTTTCACATGAACTTGATAAAGTCTGATTTTTTGTATTTTCATTGCCACTTAGAGGTATAGTTTGGCCCATCATGATCCTGCACATACCCACACCTTACAAGAATATTTGAAAATGCTGTAAATAATGCTGTTGCTCTATATCAAAATCAAATAATCTAATGAGTTACAATACATAATCTCTCTTTGCTATGTGCAAAGGAAAACAAAAGCAAGAACTTTTGAAAAAAACATCCTATGCTTTTTCTTTTACTATACAAACACTCTCCGATCAATGGGGAAATCAACTCCACTCCAACTGAACTCTCCTTTGATGCATGAAGTGGTTGGAAAAGAAAGCCCCCAATCAAAATAGTAAACTCCCAGTTGCTGGGCGAGCAAGGCAAAAAAGCCTAACTTTGAGGGTTCAAAACAACTCTATCTTGAGTTATTTTAATCTTGAACTCCCCTCATCTTGCCATTTGACCAAGTAGATCTCTAAAAATAACATAGTTTGACTAAAAGTCCAAGTAAACTGCAAAAATTCCCCCTTTGCATGCCCTTATATCTCCTATTTGACTTGGTCTTTATCTCTCTTTGCATGATTTAAGGGCAATTACAAGTTTATTTTAACAAATATTAAGGTAATTTAGTTATTGATTTACCTTAATAAGTGTTAGCATAAATTACAATATGATTTTGGATTTATTTAACAAGTATTAAGGTATCTTTAATAATTTTTACCTTAGTATTTGCTAAAATAAACTACGATAGTCTTTTGACCATGCAAAGGGGAGAAGGGGTTATGATGTTTGTTTTTTGACTTCACACATTTGAAAAGACCTTAAAAGGTCACGGGCTCCCATCATTTCTTGAATTCACTAAACACATAAAGTGTTTCCCACGGGCTTGTGATATAGTTCATCATTTGATTCATCAAAAGAAAGAAAACTTTAGACCCTTGGTCACTGCTTGACTTAAAATTATGGCTTCTCCTATTTGGTTAAAAGGGGTTTGAAACCCTAAATGACTATCATTTTGCTTCTTTCTTTTCACACTCTTTTGCTCTGCTACTGCACCTCTGAGGGTTCCACCATGGAATTTTCTGTTACAACTCCTTGCTATGTTTTTTCACTGTCTGCTTCACGGTTTCTTTGCAACTAGGAAGTCTCTTTGTTGCTGCTCTATCTTTCAAGATACAATTGTGAAAAATCTGCTTTCTTTGCTTTTTATACAACTCTTGTATATGTATGTTTGATGAAGTGTATTTTCTTTTTGATGAAGTGTATTTCACGCTCATGTGGAAAGAAATCTCTGTCAGAACATTGCCCTGCCCTCTGTATTTTGCTAGGTTTCTCACTATCCTCTGTCTTTAACTCATTCATGGATTTGTGGGCTCTTATGACAGTCAATTTGACTATTTTTTGCTTTTATGACAGTCTTCATAGGACTGTCCCTCTGTCAACTACTATGATAGTAAACTTGACTGGTATCTCTGCATTTTCTTGTTTAGTGATCCTATCATCATTCAAAAGACTGCTTCTATCTATTATCCCTGCCTAATTGTTATCTTTGCATGATGATTTTCTGATCTGATATTGTCAAGGTACCTCTTTCTTCAGTGTTTCTCATTGTGCATTCCTCTTAGCTCTATGCATAGTGATAGTTGCAATGATTTCCCTTCTCAATCCTTAAGACTAATAAGTGTCTCACATTCCTTGGGAACATCTCTACATTTTGTCCTTGAGATAGGTTTGTGGACTATTATGCCTCCTTCCTTGAGCTTTGAATAAGGCTTGGAGTCCCATGCCATACCTGCATGCATCTTCTGACAGACTTCTTCTAGGTGACAATGCTCCATGAGGTTTGATTTATATGCCATTACACAGGGGCTTCATAGTTACATGGAGCTTCAAACATTCTTGGCACCTTGTGCCTATTTCAGCAATGGGGTTATTCAATAGGATGACATATGGTTCAAGAGTCATGAAGAACACAATTTATAGAGTATGCAACATTTGGAACCACTAGGACTACTAGTTATGTTGTGAAGGACTGCTTCTTGTGCTTTCTTTTCTATTTGACTATTTTAGACTTGCTGCACCTATTGTCCTTGCATGATTGTCACAAACAACTCAGTGTTCTATTTCACATATTCTCAATATGTACAACACGTTCAACAATCCAAGGTGACTATTTTCTCTGAGACATGTTTAGTATTCATAACCCTGGGGTCTACATAAACATTTGAAGCCTTTTCTCCTTCTATATTCACGTGAATATACCACTATTTTCACAAATAGGCCTGTAACTATTGGCAAAGGTTTAACACTCCTGAGACTTCCACAAGGATCTCCCAAAAGTACACAAACCTTGTAGCATTTCAATCAAAACACTTAATAATGCTCTTTCAACCACTCATATACCTAAGTCATACTTCATGCAACTGTTGACTGAGTTCATTAGTCTTTGCATCACCTTTCATTTAAGACTTCCATTCATTGTATGTTCATGTGAACTCCTCCCTCACTGAATTGAACCTTTGTCTCACTATCACCCCTCTTCACTGCTCCTTATTCTAAGCATATAGTGGTCTTACAAGATGCCAAGATAAATCTGTCAAACTATCTTTTGGTCCTTCTAGTGTTTTGACAAGTTTCTATTGATTGTTCCATATACATATCTTGTGTTCCCCTTTATTTGGGTTGACTGTCCTTTCCATAGTGATGACTTATCATCCACTTGATGTTTTATGGCTGCTCTTTGGTATTGTGACAGTCCTTTTTCTGACCTTTTTTGGTGCAACATCTTTGTGATAGTAATTTGATTGTGAAGGTTAGTGTTGTGACAGTCATAAGGAGACTATCTTAGTTGCATCTTATTGTCTTTTATGGCTCTTAGAGGCTGTTCCTCCTTTGGTGACAGTCCCATCATTTTTTGTTGATAGCCTTAGTATATGCTCATGTGAAATGTTGGTGATAGAAGTTACCTTTGAGAACCTCATAGTCTTCTTTATCATTATCTCCTTCATAGACTTCTTTGTACACTGCTAAAATGTTGATTGTCCCCTTGATTGGCTATGGAAATCCTTATTATGACTATTTTATACTTGACATGACTATCTTCTACTTTGTCTGATAGTGTAACCGTCATAGCACTATCTTATAAACTTCTGGGTCAATGTATACTTTGCAGAGTTCATAGTGCTCTTACAACTTCACAATGAGTCTCTGAGGTTTGACAAAAGGTTATAAACCCTACAAAACTATCATGATACAATCAATACATTTTCAAATTTATACACACCTTTGCAATCTTTCTATGATCTAAGACCTTGCATAGGCTCCTTGGTTGTCCATTCAAATAAACTGTATGAGTCTCCCTTGAAACTATTCTATGCCTTCTCCTTGATCACTGTCTACCCATCATGCATGGTTCTTAAGACTTTTCTAACATACATCCTATCAAGATGCCTCTATTACTTGACTATCTTCTACATAGGGTTTACTTGCTTGGCAATTTGTGTTTACTGATGTCTCAGTCTTCATATCATGAAGGTAGGGCATCTGCACACAATGCTCCCTATCTTATTTAGTACAAACATTAGGCCTAAGATTCTTTCTATTCAGCTCATTGAGAAGATCAATAGCTACTTCAAGCCTCCCTTCTTTTAATGTTGCATGGATCAAAGTACTATATGTAACTACATTTGGAACACGTAGGTTTGAAACCCTCCTCCATTATCCTCTCAAGTTGATCAGCTGCCTCAAACTGTTTCTTCTTTCACTCCTATCCTTGACTTCTAGTGTTTGAGCTATTTTATAGCATGGCCTCTATCTTTCCTATGTTCCACCTTCATAGACTCTTGTCATTTAAGCTTGATGCAAACATAGTGTAGGCCTAAAACAGTGCTTCTTGGGGTATGTATCTTTGTTCTCAACATGTATTCTTCATGAGTTTTTCTTGTTATAATAGTCATTATTGTGGCTATCCTTACTGCTACAGTCAATATTGTGACTGTCCTTACTGATGGTATAGTTATTCTCATGATTGTCTTACCTATAATAGTCAATACTCAGTCATAATAATGACTGTTATAACCTGATAGGACTCTATTTACTTTCCATGCCTTGCTAAGACAATCATTTGGATTGCTCTTTTTGTTTTTACAGTCATCCTTCCTTTGTTATGTAGATAGTGTAGATTTACTATGAAATGATGATTTGGTTTTGATAGTACCTCTACACAATCTTTTGATGACTGTCTTGATCAGTCTCTTGATGATTGTTTCTTTGGTCTAGTAATGACTGTTGACAATCATGTTACTGTCACCCTACTTGACAAGTGACTGATCCTTCTTCTTTTACTTGCACACTCAGAACACAAGTTAGAGAAAAATATAGAGGCAAGGAGCCTCTCTTCTACTTATATGATCTTCATTTCTTGCATCTGGATGGTTCCTTATCTCTTTCATTTCCTGCTTTGATGTTTATGAAAAGATAACATGCACATTTGATGCTCTTACATATATGAGTGAAGGATGTCTTGAGCTCTAACATCTCTCTTTCTTCCTCTTATAGTTACTTCTGAAGGCCGAACTAGAGAAACTGAAGATGGTGCAGCTACAAGTGGGGGATTCATCTTCACAGGCAATAACGGATCCCCTTCTTTTCTCTATGTTTCTTGTTTTAGATGTATATGTGTTCTTTTCATTTCATCATTTATAGTCAATTCCCACGGCTTGTATGGGAACTTTGAACACAATTTCCTTGTGAATATAAGTAGTTGTTTTGTGCAATGACTTGTCTTTTATTCTTCTTTGTAAAAATATCAATTGCATAAGGAAAATACATCTAAAATTTATTGCTTAATACAGTTTCTTATAATCATAAGTGAATTTATTAAATAGAGTTGCTTATAATCATAAGTGAATTTATTAAGCTGTGTACCTTAATCATCTGAGACTTGAACAAACTGTAATGAATAGATTTGAAACAATCTGAAACTTGTAGCTTACTTTCCCCTCTTGCCTACTTTTGAATGTCTCCTATTCCTGTAGGGTGTCCTTCCCATTTGTATCTGGCTCCTGTAGCAAATCTTAATGAGTTGATGCATGATTCTGGTAGAAATGATGACTGGAATGGCCTCCTACCTGGGTGGTAGGCCTTCCAAGGCTAGTAGTGAGCTCTTACCCTGCATTAGTTTTCTTCCTTTCCTACTGTGTTAGACACCTGATCTAGGTCTCTGCTTCTAGGTCTCCGTTGGTCTCTTGTAATAGTCATTTGTACCTGTTTCCCTCCTCAAGGTAAAGAATAAACAGTGCTGTCCCAGCTTTGCCTGTTTGGGTTGAAGTGGACAAATAGGTAACATTTTTGGTGACCTCTACATCATTTTTCCCTGCTAAAACTCATAGGACCAGTTACCTAGTATATCCATGGATAATAGAGTCTTTTAGGCCTTAAAGAACTTAGAAAACTTTGTAACTTAGCTGTTAGAAACATTGAACAACATCAACATAGACACAACTACAGAAAACAACTACAACAGTCCTCTAATAAGATAGCAAACTGTGCATCAACACTTATTGGAAAAGAAAGACTTACATGGCCTACCTTCCTAAAACTAAGAAAATGAAACATGCTGTCTACACAAAGCCATTAACTAGTTCCACAAAATAGCTTCCTTTCTTGATTAGCTGAGAATGCTTTCCATGCTTGTAAGAAGCCAATAAGGGGTGAGGAATGGGTGGGCAGCCAATAAAATTATGTAATATCTCTTCAAGAAAGAGAACAAAAATGCATACTCACTTGTTTTGACTCAAAATACAGCTGCTTTGAGGTGGGCTAGTGAGCTAATTCTTCTCTTCCTGTTGCTCATCTTCATGCCTTGAAACAAGTATGATAGGTAATGGCTTCTCCTTGTTGCTTTCCAACTAGATTAGATGTCTAATAGGACATCCTCTTGACAAACCCATGCTCAAACACATAGTGTTGGTTTGATGTTTACAATTTGCTGTTCTATCATCCTGCTGATCTGAAACCTTTGGAAAAATAGTTATTTCCACTTGATGCTCTTGCTATTTATGAACTTCTTCTTCCTGAGATGCTGGTTTGACATCTAAATTTGCACAAAAAATCTCTAATTCATCCCAAAAAGAAACATCTTCAAGATCTTCTTTACCTTTTTGCACAAGGGGACTCACCTTAGATTCATAACAACCTTCTTGAAGGCTTGATGAAGCATTAAGATCATCCTTTTGAAGCATATGTTCTGATTTGGTTACTTGTTCAATCTGGTAGGCGACCCTATCTTCATGCAAAGTAATAGCATTAACCTCTGAAACAGGGCTGTCTATGTGTTCTTTCATAGGGATTGAGACTTCATCCTCATCCTTGTCTTCATGAACCAGCAACACATCATGTTCTCTCATGTTTTCTCGCTGTCCCAAATCAGCTGGTAAGGTGAGCATTGACATGCTCTTTTCATCCTTGTCAATAAAACCAGGTAGCTGATCAAATAAAGAGACTGAATCTTCCTCTTGATTTAGTTTCTTTTCCAATGAACCTTGTACAAGTTGTCTTTGCAACTGAAGATTTTCACCTTGTAGCGTTTGCCTTCTGCTTTCATTCATCTCATGAAAAGCATTAGAAAACCCATCAAATGAATCAAAATGTAAAGGGTTCAGTGTCAAGCATGAACCAACCTCCTCTACACATGCATGAGGAAGAATGAGCTTTTGAACGAGCTGCTCTTGACAGATCATAGACTAATTTTGCACTTGCAAGGGCTCTTGCAAAGGACTCAAATATTTAAAACTTGGAATCTTAAAATGAGGAGACTTACATGCTGATTCAGAAAGCTTTCCATTATTGAAACTTGGGATTTTGAACCCTGATACCTCCTCTTTTAAGGGCTGATCCATGGTTGTAAGAGGAGTTTGTATGAAGCTAGTAATAGAGGATATTGACTGAGATTCCATCCTTTGGATTTGGGTGAGTAGTTGCCTCATTTGTTCCTCTTTTTCTGCAACTTGTATAGAAAAATGCTCTTCTTCATACCTTACTTGTGCCTCCATTTCCTGCTGTTGGAGATAGGCTTGATAAGCAAGCTCTTCCTGTTGCATGTTATACTCATGTTCTCTTTCTAGCATAATATCTTGAATGCTCATGTTCTCAACATCCTAAGGTTGGCTAGGAGAGTAAACATGATGGTGAGGATAAAAATAACCTTCATGGTGCTAATTATAGGCATGGATAGGCTGCCAAGAAGGATGAGCAGGGGTGGGTGGGAGGTAAGCATGGTGAGCATGCTGATATCCTGTTGTTACATGGCTATTTGGTATGAAACCAACAACATTTTCAATCTGATATGGGTATTGAGAAGGCTCTAAAACTACATTTTTGCGAAAAGGAGGTAAAGGAACATATTATCCTTGATAGTTTGTCATGCTAGAACATGGAAATGAGTTGGGATTTCATGAAAACTTCCCTAAAACAAGAAAAACCAGGTTTGATTTAGAAAATTTTGTACATACTAGCAGAGTCACCAAGTGATTTCAATGCTTCCCATGAAGGAAAATAGCATGAAAATCACTAAAACAGATCCTTGGTATTCTTTGAGCACTTGTACTACTTATGCCAGTAGATTCTTCACTTGTAGAGTCACCAAGTGCATGAAATATTACCTCCAAAGGCTGATATTGTTGACATACACACCAAATGTCAATAATGAATGAGAACTTATGGACTGTAATAGTCCAATACGTCTCATCGGGCATGCAAAAAACTGTTGTCACGAGGATTGCACCCTTGTCAAGCATGAAACTCAACAATCCTGTGAAACATGGGATCACCTTTAGACTGTGGGTTGTCTATGGTGAAGGTGAACCTCTAGAGAGGGCTGGTTCCCTTGAAATCTCCTAAATCTGATGTATTTGCAAAGAAAAGGGATAGAAGGATTGCTATGAAACAAAAAAACTAGATCCTAGGAGGTGATGCACTGAGTTATAAGTTCTAAACTTGCTATTTTGACTCACAATTATCTCTCAAAAGACCTGGTTACACAACTCAGTTTGGACAATGTTCACACACTAATATTTCATAAGAAGGCTGGAATATTCTCTACTTTCTTTGAAGGAAAACTAAGCTTTCACAACTATAAAAGTCAGAAAAATGGCTAGCACAACCTACAACCTATGTAAATCAATTATTTTTTTGTATTAATCTTCAAGTCCAATGAGATAGAAATTTAAAAGGATTTGCTTACAATCACAATCAAACTCCTTATCAAAATCATTCAATCAAACATAAAACATGTATCTTAGAAGGTAAGCCACTGATTTATTGAGAAAATAATAGGAATACCTTACAAGAATCTCTCAAAATGCTATAAATAATGCTACTACTCTATATCAAAATCAAATAATCTGATAAGTTACAATACATAATCTCTCTTTGCTGTGTGCAAAGGAAAACAAAAGCAGGAACTTTTGAAAAAACATCATGTGCTTTTTCTTTTACTATACAAATTCTCTCCAATCAATGGGGAACTCAAATCCACTCCAACTGAACTCTCCTCTGATGCATGAAGTGGTTGGAAAAGAAAGTCCCCAATCAAAATAGTAAACTCCCAGTTGCTGGGCGAGAAAGGTAAAAAAGCCTAATTTTGAGGGTTCATAATAACTCCATCTTGAGTTATTTTAGTCTTGAACTCCCCTCATCTTGCCATCTGACCAAGTGGATCTCTAAAAATAACATAGTTTGACTAAAAGTCCAAGTAAACTGCAAAAATCCCCCCTTTGCATGCCCTTATATCTCCTGTTTGACTTGATCTTTATCTCTCTTTGCATGATTTAAGGTCAATTGCAAGTTTATTTTAACAAATATTAAGGTAATTCAGTTATTGATTTACCTTAATAAGTGTTAGCATAAATTACAATAGGATTTTGGATTTATTTAACAAGTATTAAGGTATCTTTAGTAATTTTTACCTTATAGCTAAATAAACTATAATGGTCTTTTGACCATGCAAAGGGGAGAAGGGGTTATGATGTTTGTTTATTGACTTCACACCTTTGAAAAGACCTTAAAAGGTCACAGGATCTCATCATTTCTTGACTTCACTAAACACTTGAAGTGTTTCCCATGGGCTTGTGATATAATTCATCATTTGATTCATCAAAAGAAAGAAACTTTAGACCCTTGGCCGTTTCTTGACTTAAAATTAGGGCTTCTCCTATTTGGTCAAAAGGGATTTGAAACCCTAAATGAGTATCATTTTGCTTCTTTCTTTTCACACTCTTTTGTTCTGTTGCTACACCTCTGAGGGTGCCGACATGGAATTTTTTGTTGTGGCTCCTTGCTATGTTTTTTCACTATTTGCTTCACGGTTTCTTTGCAACTGGTAAGTCTCTTTGTTTCTGCTCTATCTTTCAAGATACAATTGTGAAAACTCTGCTTTCTTTGCTTTTTATACGGCTCTTGTATCTATAGGTTTGATGAAGTGTATTTACCTTTTGATGAAGTGTATTTTACGCTCCTGTGAAAAGAAATCTCTGTCAGAACATTGCCCTACCCTTTGTATTTTGCTAGGTTTCTCACTGTCCTTTGTCTTCAACTCATTCATGGATTTGTGGGCTCTTATGATAGTCAATTTGACTATTTTTTGTTGTTATGACAATCAACATAGGACTGTCCCTCTGTCAGCTGCTATGATAGTAAACTTGACTGGTATCTCTGCATTTTCTTGTTTAGTGATCCTATCATCACTCAAAATACTGCTTCTATCTATTATCCTTGCCTAATTGTTATCTTTGCATGATGATTTTCTAATATGATACTATCAAGGTACCTCTTTCTTCAGTGTTTCTCATTGTGCATTCCTCTTAGCTCTTTGCATACTGATACCTGCAATATTTCCATTCTCAATCCTTAAGACTAATATGTGCCTCACATTCCTTAGGAACATCTTTGCATTTTGTCCTTTAGATAGGTTTGTGGACTGTTATGCCTCCTTTCTTGAGCTTTGAATAAGGTTTGGAGTCCCATGCCATACCTACATGCATCTTCTGACAGACTTATTCTAAGTGGTAGTGCTCCATGAGGTTTGATTTATATGCCATTACACATGTGCTTCATAGTTACATGGAGCTTCAAACATTCTTGGCACGTTGTGCCTGTTTCAGTAATGGGGTTATTTAATATGATGACATATGGTTCAAGAGTCATGAAGAACACATTTTATAGATCTTGCATCATTTGGAACTAGTAGGACTACTCCTTATGTTGTGAAGGACTGCTCCTTGTGCTTTCTTCTCTATTTGACTATTTCAGTCCTGCTGCACCTATTGTCCTTGCATGACTATCACAAACAGCCCAGTGTTCTTTTCCATATATTCTCAGTATGCACAACATGTTCAACAATCCAAGGTGACTGTTTTCTCTAATACATGTTTGGTATTCATAACCTCGGGGTCTACATAAACATTTGAATCCTTTTCTCCTTCTATATCCACGTGAATATACCACTATTTTCACAAATAGGTCTATAACTATTGGCAAAGGTTTAACACTCCTGAGACTTCCACAAGGATCTCCCAAAAGTACATAGACCTTGTAGCATTTCAATCAAAACCCTTAACAATGCTATTTCAACCACTCATATACCTAAGTCATACTTCATGCAACTGCTGACTGAGTTCATTAGTCTTTACATCACATTTCATTTAAGACTTCCATTCATTGTATGTTCATGTGAACTCCTTCCTCACTGATTTGAACCTTTGTCTCACTATCACCTCTTTTTTTTCATTTTTAGGTTTGTAATAACTCTTCACTGCTCCTTATCCTAAGCATACAGTGGTCTTACAAGATGCCAAGACAAATCTATCAAATTGTCTTTTGGTCCTTCTAGTGTTTTGACAAGTTTCCATTAACTGTTCCATATACATATCTTGTGTTCCCCTTTATTTGGGTTGACTATCCTTTCCATAGTGATGAGTTCTCATCCACTTGATGTTTTATGGCTGCTCTTTGGTACTATGACAGTCCTTTTTCTGACCTTTTTTGGTGCAACATCTTCGTAACCATCATTTGACTGTGAAGGTTATTGCTGTGATAGTCATAAAGAGACTGTCTTACTTGCATCTTACTATCTTTTATGCCTCTAAGAGGCTGTTCCTCCTTTGGTGATAGTCCCATCATGATTTTTTGATAGCCTTAGTATATGCTCATGTGAAACGTTGGTGATAGAAGTTACCTTTGAGAAACTCACACTCTTCTTTATCATTATCTCCTTCATAAACTTCTTTGTACACTACTAAAATGTTGACTATCCCCTTGATTGGCTTCAGAAGTCCTTATTATGATTGTTTTATACTTGACATGACTGTCTTCTACTTTGTCTGATAGTGTAACAGTCATAGAACTATCTTATAAACTTCTAGGCCAATGTATACTTTGTAGAGTTGATAGTGCTCTTACAACTTCACAATGAGTCTCTAAGGTTTGACAAAAGGTTATAAACCCTACAAAACTATCATGATACCATCAATACATTTTCAAAGTTATACACACCTTCGCAATCTTGCTATGATCTAAGACCTTACATAGGCTCCTTGGTTGTCCGTTCAAATAAACTATATGAGTCTCCCTTGAAATTGTTCCATGCCTTCTCCTTGATCACTGTCTTCCCATCATGCATGGTTCTTGAGACTTTTCTACCATACATCTATATTTGGCATAGGGTTTACTTGCTTGGCAATCTGTGTTTAATGATGTCTCAGTCTTCATATCATGAAGGTAGGGCATCTGCACACAATGCTCTCTATCTTATTTAGTACAAACATAAGGCCTAAGATTCTTTCTATTCAAATCATTGAGAAGATCAATAGCTACTTCAAGCCTCCCTTCTTTTAATGCCGCATGGATCAAAGTACTATATGTAACTACATTTGGAACACAGTATTTCACAATCATTTCATCCAGAAGCCTTCTTGCCTCCTTTTTTTTTCCTATTTCACACAAACCTGGAGTTAGAGGATTATATGTAACAACATTAGGTTTGAAACCCTCCTCCATTATCATCTCAAGTAGATCAATTACCTCAAACTGTTTCTTCTTTCACTCTTGTACTTGATTGCTGCAATCCGAACTGTGATATAGCATGGCCTCTGTCTTTACTATGTTCCACCTTGATAGACTCTTGTCATTTAAACTTGATGCAAACATAGTGTAGGCCTAAAACAATGCTTCTTGGGGTATGTATCTCTTTTCTTAGCATGTATTCTTAATGAGTTTTTCTTGTTATAATAGTCATTATTGTGGTTGTCCTTACTACTACAATCAATATTGTGATTGTCCTTATTGATGGAACAATTATTCTCATGACGGTCTTGCCTGTAACAGTCAATACTCAGTCATAATAATGACTGTTATAATCTGATAGGACTCTGTTTACTTTCCATGCCTTGCTAAGATAGTCATTTGGACTGCTCCTTTTGTTTTGATAGTCATCCTTCTTCTGTTATGGAGATAGTGTAGATTTACTATGAAATGATGGTTTGGTTTTGACAGTACCTCTACACAGTCTTTTGATGACTATCTTGATCAGTCTCTTGATGACTGTTCCTTTGGTCTAGTAATGCCTGTTGATAGTCATGTGATTGTCACCCTACTTGACAAGTGACCGATCCTTCTTCTTTTACCTGCACACTCAAAACACAAGTTAGAGAAAAATATAGAGGCAAGGAGACTCTCTTATGCTTATATGATCTTCATTTCTTGCATCTTCTTGTGGCTACATGTTTGCATCTAGATGGTTCCTTATCTCTTTCATTTCCTGCTTTGATGTTTATGAAAAGATAACATGCACATTTGATGCTCTTACATATATGAGTGAAGGATGTCCCGAGCTCTGACATCTTTCTTTCTTCCTCTTGTAGCTACTTATGAATGCTGAACTGGAGAAACTAAAGATGGTACAGCTACAAGTGGGGGATTCATCTTCACAGGCAATGACAGATCCCCTTCTCTTCTCTATGTTTCTTGTTTCAGATGTATATGTGTTCTTTTTATTTCATCATTTATAGTCAATTCCCATGGCTTGTGTGGGAACTTTGAACACAATTTCCTTGTGAATATAAGTAGTTGTTTTGTGCAATGACTTGTCTGCTGTTCTTCTTTGTAAAACTATCAATTGCATAAGGAAAATACATCTGAAATTTATTACTTAATACAATTGCTTATAATTATAAGTGGATTCATTAAACTGTGTACCTTAATCATCTAAGACTTGAACAAACTGTAATGAATAGATTTGAAACAATCTAGAACTTGTAGCTTACTTTCCCCTCTTGCCTGCTTTTGAATGTCTCCTTCTGCTATAGGGTGTCCTTCCCATTTCTATATGGCTCTTGTAGCAACTCTTAATGAGTTGATGCATGATTTTGGTAGAAATGATGACTTGAATAGCCTCCTACCTAGGCAGTAGGACTTCCAAGGCCAGTAGTGAGCTCTTACCCTGCATTAGTCTTCTTCCTTTCCTCCTATGTTAGACACCTGATCTAGGCCTCTACTTGTATGTCTCCTTTGGTCTCTTTTAACAGTCATTTGTACCTGTCTCCCTCCTCAAGGTAAAGAATAAACAGTGCTGACCCAACTTTTGCTGTTTGGGCTAAAGTGCACAAATAGGTAACAATTCCCATTTGAGTGTTTAGTGAGGATGATGCATATCCTTCTATTTCAATTTCTCCTCTATCAATGAGGTCTTAGATATAGTTTTTCAACTTCATACACTTTCTTGTGGCATGGCGTTTGATCTAGTGATAATCCTAGTATTTGTGATCCTTAAACGGTGCAGGTTTAGGTTTAGTGTCATCAAAAGGCTTGGTGAGCATAAACATCACCAAATTGGCTTGCATAATTTTTTGGAATACAACCTCCAAGGGTTCCCCTAAGGAGGCATATTTTTATTTAAGATTGGTGGGTTTTGATTGTCCAGGTGGGATAGATACATTGGTAGGATTTTGGATATTTTGTACATTTTTAGATTTAGGGGTAAATTGAGTGTTTTGCACATGTTTTGAGTTAGTGACTCCATCACTAAAAACATTTTTGATTTTGGCTTAAAATTTGGATTTATCATTTTGGTTATTATCTTTTGAGAAAAGTTTGACCAAACCTTTGGTGATTAGGGATTTTTTGATATGGAGCCCCTTTTTAGTAATTTCATTAAAGTTAGAGACATAATGCACTTGTAGGTGAAAGTCCATTTGAAGAATAAGGTTTGTGATGAAAATGTGTACGAGTTGTTTGTTAGGGATCAGCCAAGGAAACATACTTGCAAGGATCCTCCACCATTGTAGGAAGGAAGATAAGCTTTCTCCATTACATTGTTTCACATTGCAAAGATATAACATGGAAAATTTGTTCTTGACATTGTAGGAGAAGTGCATGACAAACTTCTCTGTTAAGTCAGTGAAGGTAGTAATGGAGTCTTGGGGGAGGTGTAAAGGCTGTTCCAAGGTTTATCCTCTCAAACTTCAATGGAAGAGCCTTAGCAAGTGCATATCTCTATAGGTGACCTCTTGACATTGCATTAAAAATTCTTTGTTATGGTCACATGGGTCACCCTTTCCATTATACTTGTCAAACTTGGGAATTTCATAGTGATGGGGAAAAGGGACTAAAGAGATGGACCAATTGAAGGGATAAAGACAAAATTACTCAAATTTGTATAGCTTGTGTTGGCTAGATTGCCACTCTTGGTCAAAGGGGGTACCAAGAGGTGGATAGGAACATGATATGAGATGACATTGGGTTAAAATATTTGATGAAGATGGTTGGTCAAAGGTGTTATATTTGGTTGATATGTGTATTGATTTGGGACAAATGGTGACATCATGAGATAGTTTGGGATTGCTTGATGTTGGGTTGATTGATTTGGAATTGATTGATGAAGGATTGACTGATTTGGAATGGATTAATGAATCTTTAGTTGATGGAGATTTGATTGATTAGGGATGGGTTGATGAGAATTATTAGGAATGGATTGAATGGATGACTTAGGTTGAATTATGATTTTTGGAAGTGTTTGGCTAGATTGATTGTGTTGTGCATTTTGGTTGGATGGTGATGGTAGATTTCTTGGTTTGGGTGATAAGAGTGCCATTAACATTTGAGGTTGGATGGTAACACTCGGTCTTGATGAGGCAGATGTGAGGATGATGGGTGATTTTGAGAATAAGGGGGTGGTTGAACACTACTTCTCGTGTGTTGATCAAGGTGATAATTTGTGGGATCATTGGTTCTTTGAGTGGTTTGGTGACCCCAAGGATTGTTGAAACAATTAGTAGATGGTTCAACATTGATGATGTTATTCAAATTGTCCAAGCTATACCCAAGAGGAAACTTGGATCCTTCTTCAAGAAGATGTTGGAGGAAGACATCATTATGCTCATACACAAATTGATCCATCTAGAATTTAGTTTGTTTGAAATTTAGGAAATATTTAAACCTTTGTGAGTACTCACTTTGGTTATGAAGGCTTCGGACTTCACTAGTGTTATTAGGAAAACCAGGGTGAGAGGTAGCCCCAACATGATAGTTATGGCCAAAGAGCAACCCAAAAAGTTTTTTGTCATTAGAGATCATTTTTTCTTTGGCTTGTGATCTAGTGATAGGGGGCATAAAGTTAATTTTGATTTGAGTGAGGTGACTTGACTTGGATTTGATGTTTGATATTTGGATGGGGTTTTGATTATGGTTTGATTTTGATTTGATTGTGACATTTGATTTTGGGATTGGAAAGGTATATGACCTTAGTAACTTGATGATGGATTTGATCAAGGTCAAGGATTCATGATACTTGATGCTTGGTTGGATTGTGATTGGTTGATGATTGATTGGTATTTGATTTTGATGACTGATTGGATTTGGATTAAGGTCTAAGACCTTGGATGATGATTGATTTTGATTTTTAATTTTAAGGATGACTTGATGGGTGATTGATTTTGATTTGGGTTTAGGAAAGGTGTGAGACCTTAGGTAACTTGATTGGTTTGGTTATGCCCAAGGGATCTAGGTCCTTAAGTTGGATTTGGGATGGGCAACTTGCTTAAGTTGGGATGATATGTGACTTAGGATTTTGGATTTGAAGTCAATTTTGGTTGATGGATGGGGGTTGGTTTGTGAGGGTTGCTTGATTTTTTTTGGTCTTGGGATTTTTAGGATTGGTGGTTGATTTTGCAAGAGCTTGGTTTTGGGTGGATGGATTTCATGTAGGGTGAAGGTGTTTAGTTTTCCTTTGCTTCAAGATTTGGATTTGGAGGGTGATTTAACCTTCAACATTCAAGGATTTTTAGACTTTCCAATTTTTGATTTTTTAGATTTTAAATTTTTTTGATGTTTATGGACTTTTAGGATATTTCATGGGTTTCAGACAATTGAAAACACACCAAACACATGAACAATCTAATTTATTCAAGTAGGAGTGTTTGACATATAGCCCACTGATATTTTCCTTGATCTAGGCATGGAAAGTAGGTCCCACAAGGAGGAACTAACTGTTGAATTTGATAATTAATTCAAGCCACAAAGATCACCTGCAAAACCTAAGATTTACCTTCCACAAGAGAAAAAAGCAAAGAGGAATAATTTGCACAATAAAGATGAATTAATGAAATGGATTAAAGAATTACATGTGAGAACTTGCTTTTATATTTGCAAGTTAGAGAAAAACCCTAATATGACTTAAGAATAACCTAAGACTAAAATTAGCCCTAAGTAAACTTAATAAAGTGTAATTAAATATTTAATTACACCAACACCCCCCATAAGTGCAACTTAGGGAGAAATGAAAAGCATGCAACTAATGCCAGAATGATGGGTCCCGGCTACAAGGCCATTTTAGGTACCCATGAACAACAATAATCTCTCATAAAGTGGAGAGAAAGGAGAAAAACCCAGTGGGAGAAAACTCCTCTCCAAAAGAGAGAAAAATACAACAAGTACATGAACATGTGATGGAAGAAAGACTAACACTAAGATCCCCCAAGAAGTGAATCCATCACAAAAGTACAATCAAGAATGCCCCCCATAAGAGAGCAAGAAGAGAGAAGGTCTGATGACCCCCCCAGAAGTGAGAAGGATGAAACCCCATGCGAGGAAATACTCCCTCCCAAAATAGAGATCAGAAGAGAGACCATGCAGCCGCTCCTCAAGATGACTCTTGCAGTGCTGGAAGATGCTCGACACAGAATAAAGATGAAGACCCATGAACGTCGAACAACATTCCTCCCCTTGGGAAGAAATATAACTGCAGATGTGTGCATAATGTCTTCCCATTCCGGATAGGAATATATAGGAAGAAGGACAAATGTCTCTGAACTCTGCACATGATCCAAAGACAATAATGATGCTCCTGAAAATTGCTCAAATGTCTCCAATCCACTGTCAAACTGTGACTGAAGAAGAGGAGGATGAAGAACAATCTTTGAAGCATATGATGGTGATGCAACTCCATCAAAGTTGTCATCAAAAAGGAGACAAATGTCCTCAATGTGGTCCTCCAAATTTATAAGATGGGACTCTACAAACAAAGATGATATGTCTGCAAGATAGGAATCCCAATGAGGTGGATCAGGAAGACTAATATTGACCTGCTGCACAGAATCACTAGAAGCTAATGATGATGCAACATTGAACTCTGAAGTAGCAGTAGGTGATGGTGGAACAATGATCTCATCAAGAGGAGAAGCGATTGAAAGAAGCATTTCAAAGAGATGATGTGAGAAATGAGGACACATCTCTTTCTCATGTTGATTACTTCCACAATATCTGCAAGTAGATTTATGCTGATGGTAGAATCCCATCTCCTTAGATGATTATAGATCAAAATATGCAAATAGATTTATGCTGATAATAGAAGTCTTTCAAAGCAAACAGAAACTTTCCAGGAGGCAGCATGTCTAGGATATCCAACAGAAGCCATAAAATCGACAAACTGATTTAAAATATACTTGGGGCTGAATCTGAAAACATTATATAGTTGGCTGTGTAGAGCTCTCTGATACCTTTCCAATGCCTATTCGTTTTTGAAAAACGGAGATTCTAGGTGCAAGAACGGAGCTCGAAGGCCAAAAAAGATGCCTTAACTTCAAAAAGCAATAAATTATACCAATCAGAAAAACTTGAAAAAAAATACCTACACCACTAGATTGTGCTCGAAACCAGCTTTTCAACGCCTATTTTTTTTCAAAAATCTGACTCCGTATGCTCAAGATATGCTTGATTTACCAAAACTGCTCCTTTAGTGCAAAGAGGCCCAAAAAAAACACTATTGAAGCCCTTGGGCGCCCATGTGACCAGGTGCTGAGTCTTTGGGGGCTGGCGGCTAGGGCAGTGGTCCTTCATATGACCAAGAGCTGAGTCTCTGGGGGCTGCTGCTTGGAAGCTAGGGGCTGGTCCCCCATGCGACCAAGGGTTAAACCCAAGGGGCTAGCCCTCCAAAATAAAAAATTATTTTTTATTAAGAAATTAATAAAAAATTCCGCTGACCCTGTGCACAGGAATCGAGACAGCATAGAAATCGAGGCAGCACAGAAATTGAGATGGCATGCAAATCGAGACAACTCAAAAATCAAGATGGCACGCAAACTGAGGCAGCTCTAAAATCAAAATCAGCTCAAATGAGAATGGCACAGAAATTGAGGTTGGCACAAAAATCAAGGCACCGTACAATCATATGGATTTCATAGAACCAAATTTTTAAAACCCTAAAAAAACACCCAGAAACTTTTTTTCAGCAAAATATAGAGTGCCTTATATGAAAATAGGGTTTTTTGGGCCTTCTGAGCGCAATGGTGAGGTTAGTTTTGGCCAAAAAAGCTCTGAAACTTCTATTTTTCTTCATATAAAAAAACTCTTGAAACCTTCACAGATCTGGCTTCCCCAAACCAAATTCAGCCAAACAAAAGATAGATCTGCCTTTTCCATCTACTCTGAATCCAATGGAATACTCCGTTTTACACAAAAACACACCCAGCAAATGGCTCTTGCTAAAAAATTTCTCTAAATTTGAGAAGGGGCTTGCAGATCCACTTTGATACCATGTTGAATTTGATAATTAATTCAAGCCACAAAGATCACCTGCAAAACCTAAGATTTACCTTCCACAAGAGAAAAAAGCAAAGAGGAATAATTTGCACAATAAAGATGAATTAATGAAATGGATTAAAGAATTACATGTGAGAACTTGCTTTTATATCTGCAAGTTAGAGAAAAACCCTAATATGACTTAAGAATAACCTAAGACTAAAATTAGCCCTAAGTAAACTTAATAAAGTGTAATTAAATATTTAATTACACCAACACTAACCACTTTTGATCCTAAAGATCACACTAAGGTGTGAGAGGATAGCATAAATGACCTACAATCACATTTTTTGAGACATGTAGTGAGTAGCTTTCTAGGGCTAATTGCTTACTGGTGCATCATAAGTGATGAATGATTGAATGGTTCCTATCTAGGTTTGAACAAGGTTTGCTAGGGATGTTCTCGATATACTTGAAGGCACCTGAGGCCAAAGTCCATGCATGGGAGTGTTATCTAAGGCATGTGATCTAGGTCAAATCCCTTATCACTTCACCTTGTCCCCTCAAGTGGACAACAAGGTTTTGCCAAAGTTGATAGCTCATCCTTTGAGGTGAATATTTTGATTCTCCCCTCAATTTATATGTATCTCATCAGAATGCATGGGCTTGGGTTGCCACTTGGTGATGAAATTTGAGCTAGGATTTCTAAAAAGAAATAAAAAAGGACTAGATGTTTTTTATTTCCAAAATCTTCTTGTGGCACAAGGAAAGAGCATACACACCTAGCCTTTTGGGATGAAAACAAAAAAGTGAATAAGGAGGTGTTTTGATTCCCAGAATCACCTTTTAGTGCAAGGGAAGAGCATACACACCACTTAATCACCCAAACACATTAAACAAAATGCATTAATCCTTAATAAAGCAAATGTGCAACTAACAACTAGTGGGTAAATAAATCTTTGACAAGCATAAGATACACCCACTGTAAATGTTAGTAGTTTTGCATAAAAGGGATTGGACCCATGAATTTGATGTACAAAGGGGTTTAGCACAAAAATGTAAACAACAAACCAAGATTAGTCAAGAGGTAAAAAATGGACAGAACCCAAGAAAAATGTGAAATGATAAATGACAAAATGCATGTGCTGCAACAAGCTATGCATGCACTCAAATAGAAAATGCATATGCAATATAATGAACATAAATGTCAAAATAGAATTTAGATCATTTACTAGTACTTACCTCACATGTGCTTAGGAATGAAATAAATGTGCTGAATCATGAGACAGAAACACTAACCTGTAAATGCACATACTGATTCATTCAAACCTACACATCAAACGAGAAAAATCTACAAACAACAAGAAAATATTAAACCCTCAAGGTCAAGGTTAGATAAAATGATTGAAAACACAGTAGGTTAGAAGTAAACAAGGTTGCAAGAATAGAATGGGGCAAAACAAATTAGTCATAAACAACAAACAAGTTATACTACTATTAGAAATGTTTGTGTCGAATCAGGAGATAGACATGCCCAGTGTTTTACGAATGCATTGATCTATAGATGTATGCATTGAAACATTTAGGAAGCATGAAAATGACCATGAACCTACAAAAACATGATAAATTTTCCTATAAACAAAAGGTTAAACTTGTAAAATGTCATGAAACTCTTAAACTTGCAATATAAATTGCAAAAACCCGCAAAACAACAAGAATAATGATGAAAATCATGTTAGGTTAGAGGGATGAAGTTCTGCATAGCAGATGAATGCACATGTCAATTCGTGAGACGCACATGCCAAACTACAAGTGAATGCGCTGAAACACAAAGGGCCTACGTTGAACTATGAAGGCTTGTGAGAAAAAGCTTGAAAACAAGCTAAGAAAAGATGATTAGTTAGGGACATGGGTTCCATTGGGTGTGCCAAAATATAAAAAAACACAAATTGACAAAGCATACAAAGCCTATTCTAAACTACACTAAATCAAACACTTTGAATTGAGCAAAGGGAAAACCGATGTTAATAAAAATAAAGTTCTCACCAACACAAACCATTGATACAATGGATGTGCTCAATGGATTTGTGGTTGTAAGGAAGGATGTTGGTTGTTCTATGATCTTGTAGCATGTCTTTGCATTCAACTCACATATGAAATATGCTAAGGGGATGTGGTATTTATAGATTTAGATGAATGAGGATCAATGGATGAAATGAGATCTTGGGAATGGAGGGCTAGGGTTGATTGAGAGCTAAGAGTGCATGAGAAGCTACCAAGTAACACTTGGCGATTGGCACATATGATTAGGCCCATGATCTAAGGGATTTAGATGGTGGGGATTTTCTAGGTAGAAATAGAGGGATGAGATTGAATTTTTTTGAGAGCCATGTGCAAGGTTGACTTGGCTAATGATGATTTGGAATGTGTAAATGATTAATTAATTCATTAAGGAATATTTTAATCAACTAATGATTGAGGTGGAAAATAGATGAACTAAATATATATTGCTTATTTATTTAACTTTTGGGAGAATAACATAGGAGTAATTGGATTTAATTAAATAAATGTTGATTTATTTAATTAAGATTGGACATTAAAAGAAGTGTTGATTTGATGAATTAATTAAGTAAATGGTTATAATTTATTTAATTAATAGTGGCAGAAGGGGTTAATTTATTAATTAAATAATCAAGGATCATTTAATTAATATCAAAAGAATAATTAGATTATTTAATTAAATAAATAAAATTTAATTAATTAATTTTAGAAGAATGATTACAGATTGAACTAGTGACAATAGAAATGTTGGGAGCTATTTTTAGGTGTCTACACACCCAAATGATCCTCTTGTGTGTGTTGTCAATTTTGGTTGTATAAGTCATTTATGATCTATGCTGTTGCCAATAATTTTTTCATAGGTGAAATTTTTGGCTCTACATTTTTATTGGGCCAAGGTTGTACGCATGTTTGGGTGTAGTTGGGAGTGTTATGGGGTGATACAAACTTCCAAAAGTTTAGAGGCCAGGTAGCATAAATGACAAAGCACGTGCAAGCATTATTCATGGACTATTTTTGGTAGACCATTAGCCTAAGCATTATTCTTGTGCATGGTAGATCTAAATGCAAAAAAGACCATAAAATAAACATTTATAGTAATCTCAATGTTTGGATGAAGCATTTATTGGGCATTAACCTTGTAGTTTGCATTATCTTCTGGCTAAAGCTTTGCGTGTTTTGGAACGGTGGGGAGTTTTTTCTAGCAAGTTAGTTGTTGCATTGTGTTTTTTTGTAAAGAGTGATGCCTATAGAAAAGAAAGCATGTTGAAGACTATTTAAAGGTGCTAAGGGAGAATGGATGGTACTAGCAAAGGCACCAAATCACAATGTTGAAGTATGCAATATGGCATGGGAAGCTAGGGCATTGTTGATCATGCTTTGTAGAGAAGTTCATGAGCACATGGGTGAGTCGGCTCTACCTAATATCACTCCCTTACAAATTCGCATCCTTTGAACCACTTAGGGAAGGAGCATGGGTCATTGATCTTGGGAGATCAACCACCATTGACTCTTGAGAAAAGGTTGTGGACTTTAATAGATATATGCCTAAGGGTTTTATTGTTGTGCATGCCATTTCAACCAATGGTGCAAACTTACCTTTGAGAACTCTTGAAAATACTTTGAAAGGAGTGAAGGTTGTTGGACTTGCTAGATCTATAGTTGTTGAGTGTTCCCAAAAGAAACAAAGTTGTGACCATGCCATGGATGCATATGTCTTGTAAGCTTGCTTTGCATATTTACTTCATGCAAAATCCTATCTAATAGACTACCCTTTGACTATTTGTAAACCTATAATTCTTTGAAGGCAAATCCGGTGGCTCTAGATTAATCTCACATAACATGAATTTGATCTATGAGCTGCAAATATGTACTTCTACAAGCTGGTTTGCTCCAATCTATGTTGTCTATTAGTGCTAAAGGATTGGCAATATTTAGAAATACATTGGGGAGATTATTGAATTGTGAGGGATCACATTCTCCTCATTTAACTCCCTTGAATGGTTGGATTTATGACCTTGAAAATGTTAATGAAAAACAAGAAAACATGCAAGTCATTTAGGATACAAATTCTGATGCAATTATTGTTCTTTTTATTGTGCGCCAAGTTGATGTTCCCACTAAATGCTCCTTGATGTTCTAGATGTTGACTAATTATTGGATGTGAATTAATTCTCAAGCCTCAAATGAATGTCTTTAAACACCAAGACATAACAAACCATCACAAAAACATGTGCCAAATTGACTCCCAACATTTACATGGAATGGGGAGAAGTCAATCTTTTGAACTTTAAAAATTTGAATTTTAGGTTAGATATGTCATGTGGGATCACTCCCATGCATCATGGAATTGACCTAGGATAGGGGAATGTAGATTTCAAGGTATAGATCAGGCATATGGGGATCGAGCCTAATAATGTTGTGAATGTGTAGGAATTGGTGCAGATGAGGTAGAGATAAGGTCAAATGCATGGGAATATGTGAAAGTGGGAGTAAATGAGGATGGACAAGGATTGGTAAAGGAGCCAAACTTAGCACAAGAGTCTGCCACATGTCACTATGTAATCATATTAAGACATTTTCTCAAAATAGGTCCAAAACTAAATGGGAATTGGCATGGGTATGCAAATGTCACCATTACAAATATAATTATTAGTGTCATTAAAGGCATGGTATGTTGGTTAAGGATTGATGTTGCTATTCTTGCCACCTAGATTCAAACCTTTGTTGGGCCATTGAACTAACAAGCTTCGTGCATGTGCTAGGTTGCTATACTTAAGAATAAAGTCCCCCATTTATAATCCCACTAGTTAAGCTTGATTAACTTCTAAGTTCATGAATACAAATTATAAAATTGACCATTTTTAAAAGAAGAAAAAACTGTTAATTTGAAATATAAATGACAATCATAACATGTTAGATTTCCATGAGAAGGCAATCATAAATTTACAATTTGATGTTAAAGAAATATACAACATCAAAACACCTGATAAATTTAATAAAAGACAATGATGCATTTAATAGGTCCCATTAATAATTCCCTCTTAAAATAGTCTGCAAAAAATGCAAGTGACGAATGGTAAAACAATTTACAGAATAGGTGGATCTGTAACTTTGCAAGGCAGTGTAAAGCAGAAAAATTATCTACATGCAATTGAATGAAAATTCATGATAGGTGGCATCTCTCGTTTAAGATTTACTACTAACCATATTTCCACCAACACACCCATCTTATGAAATAATCTCTCTAAAATAATTGAGATTGAGGTGGGCAATTTTCATGGGAAAATCCACTATATGTTTTCAAATGTTTTGAATTTAGCTGGAGGTAAGCCAACGGAGAAGAATGCCAAAACAAAGCCGGCCTCACCATTGAAGTCCTCACAATTCTCTATAATGCAACCTCTGCTCATCCTATAAATACACGCTTTCTAACAACTTCCCTTCACTCCCAAACATTTAGAGTTCTCCCTTTCTACAGTATTAATATTGGGAAAGCGATGGAATTTAATGGAGCTTGTTTGATGGAAATTTTAGTGGCATTCAGTCACCATGCAAAATTGCATGCAAAAGTGCCACTTGTGCTTTTATGCATGGAGATCTATCTTTAGATTTGATCAGTTTTTGCATGTGTTTTTTTGTGATTACTTAAGGTTGTCGAGCTTGAATGCCAAGGCATGAGAAAAAGTTTTGTAACTGCGAATTTTCTTCTGAGAATAGAATTGAGAGATCTTTGCCTGTGATTTTTTCATGGTATATTACCAGGTTTTCCATGTAAATCTGTGTTGTCTATTTTGTGCTTTTATTGCTAATTCACTATTATTTCAATTCTACACTATTTATTTTTCTAACAGTTGGTATAAGAGCACACGGTTTTGTGCATAAATTATTTTGTGGGTTTTTTGTCTTTGTGAAAAGCAATGACAAGAGGCATGGTTACCAGATTTGAGGTTCAAAAAATTGATGGTTCCAATTTTGCTTTGTGGAAACTAAGGGTCAAGCCTTATTGGTGAACGATGGATGTGCCTTGGCTCTCAAGGGGACAACATCAAAACCTGTAGCCATGAAACAAGAGGATTGGGATGAGAAAGATAACATGGCTAGAGCTACAATTTAGTTATCTCTAGATGATTTAGTTTTATTCAATGTCGCAGAGGAGAAAACGACACATGACTTGTGGAATAAGATGGAAAAGCTACACGAGACCAAGTCATTGGCTAATAAAATTCTGTTATGACGACAATTGTACAATTTGAGGATGCATGATAGTTCTTTAGTCACAGATCATCTCAATAATTTCAACACACTAATTAGCAAGTTGGCTTTAGTGGAGGTGAAAATTGAAGAAGAGGATAAAGCAGCTATACTATTGTGCTCTTTGCCTGAAACTTGGGATCAACTAGTTATGGCACTTAGTAACTCAACACCGAAGGGGAAACTTGTTTTTGAAGATGTGGTAGCCATAGTAATTTCTGAAGATTCAAGGTAGAAGACATCTCAAGGGACTTCTTCTTCCTCTGATGCCCTTTTTGCAAGGAGCAGAACTCCAGAAAGAGAGAAAGGTGATCGTGGATATGCTAGGTCAAAATCTAAGGGGCGGAAAAGAGTTAAATGTTGGAACTATGGAAAAATAGGGCATGTCAAAAAGGACTGCAGGTTGCCGAAAGCAAACAAAGAAAATCCTAGCTTGCAGCCATTAGAGACAAATACAACAGAAGATGAAGCACCATTGGAAGATGGAGAGGTTTTGTCTGCTAATCTGAGAGGTTCATTTCATCATGTTTGGATCATTGATTCTGGTGCCTCTTTTCACATGACTCCTCACAGGGATTGGTTTTCTTCTTACCAGTCATGTGAAGGAGGTATGGTTTACATGGGAAATGACAGCCCGTGTGAAGCTATTTGTGAAGGAGAGGTCAAAATCAAAATGTTTGATGGGATTGTAAGGACTCTTCAACATGTAAGACATGTAGCAGGCTTGAAGAAAAATCTACCGTCACTTGGAGTATTTGATGAGCAAGGTTACCGATTCAGTGGAGAAAATAGCTATTTGAAGGTAACAAAGGGAGTGTTGTTGGTGCTAAAGGGAGAAAAGATTGGAAATCTCTACAGGCTAGTTGGAGAAACTTGTAGTGGAGAGGCTACAGTGGTATCAAATGCAGAAATGGATTCATTATCTACTTGGCATCAAAGGTTAGGCCACATGAGCGAACATGGTCTAAAGGTACTGCTAGATAGAAATCTTCTCCCAGGTGCTAAATCTAGAGATTTGAATTTTTGTGAGCATTGTTTGTTTGGAAAACAGAATAGGTTGAGTTTTTCTAGTTGCACTACCAGAAGTAAAGAAATTCTAGATTTAATTCATTGAGATACTTGGCAAGCACCTATTACATCAATTGGGGGGTAGTCATATTTTGTTTCATTTATAGATGATTGTTCCCGTAAGGTGTGGATTTATCTGTTGAAGAAGAAATCTGATGTATTTTCTTATTTTAAGAAGTTTAAAGCTTTGGTAGAGAATCAGAAAGGTAAGACAATTAAGTGTCTTAGAATAGATAATGGAGAGGAATTTTGTTCAGGTGAGTTTAATAAGTTTTGCAGTGAGCATGGTATAGCAAGGTAGTTGACGGTTCCTAGAACACCACAACAAAATGGTGTTGCTAAAAGGATGAACCATACAATTATGGAAAGAGCTAGATGTATGCTGAGCACTGCTGGATTGGAGCAAAAATTTTAGGCTGAGGCTATTAATACAACCTGTTTCTTGATTAATAGATCACCCACTACAACTCTAGATCATCAAATTTTTGAAGAAGTTTGGACAGGTAAACCTGATGATTATTCCTTTCTTTGTATTTTGGTTCTAATGCTTATGCTCATATTCCCAAAGAGGATAGGAATAAGCTAGACATGAAGTCCACGAAATATATTTTTCTTGGCTATGCATAAGGTACAAAGGGGTATAGGTTGTGAGATACTGCTGCCCGTAAGATTATTATTAGCCGAGATGTTTATTTTAATGAAAAGTCAGTGCAAAGAAGTAAAGAACAACAAAGTATAGAAACTGTTCCAGTAGAGGTGGAAAAGTATGATGCTAATTTGGAGGTGCTAGATGAAAATCAGCCACCTGTTCATGAAAATCAACAAGATAATAATCAAAATCAGTTATATGATGAGGTTGAACAACAACCAAATGATCCATAGGGTAACACATTACCCCTTTCTGAGGAGATCCACTAGAGTTATCAAATCACTAGCAAGGTATTCTCTTAATTGTAATTCAACTTATGCTTTACTTACTGATGTTGGTGAGCCTAGCTCATATCAGGAGGCTTGTGAAGATGAAGAAGCAAATAAATGGAGAGAAGCCATGGATGAGGAGATGAGAGATTTACATAAAAATAAAATGTGGGAGCTTGTGTAATTGCCTAAGGGGCGAAAAGCTATTGGCAACAAGTGGGTCTTCAAATTGAAAAGGGATATAAATGATCATGTGGAGCGATATAAAGCTCGGTTGGTGGCCAAGGGGTATGCACAAAAATATGGTATTGATTTTGATGAAATATTTTCACTTGTAGTGTGGTTAAGTATAGTTAGAGTTGTTCTGGCTCTTGTTGCTAGTCTTGATTTGGAGTTACAACAATTAAATGTTAAAACAACTTTCTTGCATGGTGATTTTTCTGAAGAAATTTATATGCTACAACCGGAAGGTTTTGAGGAAAAAGACAAGGAGAATCTAGTATGCAGGTTGAACAAATCGTTGTATGGTTTGAAATAGATGCCAAGGTGTTGGTACAAGTGATTTGATTCCTTTATGATGAGTTTGGGTTTTAGTAGATGTGAGGCTGAACATTGTGCCTATTTTAAAAGGTATGAAGATGGTAGTTTCATTATTTTGCTTTTGTATGTTGATGATATGTTGGTAGCAGGTCCCAACATGCAGAGAATCAGTGGGTTAAAAACTTAGCTTGCTAGGGAGTTTGAAATGAAGGACTTAGGAAATGCAAATTAGATTCTTGGAATGAGGATACACAGAGACATAAAGAAAATGAAATTTTGGTTGACAGAGAAGACTTATGTGGAGAAGATTTTGTAGCACTTCAATATGCAAAGTGCACAACCAATTAGTACTCCATTTCCTACTCATATTAAATTGTCTTTGGAATAGTGCCCTAGCATAGAAGCGGAGAAGACACAGATGTCTTGTGTACCATACTCATCAGCAGTTGGTAGTCTTATGTTTGCTATGGTGTGCACCAGACCAGACATTACACAAGCAGTGGGAGTAGTCAGTCGTTTCATGGTGAATCCAAGTTGTGATCATTGGATGACTATGAAGTGGATTCTTAAGTATTTGAGGGGCACTTTTGATGCTGCTATTTGTTATAGTGGGAGTAGTCTTCAAGTTAATGGATATGTGGATGTGGATTTTGGTGGAGATAGAGATAAGAGAAAATCTACTACATGTTATGTTTTCTCCTTAGTAGGAGGTGCTGTTAGCTGAGTTTCAAAGTTGCAGACAATGGTGGATTTGTCTACTACTGAAGTAGAACATATGGTAGCGACACATGCTAGCAAGGAGGCAATCTGGCTTCATAGACTCTTGGGTGAATTGTAGGTAAAGTAGGATAACATGGTGTTACATTGTGACAACCAGAGTGTTTTACACTTAGCACGAAACTCAGCTTATCATGCCAGAACGAAACATATTGATGTACATTATCACTTTGTACGTGAGGTGGTGGAAGGAGGACAAGTCTCTTTGGCTAAGATACACACTGATATAAATCCAATAGATATTTTGACGAAGCCTACTAGTAGAGAGTTCATATGGTGCAAAACTTCTTTTGGCGTGCACATCACTTGATGATAGGCAACGACGGCATTGATCTTTCAATAGGAGGAGTTATTCGCAAGGCAGAAACTTGACTTCAAGTGAGAAATTGTTGAAATGTGAAGTCAGTTTTACTTATTCCAGCAGTGACGAGCAGTCGACATGAGATCTCATCTAGTGACCTAGGTACTCGCCTGGCGGGGCCGAAGGCCAAGGAAAGGAAACTTGCAAGGTTGTTGGATAGGGGGTTGTAGGAGGGCTGGGTGTAGCCCCACTGCATGCTGGAAATTTTTTTTGGCTATGTTCCACGTGTACACCATGCAAAATTGCATGCAGAAGTGCTACTCGCACTTTTATGCATGGAGATCTATCTTTAGATTTGATCGGTTTTTGCATGTGCTTTTTTGTGATTACTTAAGGTTGTCGAACTTAAATGCCAAAACATGAGAAAAAGTTTTGTAACTGCAAATTTTCTTCTCAAAATAAAATTGAGAGATCTTTGCCCGTAGTTTTTTCTTGATATATTACCAGGTTTTTTACGTAAATCTTTTTGTACTTATTGCTAATTCACTATTATTTCAATTTTGCACTGCTTATTTTTCTAATAATTATCTACGATCTTGATCTTCGCACTGATTTCCTTATTCTGGCGGGGCAGAACTCATTTAATTTGACTGGCGATTTCTTCACTTTCACGAGATTTCAAGAATTGCCATCCATTAATTTGATGGGGCAGACGACAACGAAAGTGACAAAGGCAGCAACGGTAGAGTTTTCGGCGCTGGACGGGTTGGGCTTCTGAACTTCTCTTACTTGTTGAGGGATCTCTTCTCGTTGGAGTGGTGGACACCACGGGAGAGCTCTTCAAGCAGACCCTCACTTCGGGGGATTTATTTGTGTTTCCCAAAGGACTCCTCCATTTCCAAATGAATACAGATAATGATTACTTAGCCACGGCTGTTTCTACCTTTGGGAGGTATCACTGATGATGTTCTGGCCAAATCATTCAAGACAAACGTCTACATTATTGAGCAGCTCAAGGCTGCCCTAAAACCTTAGAAAAACCTGATTACTTGGTTTCTTCCCACCTTCAGCCTTGACCTCTAACAGAATAATGTTTTCTTTTCTTTCCTCTTTCTTAGCTTGAACAATTTTTTTAGTTTCCTTGCTTGCTTCCTGTGCTCCTCACCATAATTTCTAGAGACTTTGGCAAATTGGTTTCATTGGTTTAGTTTGCAATTATTCATTCTGTATTGCTATGTCTAAACACATTAACAACTGCCTACGATCATTCTTCACAATGTTAAATTCAAGATGTGAGACACACTCTCTTGAGATGATACTCAGCTATAAACCTAAATATTAGTTTACAACCAATGCATTGCTTCCCATTCTAGATCTACCACAACCTCAACATAATCAAGATGCAAGAGTATTTCAAAAGCACACATGATTTTTTGAGACCATGGCTGCTCACACCAAAAGGTGGAAGGATAAAAAGATACCTAGGAACTTTGCTTTACGTTGATTGCATTTGCTACTCATAAGTGCATTAGATTGCTTGTATTTTCTACTCACTTTGTTAGCCACAGCCTCGTGGATTGCACTATTTCAGCACTAGAATTTCAGTAGCAATACAGACTTCACTTCGTCTGCCACTTTCTATCACAGTTTTTTTTTTTTGTGTGCAATGGATTTTCCCATAAGTTTATGAGAACACACTAAATTATATTAAAAAAACACAGGTAGATACAAAGCATTGTTTTAACTTTTTAATGATGATATTAATATTACAATCACCAACAAATTTATAAAATCTTAAATGGAGACTTCTACTAAATTTTGTGCCTATAAATGCAAATAAAGAAGCTATCTCCAAACCTTTGTATAGTGTCATCGTGCACACCTACCATGGACTTAGCCTCCTTCCTACAGTGCTGCATCCTTTGGAAGTGGGTGCGAAAGCGGTGAGAGTAAGAAGGGAAATATAGGTGAATTGATAAGATCGTGACCAAAGGGCGGTGGGGAAATAATGGCACATGGGTGAAAATTATGTTGGACGCCTGTTGTGATTGAAGAGTCAGCGTGTGAATGTGAAATTCAGGAACAACTGCACAAACTAAAATTTTGTTTTCTTTTAAGTATCAAAACACATTGCTCTATGCCTAGCCTTTTGGATAACTTAGGTGTCTTATTTGTCGAGTCCGTTTTTCAAGTTATATTATCATTTGAAAGTGAAATGCATAGGAGGATGCTTTATCATATTTAAAAATACAAAAATTTTAAGTAATGAAGAACATGCATAAAAGTAATTAAAATAGCTAATACAAACAAATATATCAGAAATAATACAACTATGGTGGACAAAAATCATCCATAAATTGAAGTGAAGAAGAGATGTTATGGTTGCAACTTTATGTTTCAAAGAATAATGATGATAGAGTAATACAAAATTGTAATGATGGCTATAAAATACAATAAGAAAAATGTCAAACCCCATACTTGCTTGCAAATAATATGTACATTTAACTTATACACAGCTAATATGGTATAAGAACTAAATTACAATATTCCTTAGAATGATCATAAATGACTGTTTTATTATATGAAATGCTGTAATTAGAACAACCCACATGAACAAATACATCAAGGAGACAATACAAGTATGGTGGACAAGAATCATCCATAAACCTGCACCACTTCACTCTTGGGGAATAATATTTGTTGATTGTGGGCAACAAAGAGAGTCTTGAGATACTTCTAGCTATCAATTTTAAGCATCTTTTCTACAACAGGAAGGCCTAAAATCTCTCTTAATGGTTTGCACTGATATTTGCACCTGCTTAGTCATAATATGTCAGCGTTGCATCCAATCAAACAATCACTTGCACTCTTCTAAACATGACCTACCTATCTTTCAATAATAAAGAAGAAAGGAAAGTAAAAAGAAATTCAATCATACTAGTTTCCACATTGTGCAATCACTTTAACTTTGGTCCGTAATGTTGGTAGCAATGCCAAAAATTGTAGTTCTATTTTTGAGAGGACATGTGGTTGTTTGAGTAATTAGTTAAAATTTAGTTCTAGATGCATCATTTACTGATCGCTTACAAGAATTTTCATCCCAACAATCTAGTTCTATATGCATGCTTTGCTGAAGGATTGCTGAAATTTTGTTTTCATCCTAATTTTCAAACTGTTTGAAAGACATAGGCCACAAGCCATTCAACTAACACCATACAATAGGTATCTTATAGTTGATGGCAAGGAATGACTTCCTGATCAAATTTACTAAACAACCTGCAATTACATGAGAATTCATGCATAGCATGCAACTTCCTACAAGAAGATCATGATGAAATCCATGAAATTGATTATAATATAGAGGTCCACAAACAATGGATCATCACTATCCTGCCAATGTCAAGGCAAGCAAGAGTTATATTGCATAGTTCTGATTCCAATACTTAATACAGTAAAAATTCTTTCTTAAACCAAGAATAACATCTGATTGAAAACTATTCAGAACATAACCATGTAAATTAATGACTTTTAGTCTTAGTATTGACCGATCAATTCGTAAAGGCACCGCCTAGCAAAGAAAAAAATAGGGTAAAAAGAATACGAACGAAACCGTCTTATTGGACAACCGGAGAATGACTATCGGAAAGAACATAAAAGTAGTGACTGACTGTCAAAATGTTAGACAAAACTGATTGATCAAACTATGAGTGATGCCTGCAGAGGCTAAAGACAAAGCCATCACATCTAAACCCAATTGAGAGCTACTGTTGTTCGTCATTGCAAGAGCACTGAAAAACCTTGACAAAGGGGAAAAAAACAAAAAAAAAAAGAGAAAAGAGAAGCATAAAAGGTCTCTGGAGGACCTTGGTGTGGTTTACTATTCGATAACATAGAAGGTGGCAAAGCTAATTGGTCAAATCAACTGAGATCTGTTTGTGTTGCTCATCGTTTTGGGTGATGTGGATAATGAAAGGCAACTAGGATGTTCTATTGTCATTGTTACAACTTGTGAATTACATCTTCAAAAAGTGGACGATCAAACTATTAGGAATTTGTAGGTCAAATAAAACCAATTCCACATAACCCAATAGGAGAAAAAGATGCAGCAAATAACTATAATGCAAAGATCAAATGAACAATCAACAAGATAATACAAGATATACCGAGGAAAACCCTCAAGAGGGAAAAACCTAGCCTCCAAAAGCATCCACACTCATATGTATTATTCAGCAATAAAGATATTACAATACATGCCATGAGTCTCCATGAATACCTCTGAACCATCAAGCACCTCCAATGCATCCTCCATGTATCTAACCATGAATCCACACATCATCTGCCATGCTTCACAATATGCACTTACAAGAGAAACTCAATACAATGACAACCTCTCACAAACCTCCAATCCACCTACAATGAAATAGCCAACCTTTACCCAAACCACTAACCATGTGCTTGCTTTTATAGACCAAGCTCACACAAATACAACTTGTGGTATTGGATAAAACCATATGTTCCAAAACCATGGATACACAAAACCATTGAACCACTTATTTAATGTTGGTACTACATTTTTTCCCAATAATTAAATAATACAAATAATATCCCAATGTTACATACAACTTTTACAAGTGGAATGTGGTTAAACACATCAATTAAGATGCACCACAAATAAATATTTATTTTACATGAATAAAATAATATAATATTATGCAAGGTGTACAACACCTATTTCCCAACATTATCCCACTTGTTGTATACATTGCATAAGGGTCAATCCATGAAATACATCATCATATGCAAACATGAAATCACATGAATCTCCAGCATGCTCTCATGCTCCATCAAGATACCTGCAACAAAATCAAAGTGACCACCATCTCAAGCAAGAAATCCTCTCATCCTCTAACATGCCACCTATGGAAGAAAAGGAACATGCCAAGGTGAAGATGCACCAATCCAAAGAACACAAGTATAAAATTCAAGTGATAACAAAAGGCTCCAAGCTACTGCCAAAGGTAAAAAACCCACATGACTGGAAATAGCACTTACAGTATATTCTAATACATCCAACCATCCATACCTCGTAGGTATCAACAACATCAATAAACTCATACCAACAACATATCCAACCCATATACCGCAATCACGAGCTCCATGTATAAAACCTGTCAATGAAGAACACATACATCTAGGAACTCCCACTGCATGGGTAATGTCAAAGCTAAAAATAGATCCAAGGCATATCAAGTCTATCAATCAACAAGTTCAAACCAAGGTGTGGCTCATCAACAAGCCAATGTAGTATCAAGAACAATCGCAATGATCCACACATGCATGATAAATCATTACATACTCTCTCACAACATGTCACCATAACTCTCCCAAGTCAAACCATATCAACATGATCCACCAGGAAGTAGCCATAAGACAAAGAGAGAAAACATGTAAATCATAATATCCTTCTACAAACACCTCAAAGTGCTAAGCTGTGTCAAGTATGATCTCCTCTACAACCCCAAATGAAAAGCCTCAACAACACCCAACCATTCAATATCATAAGATCAAATGAACATATGTAACATGTAACCAACATGGATGTAAGCCTCTCTAATCAAGGTAGATCAAACTCATAATCATTCCATAACTAGGAATAAGCCCAATCACATCTCCTAAACTCCTCATAATGAACATCATAAATCAAACCATATGAACAAGGAGATAACCATGCTAACATCCCTCAAATGAACCCTCTAGAACCAACAACTGTAGCTCAAGATCCATATCTATGAGAAGATAACGCATAAAGAAAAATGCATCTAAAAGGATGGGCAATACCTCGTAGATGATAAACTGCCTAGTAAACCAAGAGTGGGGAATGAGAATGCTCCTCTAGGATACACCAAGCCACAATGACTCTCCAAGAACAATCTCCTCTAGGTCCATATCCAGCTGTAAGGCTCCTTAGTCTATCTGCTGAAACCTCCAATGAGTAACCATCTCAAAAAGTGTTTCTAATCACAAGAGAACTCCAGCCTCACCTAAGTCTCCAAGTATCCATGAGCACCTCCATGATCAATCCATGCCAAACTCCAAATGCAACATCACACTATCATGAAGCTCCGAAGCAAATGACCAAAGTACTCAATACCAAGAGAACCAACTAGATCACTGTCAATGCTCCTTCTGCACATCTGCATAATCAAGAAGCCCATCATGACATCATGATCTAACCATCTCCTCCAAGGAGATCACATGCAACAATGCATACATCCTGTCTCAAGAGAACCTGTATCATGCCAAAACTCTAACGCGCGATCAAGAGTCCAAGACACAATATCAACATCTCTAAATCAAGGATCAACATGTCAAACTGACAAATTAGAAACTGACACCTCAACCAAAGACTCAAAAATTCCATGGTAAACCAATATGTCAACATCTCTAATCATATGAAGATAATCATCTCTTGACAATGGAACTTAGGATGTCAAAGTACTCTCACTGAAACAACAATCATAATCCAAGAGTCTCTCCAAGACACCCACAACCACTGTAGAAGATCATCCATCACAAATGATGAATCCACATTACTGCCAAAGCTCCCACTGAATCATCATACCAAGCTACCCATGACAACAAAGTAACCATCTCCTAAATGAATATTATCCATGGCCCTAAACCAATCAAGGAATCCCTCTATAACATCAACAACTCCCAAAAGGTCGAGTAAACCAAAATCTCCAAACCAAGAAGATAAAACCATCACTGTCAAAAGCTCACATAAAACCATGTATCCAAGATCTCCATGACATCATAATAAACATGCTAAAAGTCCCAACAACTGACTATCTAGGCACTTTAATCATCCATCCTCTCATCCCAATGCGACATACCAATGTACAAATGACCACATACAAGGCCAACTAATAAAGTTCGCATAAACACTAAATTAATCTCGTGGATATAGACAGTCCACACCTGAGTCATCCCACTATAGTCAAGGGGTAGCTAATCCACAAAACTACATAACTCATAGATCCAAAACAAATGTAACATGCAAACTCATCATCACACTAGTAATATGCAAACCAAAATATCAAAGAAGATAACCTATAGACTCCAAGACTCAAACACCAAATCAACGCTAGATTTGATTTGCCAACAAGTTCACAAATGAGTAACCATAGTCAAGGAACTAATCAAGCATGCAGGAGATAAGAACAATCCCCTAAAACAACACCACAACACCACCTGTAATTATGAATCAAACATCATAACCCATACATATCAATCACATACATGATCATGTCGTGCCAATGCAAAAGTGTACCTGCATATCCATGACACCATAATAATCATCATCGCTGTACCTAGACTCAACTCCCATTGAAACGAGACTCCAAGTCTCACATATGTATCAACCATGTCCTTAAACCAAAAGACAACCTATGTACCTATCTCCATCAAAGTACAAACTCTAAAAACACCTATAAACCTATATCTGGAAGCACCAAATCTAAAAACCTGCTATACCATACTGATGGTCTCATAACAACATGCACTCCCATAAGTTTGTGCCCAAAAAATCCATCCGAATGCACTCATAAATACACTCTGAATCTCAGGCTCCTACAAGTGATCAAATAAGTTCCAATCTCTCTCTGCACACCAAACTAAAAATCTACATGATCCAAACTATAGTACACTATAATAGTTCTCCAACGCCTATCCAAAATTGAAAATCTGATTCCATATGCAAAAGTTATGAACATAAAACTGTCCCGGAGCAATGCCTAGCTTAAGAAACCAAATTTTGACAAAATAGAAAAATCTGATCATAAAACCTATACAGTTGCATAGTGGTCGAAGAGAGCTTTTTGTCGCATATAAGAAGTCAAAAAACTAATGCCGTATGTGAAAGTTATGCCTCTCGGAAGAAAATGCCCTCTGAGGGCTAAAAGAGGACCCCTGGCGGGGCCCACTCGTACTGCTGATGTGGCAGTGATGCAAGCGCTGACTGGGTGCTTAGGTGGTGTGCTGACATGGCATATGACTGGGTTGACATCGCATGTCTTTGACCAGTGGATTTTTCTCATGTTTTATCCACGGACCCAAATTGAATTTCAAGGAGGTTTAATAAAAGTTTGAAGTCCGCATTTAAAAAAATATTTTGCTATCAATAAATTTTTCTATGCTATTTAAAGTTTTAATGCCCCAAAGCGCCTGCCGGTGGCCAAAGGACCCCACCCTACCGGCCCGGTCGGACTTTCAGAACCGGGGGTCTAAGGGCTTCCCGAGCCAGCTAGTGCCGACCGACGGGGGCCGATTGATCGTAGTGCTGGCGGTACTGTTGGAGATTGTTTTGATGCAATCATAACAATAAGTTAAAATTCACATATAATGAATTGAAACTATACTTGAAAGATACGAAGGAATCATTTAAGATTCACTTAATCCCAAGTCTACAATGGTCCTGTTGGTCAAATTCAGTTGGTTAATGTGAAGCTGTAATGTTCAAGGGGCCTTACGTAGTTTAGGGTTTCTTTGTGGTTTACTGGACTCAGATTATGCAAAAGATCATAGATATGTCAGTGCTTTTTCATTCCTTTGCATAAAAGTGTTACTGTGCTGCAAAGCTTTAGATGGTTGTCTTGAATTATTGCAGCCTTCCTCTTTATATATTTATGAAAACTTGTCTACTTTTAACTCTGTTGTTCATGCTTTTTCAAATATGAGACAAATTTCCTTCAAATTTCTATGTTTTCAGCTAAATATTTCAGATGGGTTGGGAAAAGTTAGAAAGATCTAATCTAAACCTCATTTACTCTACCGAAGGATCTAATTGTTCTGTTATGCACTATGTAAATCATACAGTAATTTGATCAAATCCACAGTTAAAACCTTAAATGTAAGTTCTGAGCATTTTCACAAACATACATTTAAAATTGCAAGCTCTCAAAGAAAATATTTCAAAACACAAAGAAGAGCAGGAGAACACTCAGAAGATAGATGCAGAACTCCAGATTCTATTGTATTAGAAACAAACAGTCATACATGATTTACAATGTTACAGAACTATCCTCTAAAATGGTGCAGAACCATCCTCTAAAATATCTCTAAATATGTGTCAAATCTGGGTGAAAATATGCCTCTTTCTGAAACCCTAGCAGCTCAGAAGTAAATTCTACAACCTACTTGTCATTACATTTTATCTGCACTTGGGTCTTCTCATTGATGTCCCTTGACTTTCTGCACTTCATCCTTATCTTGTCTCTGCTTTTGAAATTTGATTCTCCCCCCAGGACGTCGTCGCCATTAAGTTTCAGCTTCTTCCTTAGCTACAAACCTGCAAAAAAATAGACCAGCAATAAGTACCATTGATTATTAAACAATGAGAAATAAAATACCTGTTAGATCCAAGTGGGGCTGAGCCAAAATCGCGGCTATTGGGTCAAAACCTACAAAAAACGCGTTCATACTACACAATTGTGTCAAAAACTTACCGGGTCAACCACCACGGACCAAAAACGATGCATGTGCAGGGTCAAAATGTGTCGAAAAACCCTAAAAATCCTATCACTAAACGCCTGTCGCCTATTGGCACCAAAAAAATATCATCGGCGGGCCTTGAAAACTGCCCACCGACCCCCCGTGTCTAGCCAAAAAAATGGCCCCTTTACCTCCTTTTATACTTGAAACGGTGCCGCGGAGAGTGACACTTGTCACGCTCCGCGCGAGGGGCTTTGAAACTCTTTCGAAATCGTTGGGGCACTGTTGAAACTTGCTCGCGGAAGGCGCCACATGGCGTCTTCCGTGCAATCCTTGAAACTACCCCCAAAACCTTGAGACTCTCGCGGAAAGTGACACTTGTCACTATCCGCACGATCGTTGCAACTTTTAGGGACCCTCTGAGACACTTTGAAACTTATTTGCGGAAGGCGCCATGTGGCGTCTTCCGTGCAGTCGCTAAAATATTTGGGGCTCGGCTAGGACATTGACTCTCCATAGAAACTATTTGAAACCCTTGCGGAAAGTGACACTTGTCACTCTCCGTGTGACTGTTGCGACCCTTAGAAACTCTTAAGAAACCCTTTTGAAACTGCCTGCGGAAGGCGCCACGTGGCGTCTTCTGCGTCGTCGCTGAAACCTTAAGGAGCCTGGGTGGGTCATACTTCAGAGTGTGACACTTGTCACACTCTGTGGGGCCGTTGAAACATGTTTGAAAACTTTTTGAAACTTTCGCGGAAGGCACCACGTGGTGTCTTCCGCGCGGCCATTGAAACACTTAGAAACTCTACGTTGGGTCTTGCGGAGAGTGACACATGGCACACTCCGCGGGGCTTTGGAAACTTGTTTGAAACTGTGGCGAAACTTTAAGGAACTTTTGGAAACTATTTGGAGACTATGGCGGAAGGCGCCACGTGGCATCTTCCGTGCAACTGTTGAAACTTTAAGAAACTTTCAGAAAGTGTTGAAGGATCCGCGGATAGTGACACTTGTCACGCTCTGCACTGTTCTTGAAACTTACGGGACTCTCCACGCGACTTGTGAAACTTTAAGGAAACAATCGCGGAAGGTGACACATGGTGTCTTCCGTGATACACTTGAAACTGTTTAGAAACTGTTGCAGAAACTTTGAAGGTCCTGCAGATAGTGACACTTGTCACTCTTCGCGAAGGTGTTGAAACTGCTTAGAAACAGTCGAAGGGACCACAGAGAGCGACACATGGCACGCTCCGCGCTGCTGCGCAACCGTTAGAAACTTTATGGAAACTTTCGCAGAAGGCGCCACGTGGCGTCTTCCGCACAACTATGTTGAAACCTTAAGGAACTTTAAAGGGACCCGCGGAAGGCGCCACGTGGCATGCTCCGCGAAACTTTGAAACTGTTGGAAACTCTTTGGAAACTGCTAGGACTCCTCCGCGCAACTTTGAAACTTTTAAAGGGACTATTGCGGAAGGCGCCACGTGGCATCTTCCGTGCAACTGTTGAAACTTTAAGGGACACTCCGCGGGGCCTTGAAACTTTAGGAAACTTTTTAGAAACTTTTTGGAAACTATTAAATCTCGTGGATGGTTTAAATTTTAAAGGGGCTCGCCGCGGAAGGTGACACATGGCACGCTCTGTGCAGTCGTTAGAAACACTTAGGAACATTTAACGAAACATTTGAAACCCTGCACTATTTAAACCTGATAGTGCATTTTACCAAAATGGGCATAACTTGAAAAATATGGCAAATTTTAAGAAGGTTCAAAAAGTAACCCTAGCTCATTTTTGACAAGGAATCTAACCATACCAGGCACTGGCACTTAAAATGCATTTTCTCACTAATTTTATCAAAGTTTGCAAATTTCACTCTCTTTTCCCTTACCACCAAAGACATACCCACAAAAATAGAAGCAAAAAGCCAAGCCATAGCAGGGGTCCCTATTTTGCTAAGGAGTAAAATGGGGCGTGTTGTGAACATCACAACAACTAGCAACCAAACAAAATAACCAAATTCAAGGCATTCAAGAAAACTAAATGAGATAAATGCATAACTTCCGACTATCCATTTTGCAAATTATTATTCAATCTTGAGACCTAAGGCATTCAATAAGGGTGCATGAATCTTTATTTTTAGTTTAATTATGTGCACGTGATTAATAAGCCTCATCTTGAAGATCGGTTGAACAAACCAGTGACTGACATTAGCCTATGTAGGTGAGGATATTCCCTCATAGCCAACCGGATAGAGCCTTGCTGCCAGTGAGCGTCTATAGCCCCGGCAAGGTTATCGTTACAATTCTCCTAAGTAGAGCCCCACTGCCAGCGAGCGTCTATAGCCCCGGTAGAGTTACTTAGATGGCTTAATCTGGATTTTCAATATAATCCGCTTTATTTATTTATTTATTTATTTATTTTCTGATTTTGAAAGAGGTTTCACAAGATATAGCAATTTGTAGCTTCATGATGCAAGGAGTGGACACTTGCTGAAATTAAGCTGAGAATTGTAATGGTAGCAAGGGTGACCTCTGATTTTTCACCTAATATCTACACTGGTAGGTTCGACAAACCCAATGATTTTAGGTGTGTCATCGTGAGAAACTTGCTTCGAATTCTCAATCACATTTATTGAATACGAAATTTCAGAAGATAAATAACTCTCTACATTCATGATAGTCACAAAAGGTTATGCACAAATTGCAAATAATTAACCTGAATATCCTAAATTTATACTATTTTGGATGGTTGCTAGCCTGCTCCTTAATACTCTAAAGTAAAACAAAGATCCCTGCTGAGGAGACAACAAACAAACCAATCAAACAGATAGACTGTACAAAAAGAAAAAAAAAATAGAAAAAACTGTACAAATAGAAACAAAACAACAAATAGAAAATAAAACAGAAATGAAACTATACAAATAGCTAACCTAAAAAAAGAAAACAACAAAAGAAAAACCGGACATTATTTACACTATATTACACCAAAATGGACTGCTCTTTACCTCAGGCTTGGAAGTAATGTTTCAAATGTTGGCCATTAACTGGCAATGGCACCTCTTCTCCAGTCAAGGTCTTAAGTCTAAATGTATTGTCTCCTATTATCTCTGAGACTTGTAATGGACCTAGCCATAGTTTATCAAATTTTCCATGGCTTCCTTTCTTTTCATGTGCTTTGTCCCAGCATAACACTAAGTCTAATATCCTAAATGTTTTGACTCTTGCCCTTTTATCAAACCACCTCTTAACAATCGCTTGGTGTTTGGCAAACTTCTTGATGGCTTGACCTCTTTTCTCATCTAATTGTAGCATTTGTACTATTCTAGCTTCCCTATGGTCATCAAAGCCTAGATACTCATTGGCAAACTTCCAGGTTGGTATTCTTAGATTTACTAGAAGTATGGGATCAGTCCCATAAACTAAATGATAAGGTGTGCTACCTAAAACTATCTTAAACTTGGTACTATCTACCCATAATGCATATCTTAAGAGGGTATTCCACTCTCTAGGACTCTTTGCAATCAACCTTTTGAATATATCTAATAAGATTTTGTTCGTTGATTCAGCCAATCCATTACCTTGAGGGTAATAATTTGAAGAAAACCTTAAAATGATCCTGTATTCAAATGCCCATTTAGAAAACTTTAAAGAAGAGAAAGCAGGGCCATTATCACATACCAATGAATAGGGAGTTCCAAACTTGGTGATGATGTTTTCTTCAAGAAACTTGATAACTACCTCAGTTGTGGAGAATTTGCAGCAGGTAGCCTTAGTCCACCTTGTACAATAGTCTATTACTGTCAGTATAAATTTGTGTCCTACAGAAGATGGGGGATTGATGACTCCAATAAAATCCAAGCCCCACTGTGCAAATGGTCTTGATTCAATCATAGGTTGTAGTGGATTGGCCTGATTTCTCCCTTTATCTGCTGCAGTCTGACAGGTGTGGCAACTTTTGATGTGACTCTCAGTATCTTTGAACATCGTGGGCTAGTAATAGCCCGCCCTCAGTATTTTGTGTGTCGTAGCTAGATGGGAACCATGGCCGGTTCCGTACTTGTCATGTAGTTCTGTCAACACTTTATCTACTTCAGCTCTGTTTAAGCATCTCAAAAAAATTCCATCATGGTTTTTCCTGAATAGAAGACCTCCTTGCACCATATATTTTTGTGCTTTAACCTTCAAAGCTCTCCTCTGAGAAGCTTTCATTCTATTTGGGTACTTTCCAACTATCAAGAAGGTGTTTAAATCATCATACCAGTCTGATGCGTTCTGGGAATTTAATACGTACTGCTGTTTTATCAAATCTGGATATGTATTTGCTATTGTTTGCACCAACGCTTGTCCTCTGACCAACTTCATGGGAATGATTTCCATGTCAAATTCTTCCAGCGTGGTGATCCACTTGGCTCTTTTTTCTCCAGGTTCATTCTGCATTAGCAACATCTTTACTACTGCGTCTGGCACTATGGCTTTGACCTGGCTGCGCAGAATGTAGTGTCTGAATTTTTTCATAGCCTTCATTAATGCAAATGCTTGCCTCTCGGTGTCTAGATACCTCAACTGTGCATCCTTCAGAGGCACGCTCATAAATGCGATGGGCCTTTCTTCATTGTTTTCACCTTTCTGTGTCAAGGCAGCCGCGACTGAATGAGAAGATGCAAAGGAGTAGATGTAAAATGGGCCTGTGTAGTCTAGACTTGCTAATACAGGAGCATTAGAAATTGCCTCCTTGATATCCTCAAATGCAGCCCTAGCCACAGGCGTCCATTCCATCTATGCATCCTTCTTTAACATGGCATTTAACGGCTGCACGATCTCTGCAAAACCCATGATAAACTTCCGAACAAAGTTAATTTTACCAAAAAATGATTTCAACTCTTTCCTACTATTCGGTATTTGCAAATTTTTTATGGATTCTATTCTATCTGGATCAATTGAAATTCCATCTTCAGAAATGACATGGCCTAATAATTTACCTTCAGTTACGCCAAATATACATTTCTTAGGATTAAGGGAAATCCCATACCTTTCACATCACTTGAGTATTTTCTTGCGATCTTCAACATGAGTGGATGCATCCTTGGAATACACAGTCAAATCATCCATATACACAACAATGCACTTACCTGATAATCCACGGAATGCAATGTCCATGGCTCTCTGAAAAGTGGCACCTGCATTGATCAGACCAAAAGGCATTCTTCTATATGCATAATTTCCCCATTTACAAGTGAAGGTGGTTTTTAGTCTATCTTCTCTATCAATTAAGACCTGGTTATAACCTAAAAAACCATCTAAAAAAGACATCATCTTTGCCCTGTTTACTGCTTGCAGCACTTCGTCTATTGGAGGCAGAGGATAATTATCCTTTTCAGATGCTTTGTTTAAATTTCTAAAGTCTACGCATAACCTGATGTCTCCGTGTTTCTTCCTCACTGGTACTAAGTTAGCTACCCAGACTGAATGTCTGACTAGGAAAATTATTCCAGCAGACAGTAATTTTTTAACTTCCTCAAAGATTAAAGGCTCCAGAATGGCGTTCACAGGCCTTTGTTTCTGCCTAAATGGCTTAACCTCTGGTCTTAAAGGTATTACATGAGTTATGATGGACTCATCAAATGTTTTCAAGTCTTCATACGTCCATGCTATTATGTGTTTATAATCTTTCAGAGCGTCTAAAACCTCTTTTCTAATTTTCTCAGAGCAAGCCTTTCCGATTAGTACATTTTGTGGATTTTGCTCTGTCCCTAAGTTATGTAAATTGCACTTACCCCCTTCTGTTTTGGGTAAGTCCTTCTGTCTCATTACTCCATCGAAGTCAAAGATATGTTCTAATTCAATTACTCCTTTGGGTAAGAAGTTGCTCTTCAAGTTGATTATATCCTCTTCGTCCCATGTTATTTCAGGCCTTTCTTGCTCATCAATGATTTGAGCCTCAAATGCCTCATTACAAGTCAGAAAATCAATAATTTGCTGATCCCCCCAAATACCTAAAAGTGTGTAACGTTGTCTGGTATACTGGACACATTAACTAACTCAACAGCAAATCATCTCAATCTTGAAAGTGTCAATGGTTCTAATGTATTAGCAGCAACTGCTAGTGCATTTGGCCTATGGTTCAGTTCTCTAGGGATATGCTCTAAGTTGAAAGCGTCAAATGCATCTATTAAACCCCATACCCTATGTCTGTAACTAATCATTTTTTTGTAATTGCAGGCATATAGCTTCCTCACTTGTCTGACTACTAATTCAGAGTCTGAAAATACTCTGATTTTTTTCACCCTTTTCTTGATGGCCATGACAAGTCCTAAAATCAGGGCCTCATATTCAGCAATATTGTTAGTACAAGAAAATTGTAATCTATATGCTACCAGATGTGATTTACCTTGAGGATCTATGAGTTCAACACCTGCACCCACGCCCTATTTTGATTTGGACCAATCACATTTTAACATCCACATGCCATCTTTACTTTTCTGATCTTTTATCTTGGCATGCTTTGTCTCTTTTATTGCCTGCGGGGTGTTGTCCTGTTTATTCATGGGTTTTTCTGTTTGGTTAACTTGCATATGTGTGTTTTTAGTTTGCAACTCAGAAAGACAACTACCCTTGTCCTTTATTTCTTCTCCTAAATCTGGAATGAGGGCATCTACATCATCCTAAACGTATTTCTGTGTTGGATTGGGATTCTCATTTTCCTCTTGTAACTCTACCCTCCCTATGCATTTTTTGTATTCATATTCAATGATGTCTTTGCATATTTCACAACTCTCCTCAGAATGTTGCCTATCATGGACTCTACACCTGTTTTTATACAATTTACATTGGACTGGCAGATTGTGTTTAACGCACTCTTCCACTTCTTGTCTAATGGCATGACCAAATTTGTCTAGTGCATTGTTTTCTTCATCTGAAGAATTTCCATCAGACTCAATGAATAATGCTGTCCGATTGCTGACACATTTTTTTTCTAATGTTTAACATCATGATCTCTTCAATCTGCACCCCATTGTTGGTAATTCTATAGACACCAGGTTCAATAGCAGCATATAATATTTGATTAGTTCGATTATACTCTGTTATCATATGTTTTATCCTAGGCTCTGCCTCTATTCTAATCTAGTTTGGGACACCTCTCCAAGGTAACCACATATGTGAAAAGTCAGTGGCCATATATCCGTTTAATGTCTTGGACCAATCCCTACTCAACAACATTCCATAATTTACGGGTATATCCACTACTTGAATATCAATGATTTGGCTTACCCTAGGCTCTGAAGCTAATTGCATTTGAATGTTCATGAGTTCTCCTATCACGCTAACCTTAGTCTTATCTAATTGTGTGACAACCTTGGCAGATTTGGTGGGAGTCAGCCCAAGAGTATAACATATTCCTAAGGGCATTACGTTGGTTGAGGCACCAGAGTCTACCATGCAATTGTGTATATTCTTCCCACACAACCTAACAGTTAACAAGAAAGGGGGAGTATCCCTCTTATCCACATGTATTACTACATTTGTATTGGAAGGGTGCTCAACTTTCTTATTTTTCTCTTTAGGCTGTGAATCTCTATTAGGAACAGTTACATCAGCAGAAACCTCATCTCTCATGGATGTATCTAGAGATTTTATAAAAGCATTTCTGATCCCTGGGGTCTTCAATAATTCATTTAGAGGTATACTGACCTTAATTTTCTTTATTTCCTCTGACAAGTAACTCATTAATCTTGTTGTCTCTATTGTTTCAGTTTTACTTGTTTGATCCTTTTGTATTGTTGTTCCGTTATTTGTGTGCTGATTAGCTTTAAGTATGGCAGGATTGTTGTTGGCATTCTGATCTCGGGGTGTATTGAAGTTATTCAAAGGAATGGAAGTGGTAAAAGGTCCTCCTGGCCTAGGGTTGTTCCTCAAATTGTAGGTATTTGACTGTTGAAAGGCCTGCACCTCTTCTATTTTAGTTGATACCTCATTTTCAGATTCAAAGGGAAACTGAAAAGCATTTAACACAAAGGCTGATTCAGGATAAAGATTTTCACAACAGTATGGTTCATCTTCTAGCAATTCATCCTCTTTCTCTTCTGTAGTTGCAAAGGTAAATGTTTCTAAGACTAATGCTGTGTCATATCCTGAGGGTACTACCTCATTACCCTTGGGAATGAGAAATTTAGAGGTAGGAGGCTGGACATCAATATTAAAAATGCTGGCTGCTAAGTGGAACTGTGGGCAGTCGTGCTCAGCATGGGCATTGGTATTGTGAAATTTGCACCAATTTTTGGGTGCTGTACTGGCCATTTGGATGCCAGCTGTTTGTTTTGCATCATGATTATCTATGTTCTCAAAAGGAGAAGCTAGAGTACCGTTGTTGGGCCCAGTGTTCCATGTCTTGGGTGGCCTAGGTTGATTCTGATTTCTGTTAATATTGCTCCAGGCCCTGTTATCTATCACTGGCCCTCTATTTTGCATTGGTTGCCCCTGGTTGGGGCCTTGATGCTGATTATAGTTTTGGTTTTAATTGTATTGCTGATTTTGATTGAAACTATAGTTCTGATTTTGGCCTTGGTTGTGATTCTGATGTTGATTGTAGTTTTGGTTGCCTCTTCCATAGAGGTTCTCGTTTCTTAGTTGTGTCACTTTGGTGGTTAACCTTTTCAAATGTGTAGTGATCTCTTTGATTTCTTCCCTTTCCTCCTGTGCTTTTGCCACAGTTGTATCCCTAGGAGGTTGGAAGAAAGGTTGACCATTATTTTGACTGTTATTGGAAGTGCTACCCATGTAAGGAGTTATAGCTTGGATTGGGGTAGGACTATACACAGGTGTGTAAGAAGGAACCGGATTTAATAGTGGAGTGTGATGCATAGGGGCTCCATTCCATTGTTGTGCCTGATTCTGCACCCCAAAATTCTCTCCATTAACAAATGGGCTATAAGTTGTATGCCTCATCTCTTGGTTCACTGAGGCTGCCTCTTTGTAGGCTTTGGATATTGAATCTATGTTAGGTTTTCTTTTGACAAACATGGCAGTTAAAGGATCCAAGGCTGCATAGTACATAGCCAACAAGGGATCATCATTCATGGTATAAGGGGCTACTAGCCTAGAGTAGGCCTTTTGAAATCTGTCATTGAAATTATCAATCAGCTCTCCCTCACCTCGTTTTATAGCAACCAATTTATGATACAAAGCACAAGGGTCAATGGGTCCTCTAAATCTTGATAGAAATGCTTCTTCCATAAGTGACCAGGAAGAAATGTAACCGTTGGGTAAGTTTACATACTAGTTAGAGGCTTGTTCATTAAAGGTGTAGGGAAACAATCTACACACAACATCCTCGTGCTCTAACATAGCCCTAAAACATGCTTCCTTAAATATTCTAATATGATCCTCTGGATCCTAATGCAACTGGTACTTGGGACATATCTTTTCTAGATTTTTGGGCATCTCATGATAATAATTGAAGAATATGGGAGAATGAACATCGAAATAAGCCATTGCAGGTGTTTGAGCTTGACCTGAACCTGTAGAAATACCTGGATTGATTGGTGGGATACGATTTCTAGGAGGATTAGGACCTCCAGGAGTGCTTGAATCAAGATTTAAAGATCTGAATAGTGATCTGTCAGGACTCACAATACTATGGATGTTAAAAGGTGACCCAGGAGGTGTTCTAGATGAACTTCCTGCTTGTGATATTTTAGGATTCCAAATCAAAGGGATCTTACTTCGCGTTATCAGGTAGTTGCACAAATATATCTCTTGAATTGGATCTAGACCTGGTCACTCTATCACTATTATTAGCCAGTTTTTCTTGAAACAAACTCTAACTCAAATGAGGCCCTCCTTCTAGCGCCAGAAAACTGTTGGAGATTATTTTGATGCAATCATAACAATAAGTTAAAATTCACATATAATGAACTGAAACTATACTTGAAAGATAAGAAGGAATCGTTTAAGATTCACTTAATCCCAAGTCTACAATGGTCCTGTTGGTCAAATTTAGTTGGTCAATGTGAAGCTGTAATGTTCAAGGGGCCTTACGTAGTTTAGGGTTTCTTTGTGGTTTACTGGACTTAGAGTATGCAAAAGATCATAGATATGTCAGTACTTTTTCATTCCTTTGCATAAAAGTGTTACTGTGCTGCAAAGCTTTAGATGGTTGTCTTGAATTATTGCAGCCTTCCTCTTTATATATTTATGAAAACTTGTCTACTTTTAACTCTGTTGTTCATGCTTTTTCAAATATGAGACAAATTTCCTTCAAATTTCTACGTTTTCGGCTAAATATTTTAGATGGGTTGGGAAAAGTTAGAAAGATCTAATCTAAACCTCATTTACTCTACCGAAGGATCTAATTGTTCTGTTATGCACTATGTAAATCATACAATAATTTGATCAAATCCACAGTTAAAACCTTAAATGTAAGTTCTGAGCATTTTCACAAACATACATTTAAAATTGCAAGCTCTCAAAGAAAATATTTTAAAACACAAAGAAGAGCAGGAGAATACTCAGAAGATAGATGCAGAACTCTAGATTCTATTGTATTAGAAACAAACAGTCATACATGATTTACAATGTTGGAATGACTCTTAGTTTCATTGATCAAATTACAAAGAACTTACAAGCTTTACATATACAATAAGGAAGCCAGACATTCCATGCACCCCTTACTGTAGACAAACAGGCGACCTCCTTCCTCTACTTCTAAACTATGCTAAGCTAAAATCCCTGTGTTCTAAAAAATTCGTGTTGTGAATATTACAATGTATTAAGGCACAATATATAGACTCTCTGATTGTCCTCAATATAGCTCAAAACCCTAATGGTTAAGCAATGGTTCAAACCCTAGGTTACAACATTAAATGGTGCAGAACCATCCTCTAAAATATCTCTAAATATGTGTCAAATCTGGGTGAAAATATGCCCCTTTCTGAAACCCTAGCAGCTCAGAAGTAAATTCTGCAACCTACTTGTCATTACGTTTTATCTACACTTGGGTCTTCTCATTGATGTCCCTTGACTTTCTGCACTTCATCCTTATCTTCTCTCTGCTTCTGAAATCTGATTCTCCCCCCAAGACGTCATCGCCATTAAGTTTCAGCTTCTTCCTCAGCTACAAACCTGCAAAAAAATAGACCAGCAATAAGTACCATTGATTATTAAACAATGAGAAACAAAATACCTGTTAGATCCAAGTGGGGTTGAGCCAAAATCACGGCTATCAGGTCAAAACCTACAAAAAATGCGTTCATACTGCGCAATTGTGTCAAAAACTTACCAGGTCAACCATCGTGGACCAAAAATGATGCATGCGCAGGGTCAAAATGTGTCGAAAAACCCTAAAAATCCTATCGCTAAATGCCTATCGCCTATCGGCACCAAAAAAACATCATCGGCGAGCCCTGAAAACTGCCCACCAACCCCCCGTGTCTGGCTGAAAAAATGGCCCCTTTACCTCCTTTTATACTTGAAACGGCGCCGCGGAGAGTGACACTTGTCACGCTCCGCGCGAGGGGCTTTGAAACTCTTTCAAAACCGTCGGGGCACTGTTGAAACTTGCTCGCGAAAGGCGCCACGTGGCGTCTTCCGCGCAATCCTTGAAACTACCCCCAAAACCTTGAGACTCTCACGGAAAGTGACACTTGTCACTATCTGCACGATCGTTGCAACTTTTAGGGACCCTCCGAGACACTTTGAAACTTGTTTGCGGAAGGCACCACGTGGCGTCTTCCGCGCAGTCGCTAAAATATTTGGGGCTCGGCTGGGACATTGACTCTCCATAGAAACTATTTGAAACCCTTGCGGAAAGTGACACTTGTCACTCTTCGCGCGACTGTTGCGACCCTTAGAAACTCTTAAGAAACCCTTTTGAAACTGCCTACGTGGCGCTAAAGCCTTAAGGAGCCCGGGTGGGTCATACTTTGGAGTGTGACACTTGTCACACTCCGCGGGGCCGTTGAAACATGTTTGAAACTTTTTGAAACTTTCGCGGAAGGCACCACGTGGTGTCTTCCGCGCGGCCGTTGAAACACTTAGAAACTCTACGTTGGGTCTTGTGGAGAGTGACATGTGGCACACTCCGCGGGGCTCTGGAAACTTGTTTGAAACTGCCATGAAACTTTAAGGAACTTTCAGAAATTATTTGGAGACTATGGCAGAAGGCGCCACGTGGCGTCTTCCGCACAACTGTTGAAACTTTAAGAAACTTTCAGAAACTGTTGAAGGATCCGCAGATAGTGACACTTGTCACACTCCGCGCTGTTCTTGAAACTTACGGGACTCTCTGTGCGACTTGTGAAACTTTAAGGAAACAATCGCGAAAGGTGACACGTGGTGTCTTCCGTGATACACTTGAAACTGTTTAGAAATTGTTGCAGAAACTTTGAAGGTCCTGTGGATAGTGACACTTGTCACTCTCTGCGAAGGCATTGAAACTACTTAGAAACAGTCGAAAGGACCGCAAAGAGTGACACATGGCACACTCCGCGCTGCTGCGCAACCGTTAGAAACTTTATGGAAACTTTCGCGGAAGGTGCCACGTGGCGTCTTCCGCACAACTATGTTGAAACCTTAAGGAACTTTAAAGGGACCCACGGAAGGCGCCACATGGCACGCTCTGCGGAACTTTGAAACTATTGGAAAATCTTTGGAAACTGCTAAGACTCCTCTGTGCGGCTTTGAAACTTTTAAAAGGACTATTGCGTCTGCAGGGCCTTGAAACTTTAGGAAACTTTTTAGAAACTATTTGGAAACTATTAAAGCCCGCAGATGGTTTAAATTTTAAAGGGGCTCGCCGCGGAAGGTGACACATGGCACGCTCCGTGCAATCGTTAGAAACACTTAGGAACATTTAACGAAACATTTGAAACCCTGCACTATTTAAACCTGATAGTGCATTTTACCAAATGGGCATAACTTGAAAAATATGGCAAATTTTAAGATGGTTCAAAAAGCAACCTAGTTCATTTTTGACAAGGAATCCAACCATACCAGGCACTGGCACTTAAAATACATTTTCTCACTAATTTTATCAAAGTTTGCAAATTTCACTCTCTTTTCCCTTACCACCAAAGACAGACCCACAAAAACAGAAGCAAAAAGCCAAGCCACAGCAGGGGTCCCGATTTTGCTAAGGAGTAAAATGGGGCATGTTGTGAACATCACAACAAGTACCCACCTTGCAACATTTGCGCAGGGGGTATGATAGTCTGAGTACCGCTGTGCCCTAAATTTTTTTTTTTTCTGTTTCTGTTCATCTTGATTTTAAAATCATTCCTATAGTTTAATTTTTTTTCCAACAAAACTATAGAAAGAAAAATATTTTGCACAAGAATTTTTTTAATAATTTTTATTTTCTGTAGAATGTACCTGTGAATCCGTACAATGTACCTAGGGGGCCAAATTTTTTTTCTTTCTCCCGTGACCAAACCATGGCAAATTATATATTCTTCTTCGCCTCTCAGACTTCCTGAATCCAACAACAAGGTCCGTTTTGTCCCAGGAGGTCATCTGTAGAAATTCCTTCTCAAAACCCTCATTGCACCGATCCAAGAAACCCTCTTCAACATATACAACAAATCTCTAATACCTAAAACCCCCAATCTGTAATACAACCTGCATAAAACCTTGTAATGTCCCAAATCCTTACATGCATTGCCATGGCTTCCATTTTGCACCAATCTACACACATAATGGTTATACAACAAACCATGGAGCTCACACTCCCTCAACCATAAACATGGCTCCGATACCACATATTAGGAATTTGCAGGTCAAAGAAAAACTAATTCCACATAACCCAATAGGAGAAAAAGATGCAACAAATAACCATAATGCAAAGATCAAATGATCAATCAACAAGATAACACAAGATATACCCTAGGAAAACCCTCCAGAGGGAAAAACCCACCCTCCAAAAGCATCCACACTCATATGTATTATTCAACAATAAAGATATTACAATACATGCCATGAGTCTCCATGAATACCTCTAAACCATCAAGCACCTCCAATGCATCCTCCATGTGTCCAAGCATGAATCCACACATCACCTGCCATGCTTCACAATATACACTTACAAGAGAAACTCAATACAATGACAACCTCTCACAAACCTCCAATCCACCTACAATGAAATAGCCAACCCTTACCCAAACCACTAACCATGTGCTTGCTTTTATAGACCAAGCTCACATAAATACAACTTGTGGTATTGGATAAAACCACGTGTTCCAAAACCATGGATACACAAAACCATTGACTCACAAGTATTTAATGTTGGTACTAAATTTTTTCCCAACAATTAAATAATACAAATAATATCCCAATGTTACATACAACTTTTACAAGTGGCCTCCAAATAAATATCTAATGTGGTTAAACACATCAATTAGGATGCACCACAAATAAATATTTATTTTACATGAATAAAATAATACAATAATTTGCAAGGCGTACAACACCTATTTCCCAACACGAACACTTGAATATCAAACAAAATCATTGATTGACCTGCCAGAAAAAAGATTCTTCGGCAGTTAGTCTCCTACAAAATAGCCTATCAGCTAATAACTCATGATACATAGGAAATTATTTTGCTTGCTCATGATTTATCTTACATTCATTACTCATTCATTCATTATTCATTAATAATTATACTGCATTTGAGGTCAGTTAAAATAATGATTATACTGCAGTTGAAGTCAGTTATAATTATGGTTTTTACACAGTACAAACTAATAAAATCTGAGCACATATTCCATGCTATGTAAATAATCTTCTCTATTTCATGAATGCCATTGCCAACTATGTAATATGCAGAAGATAGACGCTTCGTTGCCAACACCTCATTACTTAGAAAAATCGTGCGTTTCAATTTGTTGTTTACCAAACAGGTACAAGTTTGCCTATCAATTTGTTGTATGAACGAGAAGCATGAAAAAACTTGAGTATATATTTATTATATATTTCTAGTGATTTTTTAACTTTTTAATATTTTTTATCTACTTCAATACAATAACGATGTTATAAAGCTTGTTCAAATTTTGCTTTTGAAAATAGATAACAAGTTATTTAATTATGATAAATCAGGTCTGGAATTTGATGGTCACCCATGTCATATAGAATTTTTATACGGTTTGGTCATTTAACTACCTTTCAATTGACGTTTTAAGTAAACTATAAATTGTCAAAAAAATGTTGAGTGAATTTTTTTATTTTGAAAGAATGTAGATTACAAAAAAGTAGTCTAAAGACTGCAAAAAAGAGCAACAATCAACAACACAGTCACAAACAAAACTACAAATAACAAAACCAACAACTCCCAACCATTTTAACAATTGAAAAGATGAAAGTGCCATAAAAAAAATTATAGAAACATGTTGTCATTTCATAAAAAAACATTATAGCCACATGTTGTCATTTCAAGATAGAATGTCTTCTTTTTTTTGGACATTGAATGCTATCAAAAGGGACATAAAGGCATATAAATTCATTTCTATTGTGTAAATTTAAATCCTAAAAAAATTAGTAATTATAAATTGAAAAGAAACACAAAGGATTTCTTTTTTCTTGAACCAAACACTCCAATACAATACAGTTATCATTCAAACAAAATTTCAAATAAGCTCTTAATTATAGCTCCTCTTAATCTTTTTAATTGTAATTTGCAAAGTTGTATTTATTCCATATATAATAAACAATGAATAACATATTAACAAGTATACACAAAGAAAATATTTGTTTGTAAATTGATTTTAAAAATAAAGACAATTTAAATTGATTTTTAAAATTTATTGAAGATAAACATTCTTTGAAAATATTCTAGTTTAATATATATTTCTATATCAATTTAAAAAATGTTCAAGATAAACACTGTAAAATAAAACATCATTTATATTTCTATAACAAATTTTTATAAAATAATATATATTATAAATAAGAATATTATATTATATTATCCTATAATAGAATTTTACTGTTTACGAATAATTTGAAGTGTCATATACAGTCTAAAATGACAAAAACAATCAAATAGACCATCAAATTCTAGGCTTGTGATAAATTATGAAATCTATTTAAAGATATAATAAAAAATAATAATTTTTAATTTTTGAAAAAATTATAGTTTATGAAAAGAGTTATTTGTTAAAATATATATTTATGTAGAAAATTAATGTATATTTTACAATATAATAAAAATTATACAGCTTGTCATATATGATTTAAAATCTTAAAATTAGATTACAAATATGAGTGTGATTTATATTATTGTAAGAAACTAAAATATACACCCATAGATGAAATTTAATGAAATGAATCCCCATCTTCCATATTGGGTCCCATTGCCAAAATTGGTAGAGTGACTGCAAGGTATCAACAAAAATTAAATAGTTGAGTTATATTTATTTTTCCATTGTGACCCATAATGGTTAATAGGACACTTCAACAAATTACATCTTTCAAAAGGTATGTAGAAAGAGAGTGAGCATGTGTATTTTAAAAGAACAAAATGATTAAAAAAAATTATTATGTCTAGAGGCATTCTATAATCACAGTAAGGGAGTTGGTGATCTTGTAAATAAAAATTTAGAAAATAAAAATTCTTAAAAAAATAAAAATAAAGATAAAGTAAACAATATTTAATAGATTAAATAATTCTTAAATAAGTCTAAAGTAAAAAAACAACTCTTAAGTAAATAAATGATGATCTTTTGATCAAGAGTAAAAGCTACTGGAAGTGGAAATAGAGTAAGGTGTGACAACTAGAATTGAAGAATAGAGAGTGTTTTGTTGCTCAAGGAAGACTACTTTGTCTTTGAAAGATAAAGGCAGGAAGTCACTAAAAAGGTCAACAACATCTGTGAGCAACTAAATGCTTAACATAATAAGATATGCTCTTGTTTAAAACCTTGAGGTATGACGTTCTACATGTCTATATTGTTTTTTTAATTATTATTTGATGTGTTATAATGGATTGTTGTTGGTGTTGTGTCTTGCTCTCTATTTAATCAAGATAAAGAACAAAGTGCTATGGAAGTATGAAAATCTTTGGGATTGAAGCATTTTTTATTTAACATTATATGTGCTTCCACATTTGCATACTTGTCTAATGCAGAAGATACAACTGCATCATAAAGGGGAATTCTTCTATCTTAATGCATTGTTTGATATCTTTAAATGATACCAAAGATTTCATTGGGCGACATGGAGGTCATAGTTAAAGGGTTTTGATTTTGGTTTAACCTGCCTATTACTTTTGTTCTCAACAAATTTGTTTTGAGCATATTCTACAATATTTACATCCCATGAAATGACATTCAATGAGACATACTATTAAATAGTTCACACACTTTGTCTATACTTCCACATTATGCATGCATGTTTACTAAAGCCTTTGTTAATGGTATACATCCTTTTAGCATGTTGTTGCATGACTTTGAGTTATATTTTTGTTGCAGGGTGGAAATTAGTTTGTACTCAAAGATTTTAACAATTTTATTAGATGTTCTTGTTGGTTGTGAAGTCCAACCATTACTGCCTCTTTGTCTTCCCTTTCTCATGACTCTTCGTTTGCCTTGAAGAGAACATTACTTATGCTCATTTAAATTACTTTGATTGTATGACAAAAGCATTGTATTGTCTGTTGCAAGTAATAAGAGTGTGTGCCCTGCTTTTCCTGTGGATGTAGCCATCCTTTGGTGAACCACGTAACTTCTTGTGTTGCTGTTTTGTTTGTTCTATTTTATGTTTTATTGTTGTTTTGTTTTGATTTGTACTTTATACTCAATAAGTGGTATTAAAGCTTGGAGTTTTTGAGAAGAGATGGAGGATGAAGATAAGTGGAGAATTGCAAAATTATTGGGCTAGAACTTCAGGATATGGAAGCTGCAATTGCAAGCTCTCCTAATTCAAAAAGATCTCTTAGTGAAGACATGAGAAGAAAACATCAAGGTACTTCATCCGGTGAGGATTTGATTTTGGAAATAGGAGAAGATCCCAAGAATGAGGAAGAAATAACAATAGAAGAAGATCTAAATCTTTCAAAAGATCTAAATTTTGGGGCAGAAATTTAGGTTGCTGGTTTTGTGGCAAGGAAGGCCGCATTAAAAAGAATTGTTGGTCTTTCAAGAAGGCTAAAGGTCAATCAAAAGTACATCAGGTAAATGCGGCATATGAGGATGATGCAGGTGCATTAGTTTTATCTACATGTGAAACTACAATTGATGTGTGGGTGTTGGATTCCGGTGCTTCTCTCCATGCCACTTCATGTTGTGAAGTTTTCAAAAGCTATCGAGAAGGCAACTTTGGTAAGGTATACCTTGGTGATGATGATCCTTGTGACATTATTGGTAAGGATATGCGTTATTAAAATTCAAAAATGGAAATAATTGGTTGCTGTGTGATGTGAGACACATTACCAAACTCAAAAGAAATCTGATTTCTACGGGACAACTAGATGCTTAAGGTTGTAGCATCACTTTTGAGTCAAGCACTTGGAAGGTGACTAAAGGAGCCTTGGTGATTGCAAGAGGCAACAAATTAGGCACTTTGTATGTGCTAGAGAGTCACATTGAAGTTGGAGCTGTGATGGTAGTTGCAGACAGTGGTGCAGAGCTTTGGCACAAGATGCTAGGTCATATGAGCAAGAAAGGCCTTGAGATTTTGCACAAATAGGATCAACTTCCAGGTTTAAAATATGCTGATTTGGAGTTGTGTGAGCATTTTATTTATGGCAAACAAAGGAGGATCAACATCTCTACGAAGGAACATGACATGAAGTCAAGACCATTGGAGCTAGTGCATTCAGATTTCTTTGGTCCTACAAAGGTAACTTCTATTGATGGCTCTAATTACTTCGTTACTTTCTTAGATGATTGTACTAGGAAGGTTTGGGTTTACATTGTAAAGAGGAAATTTGAAGTATTTAGCATGTTAAAATTTTTTAAAGCACTAGTTGAAAATCAGACTGGTCACAAAAATTTGGTGGTGAGTTATGCTCCTTGGAGCTTGATTAGTTTTGTGTAGATAATGGTGTTAAAAGGATCAAAATTGTTCCATTCACCCCTCAAGAAAATGGTGTAGTTGAGAGGTTGAATTGAACAATCTTGGAGAGAGCTCGCAACATGCTCTCTAATGCAGGTTTGGGCAAAGATTTTTGGGCAAAAGATGTTAATATAGCTATATATTTGATCAACTGAGGTCCATCATCCCAGTTGGATTTTGAGATTCTAGAGAAGTGGCTGAGAAAGAGGATCTTGTACAACCATTTGTGAGTGTTCAGGTGTGAGGCCTTCATTCACATCCCACAGGAAAAATGAACGAAGATGGAAATGAAGTCTAAAAAGTGTATCTTTGTTGGATACAAAGAAGAAAAATACAGCTACAGGTTGTGGGATCCAGTCTCCAAACAAGTGACTCGCAGCAGAGACGTAATTTTCAATGAAAAATCTATGCCCTATCTAGCAGAACAAGGTACGCCAGTGAAAGAGTTTGTGCCTCTAGATGATATTTCAAATGGAAGTGATGTGTTTAAATCACTGCATACACCTCAATGCCATCTGTCACATCATATTCCTCTATATCTGGTGTAGAAGCACCTCGAAGCCATGAAGAATCTGGAAGATTCCCTACATTTTATGTTATGTCCAAAGTGTAATATTGTAAGGCCTTCGTGCCCCATGGAGTCATACATGGCCAAGTAACGGCATAATGTTGAGTAGTTTGTATACGTGTCATTACCATTTGTAACCGAATTGAATGTTTGAAAGGTTTGTAACCGATTGGTAGGGTGGTTGAGGAACGGTTCACCTTCCACCTTCTGTAACTGCCAATGTATGAGTCTTTAAATAGTGCGTCTGTATGTAAGCGAACCGACGAAGAGGAAGTAGAACAATTTGTATCATTTCTGGGAAGGAATAGAGAAATTTTGTGTTTTGGTCTAATCACAAGAACATTGGTTTGGAGTCATTCCACTGGTGGGTTTCTTCGAAACCAGTGGAATGACCTCCATGTAGTTAGATTTATTTCTGTTCTATAGTTTCTGTAGTTTTCGTGTGTTCTGTTCGGTTACAATGTGCAGAGAAGGAATTAGCACTTTAAGTGTATACAACTAATGTATGTGGAAAGCATCCCCGGTGTATATCGCAAATACAGTTTGTGTGTATCTTCCTTTTGAATGTCGCTGTTGTATATGGTAGAAAGATGCATTCTGAATGATATAAAGGTTGACCGGTGGAAACGGTAAGGAAGACCGGTAGAGCAAGTCGAAAAATGTATGCGAGAAGTCATCGGCGTGAGTTAGCATATCACCCAGAGAAATGTCAGGCAGTCCGATAGTATCAGTCTGACCGATGGTGCTAACCATCGGGAAGAGGTGATGTATCGGCCCAGGAAGAATTAGACTCACCGATAGAAGGTGGTCTTGCCGATCGTGTTTGTGTCGGGGTGACGTCCATCGGTGTAGGTATCGGCATTGGCAGAGAAGATAAATGTCTAGCCGAAGAGAGAAGTCTTACCGACGGCTGTGACACTAGGCACATCGGTGTGAGATGTGTTATCGGGGGATGAGGAAAATGTGTTACCGATGTTATATGTCACAGCGACAAGTATGGAAGGTTAGGTAAGGAATATGCAAAGTGAATGCATCGGAGTAACGAGCGTCATCGGGAGAAAAGATTAAGGTCCTGCTGACAATTTTAGTCACACCGATGAACGCGGTTTGAAGGTTCGTCGGGTTGACCAAAGGTATCGGTATAAAGATTTTGTGTATTGCTGATAGTTAGGGTCTTGCCGATGGTAAGACTATCGGCGTAACCCGTGGCGTCGGCAGAAGATTCAAGGAGCCCGCCGATAGAATAGTGTCTTGCCGATAGACAAGAGGGGGATTGCTTCGGTGAGAAAAGTAAAAGGTCTTGCCGATGGTGCTATGGTATTAAACATATCGGTAAGAGATATGTATCGGCGAAGGAGTGTTTTAGCTTAACCGACGGTGTATAGTCTTGCCGATAGGCAGGCATAGGTGTATTTCGGTGTGACTTCTACCTTGTCTTGCCGATATACACTGTAAAGGTTATTTTGTGGACTTTCAAGGATTATTCAACCTATGTTAATGTTCAACTGGTTTTCGCTCTGCATCAGATTGGTATCAGAGCTAGCAAAAGCTCTGGGAGGAGATGTTGTATTGATTCTGTCACTGAATAGGCAGAAGCTGAAAGAAAGTGTGCTAGAAAAGAATTTTGCTGACTTCCAGTTGCAGGTGCAGATTCACTCGCTACAGTAGGTAGATGAGAGATCTGTCATGGGCCTGAGAAGGAGGTCCAGTTGGTGTCGCCAAAAGTCTTGGGGAGAGAGGCGAGAAAGGACTCCCAGGTGAGGGACAGAGGTGTTGTTGTAGCAGGAAGGAGTGGATTTTCAGTTGTTGCATTTCGGAGGTAGCCATTGATAGAAGGCACAGTTGAGGATGAAGAGGAAGCAACAGAGGTATCTAGTTAGCATTGAAGACATAGAAAAAAGTCAAAAGATATTGCAGGCTTTTCACTGAGCATTTCCATGGGACATGGAAAATTTTCAAGTCTGGGAGTATGGTGCAGAAGCACCTCGAAGCCATGAAGAATCTGGAAGATTCCCTACATTTTATGTTATGTCCAAAGTGTAATATTGTAAGGCCTTCATGCCCCATGGAGTCATACATGGCCAAGTAACGGCATAATGTTGAGTAGTTTGTATACGTGTCATTACCATTTGTAACCGAATTGAATGTCTGAAAGGTTTGTAACCGATTGGCAGGGTGGTTGAGGAACGGTTCACCTTCCACCTTCTGTAACTGCCAATGTATGAGTCTTTAAATAGTGCGTCTGTATGTAAGCGAACCGACGAAGAGGAAGTAGAACAATTTGTATCATTTCTGGGAAGGAATAGAGAAATTTTGTGTTTTGGTCTAATCACAAGAACATTGGTTTGGAGTCATTCCACTGGTGGGTTTCTTCGAAACCAGTGGAATGACCTCCATGTAGTTAGATTTATTTTTGTTCTATAGTTTCTGTAGTTTTCGTGTGTTCTGTTCGATTACAATGTGCAGAGAAGGAATTAGCACTTTAAGTGTATACAACTAATGTATGTGGAAAGCATCCCCGGTGTATATCGCAAATACAGTTCATGTGTATCTTCCTTTTGAATGTCGCTGTTGTATATGGTAGAAAGATGCATTCTGAATGATATAAAGGTTGACTGGTGGAAATGGTAAGGAAGACCGGTAGAGCAAGTCGAAAAATGTATGTGAGAAGTCATTGGTGTGAGTTAGCATATCGCCCAGAGAAATATCAGGCAGTCCGATAGTATCAGTCTGACCGATGGTGCTAACCATCGGGAAGAGGTGATGTATCGGCCCAGGAAGAATTAGACTCACCGATAGAAGGTGGTCTTGCCAATCGTGTTTGTGTCGGGGTGACGTCCATCGGTGTAGGTATCGGCATCGGCAGAGAAGTTAAATGTCTAGCCGAAGAGAGAAGTCTTACCGACGGCTGTGACACTAGGCACATCGGTGTGAGATGTGTTATCAGGGGATGAGGAAAATGTGTTACCGATGTTATATGTCACAGCGACAAGTATGGAAGGTTAGGTAAGGAATATGCAAAGTGAATGCATCGGAGTAACGAGCGTCATCGGGAGAAAAGATTAAGGTCCTGCCGACAATGTTAGTCACACCGATGAACGCGGTTTGAAGGTTCGTCGGGTTGACCAAAGGTATCGGTATAAAGATTTTGTGTATTGCCGATAGTTAGGGTCTTGCCGATGGTAAGACTATCGGCGTAACCTGCGGCGTCGGCAGAAGATTCAAGGAGCCCGCCGATAGAATAGTGTCTTGCCAATAGACAAGAGGGGGATTGCTTCGGTGAGAAAAGTAAAAGGTCTTGCCGATGGTGCTATGGTATTAAACATATTGGTAAGAGATATGTATCAGCGAAGGAGTGTTTTAGCTTAACCGACGGTGTATAGTCTTGCCGATAGGCAGGCATAGGTGTATTTCGGTGTGACTTCTACCTTGTCTTGCCGATATACACCAGAAAGGTTATTTTGTGGACTTTCAAGGATTATTCAACCTGTGTTAATGGTCAACTAGTTTTCGCTCTGCATCAATATCCACTACCTACTCCAAACTTGACACAACATACTCCCAACATGGCACAAAATTTACCTTCTTATGAGCCACCCAAGACTTCCTTACATCTGCCACAAGGGACTTCTTCTAAAAGTTTGCACTTTAACTCAAATCAAATTTCAATGCAGCTCATTCCTCATAGTGAGACACATTATCCACTAGGTGATTGCCATTTGAATGCACCAAGTTTGGCGCTGCAAAATCAATTAGAAGTGGCACCTTATTTACAAGGCATTCCACTTCCTAACTAGCCACTCACCTCCCCACATCTACCGCTAAATTCAATTTCACGTAGGAAATTGTCTCCTTCCAGCCTCCTTCAAATTTTGTCAGGAACTTATCAATCATGACCGCCCAAATGCAAGCATAAATCTACCAACAAATGCACACTCTACTTCAAATCTATTGCATAGCATAAATTGGCCTCATTTGTAGATTCAAAGGCATGCAAATTCATAGGGAATCTCACAGGAGTCAATTCCTCAGTTGAGGAGGTCCACCAGGGAGCGTCAACCTCCTTTCAAATTTGATGATTTTGTTCACCATCTATTAATTTCAGATCAAGATGAACCTGCAACATCCAAAGAAACTTGCACATTTGACAAAGAAAGTTAGAATTGGATGGATGCCATGAGAGAAGAAATGAGTTCACTGATGACAAATCAAACATGGGACTTGGTCTCTCTTCCTCCAAACTATAAAGTTTTAAAAAACAAGTGGGTGTACAAGTTGAAGAAAGAAGATGGTGGCAAGAAATGTTACTGGGCCAGATTAGTGGTCAAAGGATATGCCGAGGAGAAGAGTGTTGATTTCAATGAGATTTTTTCACCCGTTATGAAAATGACTACAATCCAGGCAATTTTGGGTCTACCAGCTGTCTATGACCTTGAATTAGAGCACCTTAATGTTAAGACCACATTTCTCCATGGTGACTTGGAAGAAGAGTTGTATATGCAGCAACCAGAAGGTTTCCAAAAAGGACATGAAAATTTGGTTTGCATATTGAAGAGAAGCTTGTATAGGCTGAAACAAGCTCCATGGCAATGGTACCACAAGTTTGATTCCTTCACGACTGAGCAACATTTCACCAAGTGTGACGTTGATCCATGTATGTTTTACAAGGTTTTGGAGAATGGTGAGTTTGTGTTACTATTATTATATGTGGATGACATGTTAGTGACCGAAACTAGTATGAATGTTGTTAGCTGAAACATCAATTGGCTAACAAGTTTTCAATGAAGGATTTGGGGGCTACGAAGAAAATTCTTGGCATGCCAATAATCAGAGATAGGTAGAAAAGAGAAATCAAATTGTCACAAGAAAAGTACATTGATGAGGTCTTGGACAGATTTGACATGAAGGGTGCTAAGGCTATAAGCACACCTCTTGCTAATCATTTTCAGTTATCCTCCGACATGTGTCCTATGATACAAGAAGAAAAAGAGTTCATGATAGGTGTGCCTTATTCCTTTGCTGTGGGGAGCCTTATGTACGCGATGGTATGCACAAGAGTAGACATTGCTCATGCAGTGGGAGTAGTCAACAGGTACATGAGTAATCCTAGTAAGATTCATTGGCAAGTAGTTAAGTGGATTATGAGATACTTCAAGGGCACTTCACATTATGTTTTGAGATTCAAAGGTAGAGATGCATAGATGCAAGGTTTTGTTGACTCCAACATGGCTGGTGACTTGGACAAAAGACGCTCAACCTCTAGATATGTTTTCACATTTGCAGGGGCAACAATCAGTTGGGTTTCTAGATTGCAACAAGTGGTAGCTCTCTCTACTAATGAAGAAAAATACATTGCTATGATCGAGGGAGCTAAGGAAATTTTGTGGTTGCACATTTATTGGGTGAATTGGGTTGTAAACTGTTAGGAAATAAGGTTTACATTTAATAAATTAGTTTTAGATTAGTTAGTTTTCAGGAAGTTATTCCCGTAGGCAGTTTTATAGGGAAAAAATAAGGCTTTATAAGCCATTGTATGGAATGCAAAATCACACGAATGAACACAATAAAATTCTAGTTTATTTCTATTATCATTTACAATGTGAATTGTTAATATTATTTTTCTATTCTATTACTCTACCAATTCAACAATGGTATTAGAGCATATTGATATGCCTGTGCCTTGCAATAATGCTGCATGGAAGTGTGAAGATTGTCAATTTTTTTTAAGAGTTTTAATTGCTGTGTGAAGGGCTTGTTTTAGGGGAACAGTTGAGGCGCTCATTTCTAGATGGAAGACCACTTAAATCTGTTAATGATGTGATCTACTCACCCTTTGAATAAGACTATCATTTTTGTTTGGTTGATATTTCATTAAAAAAAAAATGCTGTCCAAACATCCATTTGCATAATTAGGAAAGAGGCGTTCCAAATTTTTCTTTGAAGGCACTGTTGTTACATGAATCTTTTGAATTTCAATTTGCTAGGGCGTGTTTTATTCTAAGATGTGGATGCCAGGTCATTTCCTCATATGAGTGTCGTATAGTGAAGGAGCGTGGGAAGAGGGTGTTTGCAATGAGAAGCAAAGGAGCATAAGACAGCATTGATTTGAACCTTGCTTGAATTCCATCACTGGAGTTGAAATAAGAGCCTGTGAATCTCTTCAAGCATAGGAAACCACAACACAATCAACAAGGAGCCATGAGGAATTATTTTACCTATCTTTGCATAGTTTTCTTTGATACAATCCGTGTGGAAAATAAAATTATAAACTAGTAGGGATAACACTTTATTTGATTTTAAAGTTAATTGTGGAGTGCAAATTATTTCATGTGTTAATTGAAAATAAGGTGTTTTTGTGACATTGTAAAAGGTGCATTATTGGTTAAAACCAACACCTTGTCAATTTTATTTTGATCATGGCCACATTTAATGCTTGTATATTTGAGAGTCTATATATGCTATCCCTGATAGGGATTTCAGAGGCTCACATATGGCATTAGGAGGATAAAGTTTAAACACATCAAATTGGAGGATGGAGGTATCGGAGGTAGGAGGATTTTCGTCATCTCGAGTTAGCTTCTCGCTCAGGTATGATTCGATGCATGAGAAGCACCAATGTTTATCTCTAGTCTCTTCAGGAGTAAGAGGGGACGGGACATTGGTTTGTTGGTTTTCCACAAATCTATTGTTGTTTGTGTGTGGTATCTGTGGACAGTTGAGTGTGTCTCACTTCACAGGTTGATGAGTTGGTGTTGAGTAATCAGAAATTTACTAGACAAAGAAGTTTAGGTCAATCTTGATGGAGTGGTTTTAACATTTACTTAGACAAAGAAGTTTAAGTTGATGTTGCAGAGTTGGTCATTTACCTAGACAGTGGAGTTTGGGTCAATGAAGAGTTGGAAATTTGCCTAGACAATGGAGTTTGGGCTGATGCAGAGTTGGACATTTGCCTAGACAGAGGAGTTTAGGCTGATGCAAAGGTGGTTAATCAGATATTTACCTAAACAGGAGGACTTTAGGTTGATACTGATGATGCAGAGGTGGTTAATCAGATATTTACCTAAACAAGAGGACTTTAGGTTGATACTGATATAATATTTCTTTTATTTTTCTCTTTTGTAATGTAAACCTTAAAGAGGGGTTGTTAGGAAATAAGGTTTAAATATAATAAATTAGTTTTAGATTAGTTAGTTTTCAGGAAGTTATTCCCATAGGTAGTTTTACAGGGAAAAAATAAGGCTTTATAAGCCATTGTATGGAATGCAAAATCACACGAATGAACACACTAAAATTCTAGTTTATTTCTGTTATCATTTACAATGTGAATTGTTAATATTGTTTTTCTGTTCTATTACTCTACCAATTCAACAGTAAACGACAAGTTTTCACTTTTTTTAGTGACAACAATAGTGCTATTCGTTTAGAAAAGAATCCAACATTTCATTCTCACACTAAGCACATAGAGCTTCAATACCATTTCATCTGGAGTGTTCTTGAAGAGGGCAAAGTCAAGTTGGAGAATATTCACACTAATTTCAATCCTACATAAGCTTTCACAAAACCCGTTTCACAAGAGAAGCTGGAGTTATGTCGAGCTTCTATTGGTTTGGTTATCAAATGACCATGAGCTTGGAAAAGCGGGGGCAACTTTGTACATTGTAGCGTGGTTTGGACTTCAGCGGGAGATTGTTGGTTGTGAAGTCCAACCATCACTGCCTCTTTGTCTTCCCATTCTCATGACTCTTCATTTGCCCTGAAGAGAACATTACTTATGCTCATTTAAATCACTTTGATTGTATGACAAATACATTGTATTCTCTGCTACATGTGTGCCTTACTTTTCCCTTGGATGTAACTATCCTTTGGTGACCCACATAACTTCTTGTGTTGTTGTTTTGTTTGTTCTAGTTTATGTTTTATTGTTGTTCTGTTTTGATCTGCACTTTATACTCAACAGTTTTATAGGGTATGTTTAACAACTAAACGCATTCACCAACCTAGGCACTGGAACCTACCGCATTTTCTTCTTCAGAAGATATTCAATAAACCCTAACTACTAATGAATCGATATGCATGGCTTGCATGTCGCAATAACCATTAAGAATATCGTCAATGAACCATGTTTAGAGATCACGAGTGATGAAATTCCTCTATCCTTTACGCTTTGAGACTAGCCTATTTTGGGTCCCAAAGCCATGCAAGCTGGGAGGTCATAGTTAAGGGTTTGAAATTTGACATTGCACTTGCGACCAAGAGTGTAGAATTTGAGACACCCGCCAGTTGCAAGTGTTTAAAAGTTCTTTTTAATGAACCATGATCTTCTGTTATTATTTCACAAGCATTCCCATCTTGAGTCTTCGAGATCAATTCTAGACGTGCTTATAGACAATAATTATTTGGAGGATGGGCTAATGTTGTGGAAATTTGGTTTTACACTTCACACTTTCTTTCTCTCAAAAGTTTCCTAAGCCTTTTCAACAAAATAATTTTGTGCAAAACTGCAATTAATGCATTCCACGTTCTGATGTCTCAATTGAGACTTTTGACAAAATAGTTCATGAGTTTTTCTTTTCTTCTATATTTAGCATGCATGCCTAACCAAAAAAAAGGTTATAGTTTTGGAATCAATTAAGGAATAGAATTTTACATGAGTAGATGATGGATATGGCTTAAAACTGCCAATTACATTGTTTGAAATTTTTTAAAGCTTTAACAAATTCTTTAACTTTTAATATTTGGATTGTAATGTTAATATAGGATTTGAATTGTTTCCTTGGTATTTAGGGTGGGAGTATACTTAAAACACAATTGTTGGGTGTATGTTTAAGGACATATCAAATCACTAAGTGATATTTCATATATTGAACTTGATCAATCATTTTAAGGTGTTGACACCACTATTCGAATCATGTAGTAAATAAGATCAATATTAGATCTATTGAATTAGTATTGTAGTTCTTGGAGATAGAACAAGCAAGAGAACTACCTAAGTTTCCATAAAAGCCTATGATTTCCTCTTACTTCTTGAGTGATGTAGGAGATCATTTATAGTCAGTAGGATTATTAAGTTCAGTGTGCCACAACACTGTGCATGGATTGAAGTTACCAATATGTACTTGTATATTCTCAAGATATAAGAATCTTATGAATTATTTAAGTGTTATCAAATCTATTATCGTAACCATGACCTGAATGATATCAGTAGGGTAATATGGAATTATCATACTTAGTGAAGAACCTTTACTTGATGATTAGGTGGGTCTACTGAGGTATCCTTACACATGGAATTATATAAACTAATTGGATCAGAGGATTTGGAATTGCACCTATGTGATCTAGGGCTCAAGGTTTATTATATAAACCAATTGTATGAAAATCTTTCATGACTACTATTACCTAATCTTTATTATATCCATTTTAAGAGATTATGGTTAGTGTCAATGATAGGCTTGGATAATATTGGTGCATTCATTCATGAATTATGTATTGGATGCAACTATGGGCACTCTTCTATTGATTTTATGATATCATATTATATTGGAAGGTTGTATAATCTAGGACATATTTTTAACCAATGTCATCATTTGTTGTTTAATTATTAGACTATACTTTTAAAACTTAAGATCATGTTAGTGGTTGATTATATCTCTCAAATTTAGTGCCTTGTGATTTACTAATGTTATTGACCTAAGATGGCAAGATGTTGCCGAAATGATAGGACATTATTCTCTATTAGGACAACCTAAAAGGTAAATACATTATGGGCTCCAAAGAATGATGGTACCAAGTGTTATAACGAAATTATATGAATTCCAAGGACCCTAGCAGTATAACTATTGTCTAGTTAAATAGACTTATTACCCAATAGTGGATTATGGTACATATTGTTATACATAAGGAATGTTTCTTATGGTTTCATATTACTTTAGTAGAATTATTATTTTTTATGTCAAAATACTTTTCTGTTGGGAATGGTTGTTAAGATAATAGTATGAATGATTAGGACAATAATGTTACAACGTTATCTATTGTACACTACCTTTGAGACATTTTAATTAGTCTTTATGGACTAAACTTATTACTTTAAGTTGTAAATTATGTTTCAGTATAATACTAAAATTAAACATCTAAGAATGAATAGATGAGCATAGTTTGATGTGTCTATTTTTATGTTTAAATCTTGAAATGAAAGATAAAATGGGTGCCATTAAATATGAAATACCAGAGAATTGTAGGTATATTAATAAGATTACAACTAATATGATAGTATAGTCTACATGTAAGTGCTTGGCCAAGCCACATAAATTAAATTTAAGTATGTACTTTATTTGATTTGAAATTCTCTATCATATCATGATTCCTTAGTACACATACATTAGTATAAATGTTAGTATGTTAGTAGAACATGCTACACAAGACTTTTTTTTAATTTCATGTCATCTTAGTCTTCTAGAACCTTCATTGAAGGGTCAAGATTTCTCTATAATGGGATTTGGCATGAAGAAGATAAGTGCTTTTTGGCTAGACAAAAAAAATACCTTGATGATGCTCTCTTCTAACAATTGAGGAGTACAATGTCAAAGATATAATTTATGAATGTTTTACTTCTCTAACGATTGAAAGGTTCAACTTAACTTACCTCTAAGAACTCTTGCAAATGCTTTGAAAGGAGTGAAGGTTGTTGGATTTGCTAGATCTATAGTTGTTGAGGGTTCTCAAAAGAAACAAAGTTGTGACCATGCCATGGATGCATATAAGTCTTGAAAGCTTGCTTTGCATCTTTACTTCATGTGAAAGCCTATCTAATAGACTATCTTTTGACTCTTTTCAAACCTCAAATTCTTTGAAGGTTGATCCCATGGCTCTAGATCAATCTTACATAACATGAATTTGATCTATGACCTATAAATTTGATCTAGAAAATGTGTACTTCTACAAATTGGTTTGCTCCAATCTTTGTTGTCTATTGGTGCTAAAGGATTGACAATATTTAGAAATACCTTGGGGAGATTGTTGAATTGTGAGGATTACATTCTCCTCATTTAACACCCTTGAATGGTTGGATTTACGACCTTGACAAATGTTAATGAACAACAAGCAAGCATGCAAGTCATTTAGGATACAAATTCTGATGCAATTATTGTTCTTTTTATTGTGTACAACAAGTTGAAATGTTCCTAATGAATGCTCCTTAATGTTCTAGATGTTGACTAATTATTGGATGTGAATTAATTCTCAAGTCTCAAATGAATGTCTTTAAACACCAAGACATAACAAGTCATCACAAAAACACATACCAAGTTGACTCTTGACATCTACATGGAAAGAGGAGAAGTTGATCTTTTGAATTTTAGGTTAGATATGTGTCATTTGGGATCACTCCCATGCATCATGGAATTGACCGAGGATAGGGGAGTGCATATTTCAAGGTATAGATTAGGCATATGGGATCAAGGCTAATAATGTTGTGCATGTGCAGAAATTGATGTAGATGAGGTAGAGATAAGGTCAAATGCACTGGAATGTGTAAAAGTGGGAGTAAATGAGGGTGGACTAGGATTGGGAAAGGAGATAAACTTATCAAAAAAGAGGAACAGACAAACACAGATAGATTACAAAGTTGCAAACACAGAAAAATTGAATTGAATTCTTTCATGAAATGGTACATATTTATAGCAATTCTACATGCACTGTACACGACCACTCTCATTTATTTTCCTATCTAATTGCCTAACCTATAAACCACTAACATTAACTATTGTTGACTATAAACCACTAATATTAACTATCTAAAGAAGATAAGTGCTTTCTAGTTGGATGAAAAAAATACCTTGATGATGCTCTCTCTTCTAACGATTGAGGAGTATGACATCAAAGATATAATTTATGAATGTTTTACTTCTCTAACGATTGAAAGGTTCAACTTAAAATATCTCTAAGAACTCTTGCAAATGCTTTGAAAGGAGTGAAGGTTTTTAGATTTTCTAGATCTATAGTTGTTGAGGGTTCTCAAAAGAAACAACGTTGTGATTGTTGGCAAGAGACACATTGTAGCTTCATGATTGTTGTCATTGATGGCAACAAAGTTCATCCCACACATCCGCAGGACATGGTGTGCCTATACCGGAAGTCAGATTGAAGAATGTTGTGGTCCGGTAAGCAAGAACGGAGCATGTGGCAAGGTCTGACAGTCAGGTCCGGATCTCTCAGAGGAAGTATCTTTGGAAAGTGCAGACTTAGGGAAGTTAAGAGGAGTACCTTGACTGATATATTCCAAGAATTGAGCGTCCGGTGATGAAAGAGTAAAGAGATATAAGCATTCAAGTATTGGGGTCCTGTTTGGCAGAGCAGATAGAGGAAGAACTTACCGGCAGAGCTTCAAACTTTACTCCGGATGAGATGTTGATGGTGATCAAGATTCTTAAGGTATCATTTGTGATTGGCCAACTTGTTAGATGACTTTTATAAGTATCTATTTGATTCGCATCACTTGGTAAGCAAGGATTCAACCGATAGACTAGAGTTTGGGAAACACTGACTATTTTGGATGCCGACTAGAAAGAGGATGAAATCCTTTGTACGAATATATATACCAAATGAATTTCGATGAGAAGGTGTGTGTGGTGTAATTGTAAGTGCAAAGAAAAGTAGAAGATCAATGTGGAAGTAGTAAGGCAGGTCCGGTATGTGAAAGGACAATAGCTCTAAAGAAGAGAAAGGATGAAGTGCAGTAGATTAGTATACTGAGCCTAACCAGAACTGAACTCCAGCATATGTGGATGCTTCTCATCAGTTCAAGTATCTTGTTACTCTCTTTGTAACTTGTAGGCAGTGAGCCTCTTGTGAGCAGTGTACTCGGGTAGTGAGCCCTAATTGGCAAGTGCCATTTTTGTACTTCTTTTCTTCTAATAGAGAATACAATCTTGGGTTAATCACCCTATGGTTTTCTCTCTTAACAAGGTTTCCACGTCAAAAATATTGTGTCATGTGTATTTCTATTTCATAGTTATGTTTGTTTATTTGAATTGATGCTGCATTAATTATTAAGAAAGTTCAGAAAGCTGAAATAATTAAGATAACTGATTCACCCCCCCTCTTAGTTATCAACAATTGGTATTAGAGCTAAGTTCCTCCAAACAGAGCCTAACAGCTTGAGGAAGATCTGGGAATTAAAATGGATGTGTATGGTATGAGGGAGCAACTTCAGTCTGCCCTAGATGATTTTGAGCAATCTAATTCTGAAGTCAATGAATTGAAGGAAAGACTCAAACAGGCTGATGATTTCATAAATGAACTAAAAGGGAAACTAAGTCTCTCTATGAAAAAGAGAAAGGATCTACTTCAGCAATTGGCAAGTCAAAATGAAGCAAATGATACAAATGGAGATCTGAAGGAGAAAACCAAGTTATGTGAAAAGTTATCAAAAGAGATCATTATGGTAAGACATGAAATGGAATCAGGAGTTATGAAGTTTACCCAAGAAATTGAAGAGAAAAGAAAAACTGAAGATGATCTAAGACAATCTCTCAAGGAGAAATCAGAAGACTGCCACAAGATGGATAGAATAATCAGACATCTTGAATCTGATCTTGAAGATGCTAAAGATAATGAAGAAAAACTTGAGGATCAAATTGTCTCTCTTAAAAGGGATCTTCAAACAACAAATGAATACAAAGAGAAATTCAAGATAAGTTCTGCTCAACTTGAAGTTCTTCTTGAAAGCCAAAAGAGGGTAGATGACAAGTGTGGCTTGGGATATGAGAAAGGTGAAAGCTCTGGATCCGATCAGAAAAATTTTGGATCAGAAAATCCAAGGAACAAGCCTAGAAGACCTCCGGTAAGGCAGCCTAATGCTCAAAGATATCCATCCTTCAATGGATACTGCCACAACTGCAATAACTTTGGTCATAAAGCTAATTAGTGCAGAAAAAGAATGAATCAGACTAATACATCCTTCTCTGGACAATGTTTCAACTGCAAAAGGTATGGTCACAAATCTCATGAATGTAGAAAAATACAAATGAACAACTCATTCAATGGCAGATGCTTTGCATGCAATAGAATCGGTCATATAGCTAATCAATGCAGATCAAGAGGATATCAATCAAATATGCAAAGAAATGTTGTTTGCTAAATTTGTAGTAGATCCGGTCATATTGCCAAATTCTATAGAAGCAAGAATCAGGACAAAAGAGGTCCGGTACATTATAATCAGAATCAAGACAAAGGAAAAAGAAAAGTGAATGCGGATGAAGTTCAAAGTGAGATGAACAAGATTTGGGTGAAGAAAAGTACAGAGAATGTTGGGGATGGATCCACACCAGAATCTGGTGCTGATATTCCTTCCAGAAATTAAAAGGTGAGCTCTGGCTTAGGAGGAGACACAAGGAAAAATATTTTTCCGCCAGCCAGTTAATTGGTGCCGAAATTAGCACAAGGAGAGTTACAGATTAAAAGGTCCTCAGAGAAACATCTAAATAATCTGTGGTTAAAATATGGAAGATCCTCAAGAAATTTAGAACAAGTTAATTTACCAAGATTGATCTGGTTTAACAGTCATCCAGTACAAACAAGATTCTCACAGTTAGATCCTGCTTGATTCAAAAATCATGGAATTTTGATCTGCAGATAGATCAAATGATTAGGGAAAGAAAGATAGATTATCACTATTCTCCAAGAATAACTCTAAGTGTATCTCAGTGATTCGGAAAAGATCTATCTCAGAATAAGAAGAACAATGCAACTGGAATGACTTAGGTTGCACATTTATTGTGGTGTGAAATTAAGGCTTTCCCAAAAATAAAAGAGTTCATTCGTTCGTCATTTGCACATTTGCACTCAAGAAGAAAAGAAAAAGGGGCTCTGCAACAAATTGTCTCAAACTCTCAAAGATCAACTATTGAAATTGATTCTTCCAGCAAATCAATCCAGCTTATTCAGCAAACCCTAGAAGCGTAAAAGGTATTTCTGTTGCTGAATATCTTTATGTAAATCTTTTGAAGATGGCTACTCCAAATGTTGTAAAGATTTCTGATAGGCCTTGATCCAAATTTAAGAAACATCCTTATAAATCTCTAGAATTGGATCCCTTAGGGGCATTTTCTAGCATTTCTAATGGGGTTTTGCATGTTGAAGATGTTAGGGCATATATTCATGCGAACATTGAAGAGTTCAGAGAATCCAAGCTGTCAGATATCTATCACAATCAGTTAATAGATGACTCTTTTGATCTCAAACCTCAGTATAAGGCTATCCGAGACAAACATTTTGCACAATGCATTCATTTCCCCTGTTTTCTGGAAGATGAATGGGTCCGATATATTCTGAGCCGAATGCATGACAACTTCATGTGGTTGAACAGGCTGTTTAAGATCACTAAGGATGCCATTAGGGCTGTAACCGGATTACACTCAACTGGTGAGATGCCTATTCTCAAATCTGTCAAAAATGAAATTGTAAGTGAGGCTACCAGATCAAAATTTGATAAAAGAGCAATGATAATTGAGGATATCACAGATCCAGATATCAAGTTTGCATCAATGATAATTAGATATAAGATATATCACTCCAGCAGGGAGAATTTAGTATTCAGAACTGCTGTATATACTGCTTATGAGATGTTAAGGAAGAATGCAGACTATGATCTTTGTGAGCTCCTTCTAAACCAACTTTTGGAAAATCTACAGAAGATAAAGAAGGACAAGAAGAACTCTTTCAAATACGGTGGTTTGATACTCTGCCTATTCTTTTATTACATGAATGAGCTTCTCGGATCTAGTGGCTAGGTATGGCAGAATGATAGACCAGTAGCCATTCAAATCAGAGATTATATACATGGGATTGGTGATGCCAAGGCACATAATATAGCTCTCTGGGGCTATTTCAAGAATTTTCAGAGCATGATGCAAGCAAGAGAGAGAATCCCCTAATCTTTAGTTGAAAAATATAAAGATACAATATGCTTTATGGTAGAAACTGATCAGTGCCTAATGGAGGTAGTGGAACGAAGAACACTGTGGATCATGCCTATGGGGTATGAAGTGGATGAAAAAATTGTGGAGCTGCATGTTCAGCACATGTTAAGTCAGCCCAAGGATCCCAAGGTAGAAAGGTTTGGAACCTTTGAAGAATTAAGTGTGAAAATCCCTGTGGAGTTAAGACAACTGGAAATTAAAAGAAAAGTGAGGAGGGAAGTAGAAGAGTTTGCCAAGAGGCATGGAATTTCAAAAGAAGCACTTGATGCAAATAGAGAGAAGACAGAAAGGGCAGAGAAAGAAAAAGAAAAAGCAGAAAAAGAAAGTACTCCGGTGGAAGTGCCCTCTTGGACCAGATCCTCTAAGACCTCTGCACCCACCACTGCAAAGAGCTCAAAGACATCAAAACCGGAAGCAAAATCATCCGTAAAGCAGAGAAAAGAACTAAGACAAAGGTCACAAGGTCTTATATCAGTCAAAAGGATGAAGAAGAGACATAATCTGATGAAGAGATCAAGAAGATCAAGAAGAAGAAGAAAGTATCCGGTAAAGATAAGGAGGCAGAGACAGAAGAGTTTGTTGAAAGACCCACTCTATCCTTAGATGATGTAGTTAAAGCAGTCACTATGTATGGGAACCTGCAACCAATAACATAATTCTATGATGCATACAATGATGCAGATAAAAAGATTTTGGAGGAAGCCATAGTTAAGTATTTGAACATATACAATAAGGCTTTTATTGAAATCATATCTCTCATTCCCAAAAGCCTAGAAAAGGAATTAGAGATAAGAAAGAATAATGCTAGGGCAAAGGATCTTGAGATTCGGGAATAGATAGCCATTCAGCTCTTTCCTTCAATCACTCCGAAGCAAATGAATATGATTTTCAAAGATTGCAAGGATGAGTTCCAAAGCAAAGCCAGAATGAATCAACTTATGCTCAGCGAAATTGACAAAATAGGAAAAGAGACAGAAGAGATTCTCTGGAATGCTTATAAAAGATTCAACATTCCCATTGTCGAGGACTTAGGTGATGATCCCTCAGCTACAGATGAATCTACTGAGACAGTGGCAAAAGAGGTAAAGGAGATAGGTGAAGAAAAAGGTAAGGACTTGGATTCCTCTGCTCCAAAAGAGGAGGCCCATGATCAAGAAAACATCTCTCCTCCAGTTTCCACTACTGACTCTAGATCTAAAGAAGAGGAAAGAGTAGAAGAAAAAGAAGCAGAGGAAAAGGAAAAACAAGATGACAGTAATAAGGGTGCAAAAGGAGAGAAAATTCAAAAAACACAAATGATAGTGGTAAGGCTGAAAAAGGGAACAAAACCCTGTCACCGGCAAGAGACACAGCAGAAGCAGTCGAGGAATTCTTAACCAAGGAGATGATAGAATTTGATGAACCAGAACTTCTTCAAGGACTGTTCAATTTTGACTCCCTCTCCCTAGTTCAAACCATGAAGCTAGCATCTTTTACTTCAACAAAGGCAAAAGAAAAACTTCTAAAGTCTCACATGGAAGACTGCAAGCTCATAGAAACTACATCTGGTGTATTAGAGAAGATCATGCCATCCTTCTAAAAGGATCCTATAGCATCCACATCTGGTAATCTAAAGTCTCTTGTAAATTCTGTTAATACACATTTTGATTCTTTAGAGAAAGCAGTAGAAGAGAAAGTCTGGAAAGAGTTTTTGGATAAGAGATTCTCAGAGTTACAAGGGATTATAACCAATGATAGGAGGAATATGGACATTGGGATGAAGAGCTTAGAAAATGCTCTTAAGGATGGAGGAGAAGTATATAAATTTTGTATATCTTGGACTAAAGTAACAAAGGATATTGAGAAGAAAGTGAAAGAACAAGAGGATAAACTGTCAAACCTCTGTCAGAATTTTGATCCTCTCACTATATCCATAATAAGCCAGGAATGTCAAACTATTGTAATCATGAATGAGATTAAGAAGCTTGAGAAGGAGAGGAAGAACATATTAAGCAGAATGGGTGAACTTAGAGGGATGATTATCCCTAAGTTAGAGGCCATACATGAAGCCCTAACTAATGCTCAGGCCACAGCTCGAACCAATGATTTGACAGATCTCAAGAGGGCAGAAGCTTTTGCATTCCTGTTGAGTGGTCACATCTCAATTTTGGATAGAATGAAGCAGAGTTGGGCAACAGAACTTGTCTAGTTGAAGACAACTTTTGTAGACATACTATAGTATATGTAAGTATAACCTGTTTATATACTTATGCAGCCAAGTATAGTTGAATTTTTGGGCAATTTTGGTGTGCGGACCCTACCCTTTGCCATTGATGTCAAAGGGGGAGTGAGGAATAGTGAAAAATGTGGAGTCCAGCTAAGGGGGAGCTCTGGTAAAGTGTACTTTAGAACAGAGCATCAGCCAAGGGGGAGTATAGTATAACACTTAGTCATTTTTCACTAAGTGTTGCCATCAATGCCAAAGGGGGAGATTGTTGGCAAGAGACACATTGTAGCTTCATGATTGTTGTCATTGATGGAAACAAAGTTCATCCCACATATCCGCAGGACATGGTGTGCCTATACTGGAAGTCAGATTGAAGAATGTTGTGGTCCGATAAGCAAGAACAGAGCATGTGGCAAGGTCCGACAGTCAGGTCCGGATCTCTCAGAGGAAGTATCTTTGGAAAGTGCAAACTTAGGGAAGTCAAGAGGAGTACCTTGACTAATAGATTCTAGGAATTGAGCGTCTGGTGATGAAAGAGTAAAGAGATATGAGCATTCAAGTATTGGGGTCCTATTTGGTAGAGCAGACAAAGGAAGAACTTACCGGCAGAGCTTCAGACTTTACTCCGGATGAGATGTTGATGGTGATCAAGATTCTTAAGGTATCATTTGTGATTGGCTAACTTGTTAGATGACTTTTATAAGTATCTATTTGATCTGTATCACTTGGTAAGCAAGGATTCAACCGACAGACTAGAGTTTGGGAAACACTGACTATTCCGGATGCTGACTAGAAAGAGGATGAAATCCTTTGTACGGATATATATACCAAATGGATTTCGATGAGAAGGTGTGTGTGGTGTAATTGTAAGTGCGAAGAAAAGCAGAAGATCAGTGTGGAAGCAGTAAGGTAGGGCCAGTATGTGAAAGGACAACAACTCTAAAGAAGAGAAAGGATGAAGTGCAGTAGATCAGTATACTGAGCCTAACCAGAACTGAACTCCAACATATGTGGATGCTTCTCATCAGTTCAAGTATCTTGTTACTCTGTTTATAACTTGTAGGCAGTGAGCCTCTTGTGAGCAGTGTGCTTGGGCAGTAAGCCCTAATTGGCAAGTGCCATTTTTGTACTTCTATTCTTCTAACAAAGAATACAATCTTGGGTTAATCACCCCGTGGTTTTCTCCCTTAATAGGGTTTCCATGTCAAAAATATTGTGTCATGTGTATTTCCATTTCATAGTTATGTTTGCTTATTTGAATTGATGCTGCATTAATTATTAAGAAAGTTCAGAAAGCTGAAATAATTAAGATAACTGATTCACCCCCCCTCTCAGTTATCAACAGTGACCATGCCATCGATGCATATAAGTCTTGTAAGCTTGCTTTGCATCTTTACTTCATGTGAAAGCCTATCTAATAGACTATCTTTTGACCCTTTTCAAACCTCAAATTATTTGAAGGTCGATCCCATGGCTCTAGATCAATCTTACATAACATGAATTTGATCTATGACCTATAAATTTGATCAAAAAAAATGTGTACTTCTACAAATTGGCTTGCTCCAATCTTTGTTGTCTATTGGTGCTAAAGGATTGGAAATATTTAGAAATACCTTGGGGAGATTATTAAATTGCGAGGGTCACATTCTCCTCATTTAACTCCCTTGAATGGTTGGGTTTATGACCTTGACAAATGTTAATGAACAACAAGCAAGCATACAATTCATTTAGGATACAAATTCTGGTGCAATTATTGTTCTTTTTATTGTTTACAACAAGTTGAGATTTTCCTAATGAATGCTCGAACTTAATGTTCTAGATGTTGACTAATTATTGGATGTGAATTAATTCTCAAGTCTCAAATGAATGTCTTTAAACACCAAAACATAACAAGTCATCACAAAAACATGTACCAAGTTGACTCTTGACATCTACATGGAAAGGGGAGAAGTTGATCTTTTGAATTTTAAAATTTTGAATTTTAGGTTAGATATGTGTCATGTGGGATCACTCCCATGCATCATGGAATTGACCAAGGATAGGGGAATGTAGATTTCAAGGTATAGATTAGGCATATGCGGATCAAGGCTAATAATGTTGTGAATGTGTAGGAATTGATGTAGATGAGGTAGAGATAAGGTCAAATGCACTGGAATGCGTAAAAGTGGGAGTAAATGAGGGTGGACTAGGATTGGGAAAGGAGATAAACTTATCAAAAAAGAGGAACAAACAAACACAGATAGATTACAAAGTTGCAAACACAGAAAAATTGAATTGAATTCTTTCATGAAATGATACATATTCATAGCAATTCCAATGCACTTTACACAACCACTCTTATTTATTTTCCTATCAAATTTCCTAACCTATAAACCACTAACATTAACTATTGTTGACTATAAACCACTAATATTAACTAACTAAAGAAAATAAGTGCTTTCTGGATGGATGAAAAAAATACCTTGATGATGCTCTCTATTCGAATGACTGAAGAGTAAACAACATCAAAGATATAATTTATGAATGTTTTACTTCTCTAACGATTGAAAGGTTCAACTTAACTTACCTCTAAGAAATCTTTCAAATGCTTTGAAATGAGTGAATGTTGTTGGATTTGCTAGATCTATAGTTGTTGAGGGTTCTCAAAAGAAACAAAGTTGTGACCATGCCATGGATGCATATAAGTCTTGCAAGTTTTCTTTGCATCTTTACTTCATGTGAAAGCCTATCTAATAGACTATCCTTTGACTCTTTTCAAACCTAAAATTCTTTGAAGGTTGATCCCATGGCTCTAGATCAATCTTACATAACATGAATTTGATCTATGACTTGTAAATTTGATCTAGAAAAATGTGTACTTCTACAAATTGGTTTGCTCCAATCTTTGTTGTCTATTGGTGCTAAAGGATTGATAATATTAGAAATACCTTGGAGAGATTATTGAATTGTGAGGGTCACATTCTCCTCATTTAACTCCCTTGAATGGTTGGATTTACGACCTTGACAAATGTTAATGAACAACAAGCAAGCATGCAAGTCATTTAGGATACAAATTTTGATGCAATTATTGTTCTTTTATTGTGCACAACAAGTTGAAATGTTCCTAATGAATGCTCCTTAATGTTCTACATGTTGACTAATTATTGGATGTGAATTAATTCTCAAGTCTCAAATGAATGTCTTTAAATACCAAGACATAACAAGTCATCACAAAAACACATACCAAGTTGACTCTTGACATCTACATGGAAAGAGGAGAAGTTGATCTTTTGAATTTTAGGTTAGATATGTGTCATTTGGGATCACTCCCATGCATCATGGAATTGACCGAGGATAGGGGAGTGCATATTTCAAGGTATAGATTAGGCATATGGGATCAAGGCTAATAATGTTGTGCATGTGTAGAAATTGATGTAGATGAGGTAGAGATAAGGTCAAATGCATGGGAACGTGTGAAAATGGGAGTAAATGAGGGTGGACCAGGATTGGGAAAGGAGCTAAACTTATCAAAAAAGAGGAATGAACAAACACAGACATATTACAAAGCTACAAACACATAAAAAAATGAATTTAATTCTTTCATGAAATGGTACATATTTATAGCAATTCTACATGCACTATACACAACCACTCTCACTTATTTTCCAATCTAATTTCCCAACCTATAAACCACTAACATTAACTATTGTTGTCTGTAAACCACTACTATTAATTATCTAATAAAATTTAGCAAAAGAGTTTGCAACATGTCACTAGTATTAAGTCATTATCTCAAAATGGGCCCAAAACTAAATGGGAATTGGCATGGGTATTTAAACTTCACTATTAAAAATATAATTATTATTGTCATTAAAGACATGGTGTGCTGGTTAAGGATTGATGTTGTTATTCTTGTCACCTAGGTTTAAACACTTTTACAATCTTCCATTCTAAATTTGCTCAACAAGTCTGTAGCATACTTGGTTTGAGAGAGATAAATTCCATCATTTTTTTCCATACCTATATGCTGAGAAAGTAGTGCAGAAAACCAAGATTTGTCATCTAAAATATGTCTTTCAAATCAATTTCATATCACTAATATTGTCCATGTCATTTCCTGATAATAGTGTTAAGTCAGAAAATGTCCCCTTGGGGGCTTTTCCCTATTAAGGTTTAGCTCCTGGGTCCTTAGAATGCATTTAGATCATATTGCATGTTAATTTTGAATCTCAATGAGAAAATCCTGAAGTCTTGTGACAAATAGGACCTAGGGGGTGCTATTTTGATAGGCCCTAACTCAAAATGGGAGGGTGGACTTGGGCACTACCACCCTAGTCCTACCCTATTTTGGGTCAGCCCTAAATTTTTATGTAGGTTTTGTGACCATTACTTAGGTCCTATACTGACATCTCAAGTTTAAATTATGAAATTCTTAGTGGAAATGTGTGTAGTTATGCATATAAGCATGTTTAGGGTTTTATTTGCAAAACTAGAAGATGATTGTGAACTTTATGCATACTTGTGATTTTAGAGTATCCATGATATTCATTGTTGCAGAGTAGAGAATTATTATTGTGTTTGTGCTTGCAGATTTAGCTTCATCTTCTCATGTGATTGAAGATCCTTCATTTATGTGAGATCTACACTTCTAAGGTGACATTTATTTGTGTTTGAATCATTTATCATTTGGATTTTGCCTCTATCCCACAGGGATACACATTCTTTATCTGACAACGGTGTTTGGAAGACTTGAATGTCTCTCCAGGGCTTGACTGAGGTAAGCATCTAAACACCACAACCCAAAAACACACTCCTTTGTGATTGTAGGTTACAAGTTTCACATCTGGATGGAGTGGAGTTGTAGGGAACAATAAGACAGTGTATAGATTCCGCATCCCTGAAGAAAAGGACTGCTTGGACACAGGTGTTAGTGGCAGTGTCCTCTGAATCCTAAAACATAGAAACAATTTGGACAATGATAATCAACATCCAAAGAACTTCTGACATCCTAAAAAACATTTGACATTTGACTAGGGCACTAGTGGAGGTGTCCTCTGCATCTACCGGGGTAAAAATAGAAAGTACAGTGAATATCAGTGTCAGGAGAAGATTAGTATTCTGCAGAGAAAATAGTACCTTGGATAGGGGCATTAGTGGAGGTGTCCTCGACTATTCTGCATTCTGAACTTCAAAAAATGGTCAGTTATTAATCTCTATCCTTCATCTTAGTTTGCAAGGATTTGTCATGATTTATCAATTTGCTTACTATTTTGCATACTTAGGGTTTTAAGGGTATTTGAAAATTAAATTGAAATATTGATTGATAACATCTGAGCTTTCACATCATTCCAAGTGACAGCCCAACCTGTTAGGTGAATACTCTTGCTTAGTAGAGATTCAACTCAGTTGATATGTCCTTGAATGTTTGTTGTGAAAAGAGGATCTAAAAACCATCAAAAACTAAAATCCCATCAATCCATCAACCCAATCCTCTCTTTTTCACACCAAAACATTTTGATGAACCTATGCTTTTGAATTTTTGCACCTTGCTGAGTGTTGTGTGATAGATTTTCATTCATTCATCTTATTGCATTTGAAAAATTACAAAAAAATTGAAAAATTTGAAAAAATTGGCATCTTAGGCTTGCATTTTGGCATAATTTGAATTAATTGGAATTTAATTTAATTTAATTCATGTTATTTTCATTAGATCTAATTTAAATTTCATAAATTCATCATTTAGTATTCACTTGCATTGCATTTTCATGCTTAATTTGTTAAAAATTGCTTGAAATTGTATATTTTTCATAAAAACCTAGTTTTGCATTAGCTAGGGTTTGTAGTTAAAATCTTGTTTCAAATTTTACTACCTTTTTAAAACACTTATTTAAGACTAATTTCTAATTGTAGTGTTGCATCATAGTATCCTCTTTGGAAAAATTCATGTCCATGGTTTGAAAACCTTGCATTTTCACTAGATTTTGCCTTATCATCTCTCTGGAATTGCATTAAAGGCGCGTTATGAAAGATATTGTTACATTATTGGGTTTATATTAGGCTTATTATTTTCTACCCCTCTCAAAAATTTTCACAACACCTCTTTCGTTAGTTATTTGCATTGAAAATTTGGGAAAAACGTGAAAAATCAAGCATTTTTAGGTCATATTCACACATAGAATGGAATCAAAGGCATGTTGTGAAGGCTATTTCTGAATCTTTGGACTATTATTAGGCATATTATTTTCTTCCCCTCATCAATCTCCTTACAACACCTTTTCTTTCACTCATTTGCATTAAAAAAAGTGAAAAATCAAGCATTTTTGATCTTGCTCCTTGGGTTTGTTCTATTAGTTTGTGCATTGAGTGTTGTATGCTTTTGTATGAGTATTATAACCCTCTGACCTAATAGAAATATACCTTTAAGAAGAATTAGAAGACTCATGGGATCTAGTGCTCCTGAAGAAAATGATATTCCTACCTCTGAAAATCCATTGAATACCTTCTTACAAAAGGAGAGACACAAGACACTATACCTCATACAACCACTATGGAAGATCAAATATTTCATGATGTTGATGATGCTATTGAGGTGGTAACACATGTACCTAATAAGAAAATAAACAAACTTGACAAAGAGCTAGCCGATTTTCAAGCATTTGTGGAAAATGAAAGGATAGCGGAAGAAGATATACCTACAATTCACAACATAAGAGAGTTGATAAAAGAAGGACAAGATGGTATTAATGCCATTCAAGGTTTAGCACATATAGTACATAATAATGTTATGCCAATGGTTGAATGTGCAAATGTTATTAATAACATGTCATCACCGTCTCATACACAAGTATCGCCACCTATACCAACTATAGGAATATCCACATTTACATCAACAATTTTAACCACTAATGAAAATTCTTGTAGTAATACTACCACTGGTATTGGAGTATGTAATGGCACTAATTCACAAAATTACAAAGTTGTGGGATTTAACTATCAAAACTTGGCACCTAAGATGACCTCTTTTATAAATAATTACTCTCAACCACATCTCGATCCCACTTATTCTCAACCACCTTCCACTTATCACTATGTCCAACCACCACTCACCTATTCACAACCTCCACTTGTCACTACTCATGCTCAATCACCTCCACACTTTGGTTCCAATTCCTCACAACAAACTACATCTCCTAATGATGCCTTCTTAAACCAACTCTTGCAAGGCATGACTTCTTTACAACAAAAGGTGACAAGCTTGACGAATTCCTCACAGCCTAATATATCAACTTATAATGCTCATAATCCCCTATCTTATGCAATCTTAAGAACTCCTATGCTTGAGAGGTTTGAAACTCCTCGCTTTGAAAAATATGGTGGAAAAGGTGATCCTAATACTCATGTGGCAGCATTCATGGCTATGTGTAGTGATTTCTACTTTGAAGAGGACTTGTTAGCAAAGCTTTTCTCGTGATCTCTCAAAGATACTGCTTTAGAAGGGTTTTTCTCTTTACCTCCAAATTCAATACACTCTTTTTCGCAATTAGCTAATCAATTTTTACAACATTTTCAAGAAAACATTGCACCTTAAGTCTCTTTGATTGATTTAGTTCATTGCAAGCAAGGTTCGAAAGAGAAGTTAATTGAGTTTATTAGTCGGTATCAAGGCCTCTATGCATAAAATCAATATCAGATGAAGGATAAGGATGTTCAAAAGGTGTTTATTACAAATCTACAACCTAACATCCGTGATAAGATTCTCTTGATGAAGTATAACTTTTTTCAACATCTATGCACCGCCCTTCGTGATTATCAACTTTCGTCCAGTCAGTATGAAAACCAAAACTCGTCAACTCAATTTGGTCAATCCATGGGTGGACCTTCACAAAACAACTTTAAGAGGAATAATAAGACTTTCATCAAGGTTAATGGACAAAATTCAAACAATTTCTCACAAGTGTCCGCTATTACTAATCCAAAGAGGACACCATTTCAGAATAGACAACAACAAAGACAGTTTCCTCTGATATTTGAATCCTATCACTCTATCATGAATCAAGCTATGAGTAATAACCTCTTGAAGCTTCCTCCAATTAAACCATTGGATCCTAGTAGAATGCAAGGACCTTATTTCGATGCTAATTCTTTTTATCATTACCATCGGCAACAAGGACATTATACTAAACGATGCATGCATCTTAAACATGAAATACAAGACCTCATCGACTCAAATGTTATATAGGTATCTGGTGTGAATGATAATGGAAATAATTCAGTTTCTCCTCTGGATCAGAACTTACAGATGTTTACTAATCCCTTTCCTAAGCATACCGATAATAACATGATGGAACAAAATACACTAGAAATTGAAGATGACTACCTGAACTACGATGAGATAATTGCTACAATAAAAGTGGATAAGGAAAATATTGAAGTATTACCTCATCCACGAAGGAATAGTATTTATGCTCGGTTCCTCCTCCGTTATCCCTGCAAGGATCGGGAGATAACCAAAATGCATTGGAAAGACAAATAGAACAACCGAAGCAGGAGATTCTAACAAAAGAAAAGATTGACATGGTACAAGGTAGTCCTTCTCCCTACGATAGACCGAATCAACAAAATAAGAAAACTAAGAATTGGAAAAGAGTAAGAAGATTATCATCAGTTAGAAATAATAGTGGTTCTCCTCATCATAAGAAACAAAAGATTTCACATATACAAGGATTTGAGAAACAAAAACTACATGGACTTTCTGACAACAAACAACACTCTAATTATGGGTAAATGCAAGAAGTTGTGTCCACTTAAGGTGGAAGTTTCGGAGTTAGAAAAAAATCTGAAATCGGGGAACCAAAAATGGGATCCCGTTTATATAAAACGTGATCCCATTTTGCCTCAAGATCTTGAGCCTAGAACCAAAAACACGATCCTATTTTTTCCCAGGATCCCGAACCTAGAGGCCAAAAACGGGATCCCATTTTATATAACGGGATCACGTTATATATAACGGGATCCTGTTTCATAAAACAGGATCCTGTTTTGGAAAAGTATTAATTTTTTTAAAAAATGGCAAACCCCATTTTCAACAGCGACAGTTGACAGGCGAAAACAGGATCCCGAGTTCAGAGACCATCCAGCCACCAGGTAAGTGGATTTTTTCACTTCTACAAATTACCCATCAATTGTTTTAAGCTTCCCTTGTTTGTTTTGGTGTAAAATACAATCAAAATTTAAATTTTGAATTGTTATTTAGGGTTTAGGGTTTATGAAATCAGTAGCTGATTTTTGACAGTTTAGTTGTAAAATACAATTGAAATTTTGAAAGACTATCATATAAAAGGTTAGAATTTGAACAAATTGTCAAAATTATGTTTAAAATTGAGAATTGAATAGATATATTTAGACATTTTAGCTGTAAAATTCAATTGAAATTTTGAAAATACTGTATCATATGAAAGGAGAGATTTTGAACAAACTGTCAAAATTTGAGTTCAATTTGAGTGTTGAATAGCTATATTTAAACATTTTAGCTGTAAAATACAATTGAAAATTTGAAAATATTGTATCATATGAAAGGAGAGATTTTGAACAAAATGTCAAAATCTGAGTTCAATTTGAGTGTTGAATAGCTGTATTTAAACATTTTAGCTAGAAAATACAATTGAAATTTTGAAACGATTGTATCATATGAAAGGAGAGATTTTGAACAAACTGTCAAAAATTATATAGCATTGGGATGATATATATATTTGGTTTTTATAAAATTTACTTATAACAATGTATGTCATTGTATTTTAAAGGCATTATTGAATAGCTAAGTATCATGTAAAAAAATTACAACAAACCATTATAAAACCAAGTTATCACATCCTTCATAATCAAACATTTAGAGACAACCAACTAATCAAGAATTGAGAAAATTTTATAGTTTTTGTGATAGCCAACTAATCAAGAATGAAATGAAGCCAACATTTATGTAACTTTTGATATACTCAAGTAGCTGTCCTCACTAGCTAGGTTATGCCCCTGGAATGAACATCATGATGTTAATTGTGATACGAGCTCAACCTCATTGGTAATGCTTTCCCTAATCTTAATGACATTGATGTAGGCTCCACTCATGATCCTTACGAAGATCTTTCCACCACTAACCTCTTTCATGATAGGTCACTATCCTCACCATCTCCTTAGACCTAGAATACCTTGAGCTTATCGATTGGGACCAACACGACCCTTTATGATTTGATGTTTTTCAAAATGATGAAGCCATCATGAAACTTATGAAGTGTCAAGACCACATCCCCATTGTAATCATAAGAAAGACTTTTCCACCATACTTAACACCTACATATGCTTATTTTGGAGAGAAAGAAAGAACCCTTTAGTCCTGAGGCACCTTAGTCTAGGCAGAATAGCAACAAGATATAAGAAGAAACTTGTGATCGATTAAAATGATACAATAAAAATGGACACTTCCCAAGAGCTCCTCAATTTGACAAACTTCACCTTCCATTAGATACCACTTAGATACAAGACATGACTCCCCTCTCCTTGTTGAGGACATGCTATAAACATCAACCTGTGAATAGAAGCTTGGACCCTAAACTCTCTAAGATAGTAGCTCCACTGGACCTTGACATCAAAGAAGGCATATATAACCATGTCACCATGTTAAAGATTACGTTGATTTCTTCATGTGGTCTTATGGTGATATGCCTTGAGACTCCATCTTTAAAGTCATGCATCATCTTGTGGTTCATCTCAATGCCAAACCTATTCAATAAAAGCTACGCAAAATGCACCCCCAAGTAGCCCTCGTGGTCATAGAAGAATTGTATAAACTCTTAGATGTCCAGGGTTCATTCAGACTATTACTTATCCTAAATGGGTAGATCTAATGTGGTCTTAGTTAACAAGAAAACTAAGGGAATTCATGTTTGCACTAACTTTTGAGACATCAAAAAAGGATCTACCCCAACTTAGATAACTTTTCTCTACTAAACATTGATATGGTCGTGGATCTTGTGCATAGCCATATATATAAAATTTTATCATTAATCTGGATATAATATGGACCAAGTTGAAACATTTGAGTTAGACATGGAGACACCTAGATTATGGAGCTCGGTCTATGTAAGAAAACACCTCCTATAGACTCAACACAAACTTATCCCTCAACCCTCTAAATTGTGACTTACATCATTTGATTACCCTGGAACACACTATAGACAACTCTATACAAATTTGGCAAAATATATTTTCTCCTAACAGAAACTTGTATATGTAGAAGTATCTACTACTACATTAGATTTGATATACTTCTTAAAAGGAAAGAGTTGGGACTAACAACTAAATAGAAAACAATAACTAGTTTTGCATTTTCTAGGAAATAGGAAACAAAATTGAGCTAGAACCATCTTGACTAGTTTATCTATTTCTAGCTAGATTGAACCCTAATTCTATATGCAATTCCAACCCTAACCCTAACACTAATTCTAACCCTAATCCTAACCCTAATTCTATATGCAATTCAAACCCTAACCCTTATTATAACCCTAACCCTAACTCTACTTGTAATTGTAATTGTAATTGTAACTCTAACTCTAGCCCTAACCCTAACCATAACGAGCTACTTGTAATTGTAATTGTAACCCTAACTCTAGCCATAACCCAAACCATAATTGTAGCTCTAATACTTACCCTAATTTAGCAACCCTTGAATTCTAATTCTAACCCTAACCTCAATTCTAACCCTAAGCCTGATCCTAATTGAAACCCTAACCCTAACTTTAATTAATCACGAGTCATGCTACAGGGATTTCTTCTACATATTTTGTATGCATGTGTTATTCCCTTATTGCATGTGAGTTCACCAATTATTTGGAAGTCTCCTAACTGGGAGGCGGGCTTGTATTCAAGCCCTATAAATTTTGTGTTTATAGGTGTTATGTTTAAAGCTATATGGAGACTTGTAATAGGAGGTCTTGAATTTGGTACCAATGATTGTGAGTTCCTTGTCTAGAATATGATGAACCTTTTGAACAAGAGAACCTTGTAGACCATGATGCATATCTTGAAATTTAAACTTGAACATTATCGTCATGTGAATGCTTTTAGCCATCCTACAACCTCCTATCACCCTTCATCCTCTTATAGGGATATGCCACACAACCTCTCCAAGTTGACCATGCCAAACCCAAAGTCACAATCGTAAGAGGTAAAGAATCTTTTGGCCCCATTCAAGTCCACTCCCTAATAGGAGTGATACAATGCTAATAGGGTTGTGAAGGTAATTAAGTCCTTGATTAGCATGTTGGGTGTATCTAAGCATAATGATGATATAGTTAGTCCTGATTTCATTAATCTTAAGATCATTGAGCTAGAGTACTTAATATTTATGGTATAGTTTTGTTCAATCAATAGTGGTAGGGAAAATTAATATACTACAATGACATCAAACATAAACCAATAGGTGTCTTAAGATATATTAGTGGTAGGGAAAATTATAGTGGCCCTAATCCTAGAGTAATAAGTTGAAGTAGTGTTAGAATTACTAATAAACTAAAAAACTTTATCCTAGGGTGGTGGGACAAATTACACAAGCCTTACAAAGCCTCTACCACTTCCTTGACATTTTTAACATTGTTCGAATTTGATAGGAGGGATTTATGTCACCTCCTCCTCATCTTAATTCTCATAGTGGATAGAATCATCCAATTTAGCATCAAGACATGAAGGTTTATCTTCATTATCTTAGAAATATCCTCCAAGGCTTTGTGCATATGCTCATGCCACACATTGAAGATGTGGAATTTATCTAAGTAGCAATATAGAAATCCTTAGCCTAACCTTCTACCCCTTCAATATCATTGTATAGAAGGTAGATACAAGTAACATTTGATAGCATGGAGGCACAATTTAGGGATTTCAAGTTGAATGTAAAAAAAATATTCTTCCCAACAAATGCTAGATGTCTAGGAGCAATTTAATGATTTCTTCCATTATCTGCCTAGTCTAGAATATAATTACCTTTTCTTTTGATATGTTTGAAGGAGATAGATTTAAACAAGTATTCACCAAGTTTCTAGCTTCCAATATATAATAGTTTCCAATAACCACAAGCTTCATCTATGCTTTTTCATATGATCAATGTTGATCTTGGAATCTCCTTCCACACTAAGGGATATCTTGTTTAGTTTCCAAGTCATCTTGAGGCCCTAGATATCATGGCCCTAGAATCTACCATATTATTGTTCTTGACACCAAAATCATAAGCTTTAAGATAGGTAGAGGTTTTCCCTTATCATCTCTTAATAAACATACTCCTCCTACTTCACTAGGATTACCCTTGGCTACCCATCAAAATTTCAAGCTTAATCCATCCCAATGTAGGTGTGGACCAAAGGGTGTGAATATCAACATGGGTATCTCCTTGTTTTAACCTTATTCAAAGCAACCTTGGCCAATTATGAGCCTAATCAGTGCCTCTTCTAGCATGATCATATATTCCTCTTTACCCCAACAATCACCAAGTTCCTAAATGCACCATATTTCTTTAAAATAGTCCAAAATTTGGGATGCATATTCACATTTAAGAAATACATGATGATTGTCCAGAGAAGTTTCCTTACTTAAATGCACATTGAAATTTTGAAATATATATTGCCCATTGTATCAATCATTATGGTAGTCCTAATAGCTCTCTTACATTTTGAAATTTGTACATGCATGTATACATTATTTGTATGTTTTTAATTTAAATTTATTTCAAGTGTAATTTCTTGAAACATATATATATATATATATATATATATATATATATATATATATATATATATATATATATATATATATATATATATATATATATATATATATATATATTCTTGATTTAATTTTAAATTTGTACTAAAGTTTGTATGTTTATATGTATATATATGCAGGTTCATATCTAGATTTTTATATATACATCATGAATCTAGATGATATTCACTTTGATGTTGAGGACTTCCTTAATGCACAAGATGATCCAGCCGCACCCCCACCCCCACCCCCACCCGCACCTGCACCCGCACCCCCAGCGCCAAATGCCCCACCTCTAGATGCCCCACCTGCAGATGACCCGCCTCCACCTCCACCTCCACCCCCACCTGGAACTGACCAGGCTCGCTTGCGAGCCATAATAAGTGAAAATGTGGATTCGATACAAGAAAAACTGAATTCCATTCGCAAGGAACAATTCATGCCACCTCACGTAGTACGTTTTGCATCTTTGATGCAAAACATTGTAGATTTTGTGAGGTCTATTGACTCGGATTTTGATGGATTCCAGAAATGGAGAGAGGAGAGGCACCAATTTTATGCTGATGGCCTCTCCTATAAGACTATTTTGGATCTTAAAATCACAAAAGCTCATTTAGCACAATATTTTAGACATCCCCATTACAAATGAACCTATTCCTGCAAATAAGAAAAGAATATCAATCAGGTGGTGTAGGCATGAAGGAATGTCTGCCAATTTTTGGGATAGATGGTGGATGGTGTTTGATTATCCACCTCATGCTAATTGTGAGGTTCCTTTATATTTTTTGAGAAAATTATATGTAGAGTTTGTTATGAATAAAAAACCCAACTACTTTGATTTTAGATCATTCTAGGGTGTTGGTGGTGGCATGCCACAACAGAGGTTGGGGGCACGGGTTGATCCCCAATGAATGGTGCCTATTCAACCTCTTATTGACCCTCCTATTGCTGCCATTCCTTCGCCCTTCGAGCATCGTGCAGTGGTATCCACACTAGGCACATTGAGTGCACTCTCAGGTAGCCTACATGAGCAGACTTCTATGATGGTAGCTCGAGTTAGAGAGCATGGAGGAGTTGATGATGGAAGTGGTCCTAGTGCCACTCCACATGTGTTGATGCCTCATACATGTATGAGTTGCAATCAATTGTGTTATGGACCTGATCAGGTAGTTGCACCCACTTCAGCTACACATGCATCATCTGATAATGTGGGCACTGAATCATTTATTGATTATCTATTTGCTGAGGATCATCCCACTGATCATTCGACACAGGTATATATAGGTTATGTACACATGTTGAATTTAAAACAATTTTTTAACCACGTGTTTTTAATCAACATATAGATGATCAATTAAATTGTAATATTTTAACAATCAAATTGTTTGGTTTGTTTGGTGTAGATGATGGCAACAGGGGTCACAATTGATCAAATTAGTTTTTCATCAACACCTGTTCATCTCGGGCACCCATTTGGGGTACATTTTCAATGATTTGTAAATTTGTAAAATTCAGTCTTGAATGTGTGTACAATTAAATATTTATGAACTTATTTATGAACTGGTTCAGGGTTCTTCCACATTGAATCCTCCATCTCAGGGTGTCTCGAGCGCTCCTCCATCATTGGGCATCTCACATGACACTCTTACAGTATGTATATTATTTTAAAAAATTGTATATATACTTAAATTTTTCTATTTTGATATCAGTGTATCTAAAAACGTGCACATGTACTATTTAATACTTTATAAATATGTCTATGCAGGTTGACACAACTATGAGGATGGGCATTGTAGCACACTTGGATAATCCAAGTTTATATCAGGAGTCGACTGCATTTCAGGTTGTGGAATTGGATGCTTCAGCATTGTTCATTGATTAAATCTTTACTCTTCTATCTCTTTGTCTTTTTGCCTCCTCTCTCTTTACGTCAATTTCTTCAGGGGTTAATAGCTTCCTATCTTTCCTCTTATTACGACTTTGTGATCCCATGATTAAAAAATTTATGAAGCATGTACAAATGAATGTCAAAAACTTGAATGTGTTTCAAGTCCTTCAAACAAGTACCAATTCAACAAAATCCCACTCAAATAACATCTCCATGATGGCTTCTATCAAAATACCAACAATACTTCAAGTTGATGGATCTACAAAAGAAAGAAATATGCCAAAGAATGCTGCAAGAGTCGCTGTCGGCCGTACTGTAGAGCAAGTTGCAGAAATGACAGTCATAGTACAGTCTTATTAAAAAAAAAGGCAAATAAGAGATGGGATCCCGTTTATTAAACGGGATCCCATTTATTAAACAGGATCTCGTTTTATTTACGACCGATGAAGAAAGAAACGGGATCCCGTTTTATAAACGGGATCGTATTTTATAAACGGGATCCTGTTATTCAAAATTTGAATTTTAGGCTCGAGTTTTGCTTTGTAACCCGCTATGGAAAATACTTTGGGGACCCGACCCTGACCTCTGGACCTAGTTTGACCTGCAACTTGAAGGCCCTGTTAATGTCACAACAAAATAGTGACTTTGGACATATATTTAAAGGTCTATTTTGTAGAATATTTTGACAAAATTAAAACCCATTATAGAGGAGACAATGTAGATTCTAAATATGTAATTTTTTTTACAATTGAATTAATTTTTCTATTTTTTAATCAATTTCTGATGAAATAGGTTCATAACCTTGAATTATCAGGGTTTTTTAATATTTTAATAACTTTTTATTAAAATATTTTTTTGTAAAAAAATTGTATGAAAACATACTTTAGACAATTCTTTTCAATTTAAAAAAAAAAATTTCAAAAAATGTTAAGTTTAGGTCATCTTATGCGTGACATACACGATGATTTTTTAAAAGACAAAAAATGACCAATAAAAAATTAATAAAAAAAATTATTCAATAAAAAATTACAAATAAATATTGAAAATGTGCTTCAGTGAGTTACAAAGATTTTCCCAAAAGGATTTTGAAAAATATGATTATTTAGGTCAAAATATGGATGACGTACATGTACATGGTATAGTAAAAAAAAGTGACTTTTAAACAGTGGTTTTTAGAAACGCCTATTCAAAATCAATTTCTATCATCTGGGTATTGAAAAAAATTACATATTTGGAAACTAGACTCCGAGTACTACATTTCATATTTAGTGACTTTTTCCAAGATTCCACATTTAAGTGCTTCAAATTTTTAGGTCAAATGTGACAAATTCTAAAAATCAGGAAAAACACTTCCACTTTTTGGCCAAAAAGTGGACACAACTTCTTGCACACACCCTAATAAGAACCACCCAAGATTCGTACAGAACTTGATGGAGTATCTCTCCAAGATGCTTGCAAATTCCAAATTTTAGAATGGTTGTCCTTGCAGGTAAGTATTTCTAACCCTTTACATCCGTGTTGTGTTTCTCGATGTGTTATGTGTTGTTTAGGCCTCCTAGGATGACCCTTGATTCTCTTGTAAGGTCAAGGATACTGGGAGACTGCCTCTGTTGTGACCCTTCTTCTATTTGTAGATCATCATTCTTCTATATTGCCTCTCCTCTATTTTCATTGTTGTGTGTTGTGTCTTAAGGACATAGCGTTGCTGGTGACTTGGGGGCACCCCTCCTACATGATTGTCCGTAAGGCACTTGTTTCTCCTCTCTTGATTCATTGTTTACCTTCTTCTAGTGGTTCTATCTAGCTGACGAATGATGAAAAAAATATAATATTAATATGGACCTAGTGTCCCTTCAACGATAAATAAAAAAATGGACCTAGTCCATACATGACGACGGGGTTGATATATATATAATCCAATGCTTGGCTAGTAGAATCACTCTATGTGATATTTTGATGATATCTTATCGCAATAACAAAACATAACAATACTGCTGCTCCGGGCACTTTGTTTATCTTTGATCTTGCCTTGCTCAACTCTTTATGTATGAGTGATTACATGAATTGTTTATCATGATTATATGGTTGCTAACACTTTTTCTTGTAGGAAATTGTGTGTTTGTGGGAACATTTGGCGATCGTAAAGTGCATGTCACCTCTGGGGGCATGAGATTTGTGAGAGCTTGTGTTCCCTTGTGTGTTTTCTTTCTACCTTAACGTACTTGATATCGATGCATGATATCAACCACCTTAAGGTGGGGGCATATATAAGGTAAGTTGTCTGATGATTTTGGTACTAATGAAGCGTGTTTGTAAGCCCTCTGTGGAGGCATGATACAATGTTGTATCTTTGAGCGAGTGCACATCGTTGTAAGCCCTCTGTGGAGGCATGATACAATGTTGTATCTTTGAGCGAGTGCACATCGTTATTCTATATTGCAATCATTTAATCCCTCTGCAGAGGTAGGATATCGTGCATATCCTTTTTATTTTAAGCCCTCTGCGGAGGCAGGGATTGTGTATTTCTCAAGTAGATTGCAAATCTTGTCATTTTCTAAAAGTCCTCCAAGCAAGCGGGGTTGGTGTATCCTCCCTTAAGCGTGTCTTTGGTGATTGTTGTGGCGAAGCCTAATAATTGGTGTGTGCTTGAGATGGTAGTGAACCTAGCAATAGGTTTCTTCCATCACTTATTTGCCGTGTTTTCTTTGTGTCTTCCATGTGTGTGTGTATGGCGTGTTTGTTCCCAAGCATAGTCTCAAGACTGGTGGCGATGAGCTCCTCTTATGCTTTGGGATTTGTATGGCATGTTTGTTCTCAAGTGTAGTTTCAAGACTGGTGGCGATGAGCTCCTCCTACACTCTGAGATTTGAATTGCATGTCTGTTGCCCCTTATGCAGTTTCAAGATTGGTGGTAATGAGCTCCTCCTGCATTTTGGGTTGTGTGTTTACTTTCCATGTACTTAAATTTGCATTTCATATATTATAAAATGAAAAATAAATAATCACCGCATTCACTATATTCATTGTGTTTTGCATGTCTTCAATGCTGTCTTCTCCATGTTTTGCATGACTATAACTGTCTTCTCTGTGTTTTACGTGCCTGTTACTATCTTCAATGTGTTTGGCGTGTCTTCACCATGCTTGGCGTGTTTGCTGTGTTTGTTAACCATACTTTAAATCATGTATGGGCCTTGTATTTATACATACATTAAAGTGGGGGCTAAATGTTATGTCAGAAAATGTCTCCTTGGGGGCTTTTCCCTCTTAAGGTTTAGCTCCCGAGTCCTTAGAATGCATTTAGATCATATTTCATGTTAATTTTGAATATTGATGAGAAAACCCTAAAGTCTTGTGACAAATAGGACCTAGGGGGTTCTATTTTGATAGATCCTTACTCAAAATGGGAGGGTTGACTTGGGTGCTAGCACCCTAGTCCTACCCTATTTTGGGTCAGCCCTAAATTTTTATGTTAGTTTTATGACCGTTACTTAGGTCCTATGCTGACATCTCAAGTTTGAATTACAAAATTCTTAGTGGGAATGTGTTTAGTTGCATATATAAGCATGTTTAGGGTTTCATTTGCAAAACTAGAAGATGATTGTGAACTTTATGCATACTTGTGATTTTAGAGCATCCATGATATTCATTATTGCAGAGCAGAGCATTGTTATTGTGTTTGTGATTGCAGATTTAGTTTCATCTTCTCATGTGATTGAAGAGCCTTCATTTATGTGAGATCTACACTTCTAAAGTGACATTTATTTGTGTTTGAATCATTTATTATTTGGATTTTGCCTCTATCTCGCAGGGATATGCACTCTTTATCTGACAACGGTGTTTGGAAGACTTGAATGTCTCTCCGGGGCCCGACTAAGGCAAACCTCTAAATACCACAACCCCCAACCACACTCCTTTGTGATTGTAGGTTGCAAGATTCACATTTGGATGGAGTGGAGTTGCAGGGAACAATAAGGCAGTGTACAGATTCCGCATCCCTGAAGAAAAGGACTGCTTGGACACCGACATTAGTGGCAATATCCTTTGGATCTTGAAACATAGAAACAATTTGGACAATGATAATCAGCATCTGAAGAACTTTTGACATCTCAAAAAACATCTAACATTAGACTAGGGTGCTAGTGGAGGTGTCTGCATCTTCTGGGGTAGAAATGGAAAGTACAGTGAATATTAGTGTTGGGGGAAGATCAGTATTCTGCAGAGAAAATAGTACCTTGGATAGGAGAATTAGTGGAGGTGTCTCTGACTATTCTGCATTCTAAACTTTAAAAAATGATCAGTTATTAATCTTTGTCCTTCATCTTAGTCTACAAAGATTTGTCATGATTTATCAATTTGCTTACTATTTTGATTACTCAGGGTTTTAAGGGTATTTGAACATTAAATTGAAATATTGATTGATAACATCTGAGATTCCACATCATTCCAAGTGATAGCCCAACCTGTTAGGTGAATGCTCTCGCTTAGTAGAGATTCAACTTGGTTGATATGTCCTTGAATGGTTATTGTGAAAGGAAGATCTAAAAACTATCAAAAACTAAAACCCCATCAATCCATCAACCCAATCATCTCTTTTTCACGCCAAAACAACTTCAAATCAACTTCATATCACTAAATTTGTCCATGTCATTTCCTATGATAATAGTTAACTCGCCTACCTGTAAAATGATTGCAGCACACTAGGACAACACCCTCTTCACATTCCAGCGATCACAACCTCAAATTTCTCAAAAGTGCATCAAGGCTCCACCAATTTTAACGTCATGAGTGAGGAAATAGCAAAAAATGTAGACTCCTACCATTGTCTGCAAGATTTTCACCATATGCGGTTATGAGAAAATCCTCAAAGGAACAATGGCATCCTTTGGTACAAGACCCTTTCATTCAAGACAAGGGATAAGTAACAAATTGAATAATGTACATATACCATGCGATGAGTGTGTAGGGGACAATCCAATTACCCAACAAACCCCACTATGAATGCAAAACTAAAATTTTATTCTTTTTCCTAAGCCTCACACACAAGACTAGACAAGTCAAATATAAAACAATCAGATATGAATGTAGATCTGAATCTTAACTTGAGGTTGAAGACAAAAACATCAATGATTATGGCAATAACATAGCTGCCAAACCAACACCATATGACACCATATAATGACACAAATCACACTTTACAATTTCTCGTGCTCTACTTCAACACTTGAAGCTTCAACTTAAACATAACTTTGTCAACAAAATTCATACCCAATTCAAAAAGATCCCAATCCACAGATCACAACATACACTGCTAATTCTAGAGTCCACATCATAGCTTACACCTATGACACTAAGCCTGCACAACTCAAACATTATATAGCTCGCTCAATCCACCTTACAAAACCCACAACCCAAGATTTAAAGGGCTCTAATACCATATCAGAAAAGAGGATTGAACAAACACAGATAGATTACAAAGCTGTAAATGTAGAAAAAAATAAATTAAATTCATTCATGAAATGATACATATTTATAGCAGTTCTACATGCACTGTACACAACCACTCTCATTTATTTTCCTATCTAATTGCCTAACCTATCAACCACTAGCATTAATTATTGTCGACTTTAAACCACTAACATTAACTATTTGATAGAACTTAGTATAAGAGTTTGCCACATGTCTCTATGTAATCATATTAAGTCATTCTCTCAAAATGGGCCCAAAACTAAATGGGAATTGTCATGGGTATGCAAATTTCACTATTAAACATATAATTATTATTATCTTTAAAGACATGATGTGTTGGTTAAGGATTGATGTTGTTATTCTTGCCACCTAGGTTCAAACCTTGGTTGGGTAGTTGAGCTAACAAGCTTCAAGTTTGTGCTAGGTTGCTATAGGGGAGGGGAGTCGAAACGTACGCGGGGACTCTAACGTGCTCGATAGGACCGGCACACATTGGGGCCCACACGTACGCACCGGTCCCCCGAAAGTGTCACATTTCTTCTTTCATAAAAAAAGTTCTTTAAGCTCAAACATAAATCAGATATGAAATGCACATTTTATAGTATAATATTGTCAACATAACATTAAAAGTATAGCAACCAAACACGTAATCTTATTTTCAACTTGTATCTGACATATCAGCCTATGGTAGGAACTTTAAACTTAAACAACATTAACATAGAACTTTGCACCCTTCCCCATAAACATTATAAAGAGAACTGTCGCACCAATCCAGGTGCTTCTGAACTTACTCCCAACTACACAACTATAGAACAATGTCACCTCAGCACAATTCAAACCCATCTGTCCCATTTTTGACTCAAGTGCTAAGCCATTACAACGATTTGTCCCACCGTAGCATAACCCCAACCACACGCCAATGCATCAGCCTGTCTCATTAGACATGAGACCTACAACACGTATCAGCAGGAGTCTGTCCCAGCTTGACAAGTAGGGTGCGCACGTACTGGCTCCTGCCTCTAAAAACCCACTTGCATCAAAATTCTAAGGTGTAAGGCTGCCATTATTCATAAAAAAATCATGGAAACAAATGCAAACAATACACCAAACCAATCAACTCAAGAATTAATGGCCCAAATCAATCAAATCTGCAATTCATATCACCCAGAATTCAAATTTGAAACATGACAAGGATTTAATTTGCCACACCAAACACCCATCAATAAAATTTAAAAAATTCCCAATTCAAATAGCCATGAAATCCTTGATGTATTCACTTATTCTGTAGTGAGCGACATAAGAAACAGAGGAGTGACAAACAAAGATTCTAGTTCAAAAGCATCCATATTGTTCCAAGTATTTCCCTTAGTTTTTTCCATTCGTAAGCTTTATATTATTCTTCATTACAGAAGATGAAAGTCATAGGTTAGCATTTATCTTTCCCTATGTTTTATATTGAAACACATATGTCATAGTTTAGCATTTATGTTTCCCCAGGGTTTATCTTGCAAATATTACAGTCATAGTTTAGCTTAAAGTGCTTTCCCTAGCATTTCTATTTCCCTAGGGTTTATCTTGTAAAAATTATAGTCATAGTTTAGCATTTGTCTTTCCCTATTGTTTTATATTGAAATAGAAATGCCAACCTATACACTAGCTTCCATATTGCAAGTATTACAGTCATAGTTTAGCATTTCTATTTCCCTAGGGTTTATCTATTCAATATTACAGTCATAGTTTAGCATTTGTGTTTCCCTAGAGTTTATCTTGCAAAAATTACAATCATAGTTTAGCATTTGTCTTTCCCTATTATTTTATATTGAAATAAAAATGCCAACCTATACACCAACTTCCATATTGCAAATATTATAGTCATAGTTTAGCATTTGTGTTTCATAGGTTCTGCATTATCATTCACTCTGCTTATCTTATTCTCATACGTTCTGCATTATCATTAACTCTGCTTATCTTATTCTCCTAGTTTCTACATTATCATTCACTCTGCTTGTCTAATTTTCATAGGTTCTACATTTTCATTCACTCTGGTTATCTTATTCTCATAGGTTCTGCATTATTGCTCACTCTAGTTAACTTATTTTCATAGATTTTGCATTGTCATTCACTCTGGTTATCTTATTCTCACAGGTTCTGCATTATCATTCAGTTAGGTTTTCTTCAATCCCAGTAATAAAAGTGGGGGTTTCTCTTTTTATTAGGTTTCTGTTTCATCTTTTTCATAAGGTTATGCTTCATCAATTTAGTCATTCAAAATATTACATCATTTACACTCTTAAATACTAATAATTCATGTGAATGAATTTATGCCTGTTTTTTGATTTGGTCATGCACAAAAGATGTAAAAGTTGTTAAACTCTTACTATTTTTCATTCGTAAGCTTTATACCATGTGACCCTATTGTTTATATTGCAACCATTATAGTCATAGTTAAACAATGATGTTCCCCTATGGTTTATATTGCCATTCATAGGTTATCAGTTGTGTAATTTTGTGCTTGTCACTCCTCTTTTCCTTATATCACTCACTATAGAATAAATGTACGTCTGTATTTAACAGTATTTCAAAATATTAAAGAAACAAACTAAAAAGAAAAAAAACATACAGAAACTAATTAATCTTCTATTCAAGCATCACTGTCTTCATACCTAAACATAACTGCCATTGAATATGAAAATATTTTTGTCACAACAAGTAAATATATGCTGTTTTCCCTTCTTTGTTTTTACTGTACTTATTCTGTGCAGATGGAAAAGGGCAATGCAATGGTGACCCGTAGAGGAACGAAAAGAAACAAAAGAGCCACAACAAGGTTGCCCTCCCACAAACGAGGTTGTTTTTTTCCCCTAGAAGATGATCCTATTGCACCAGTAGATGAGATTTCTACTCCTCGAGTACCGCAGAATGATGTTGCTACACCTCAAATACCACAGAATGAGGTTCCTACATCTCAAATACTACAGAAAGAAACTATGAAACAAGGTCTGTGGTCTTCAGAGGACATGAAAGGGACATTATATGACGTAGAGGAAAATGACATGTCAATAAGGGGAGCTTTGAAGAAGTGGAAAATCCCAACAGCCACACTCTCCAAATGGCTTGGTAGTCTAACAACAATGTCCAAAAAAGGTCCACCAACAGTCCTCACTACTGAGGAAGAACATCTGATTGTCGAATGGTGCAAGGAAATGGTTGAGGTTGGCCATGGTCTTGAGATAGTCAATATTAAGGTAGAGGTTGCTCAAATATGTCAAAATAGGCCAACCCCTTTCACCAATGGGTTCTTGGGGAAGTCATGATGGATAGGTTTCAAGAACAAAAATCCTAAGCTTGCATTGCAACTTGCTAAAGGCCTAGACAAAGATAGGGCACTCAACCTTAGGCCTGCCATTGTAGCAGCTTTCTACAATACTTTGTTTGCAGCATATGAAGCATTGCCATATGGTCCTCATCACATTTGGAATTGCGATGAAACTGGCATCTAGGCTGGCAGGAATGGGTCCATGAAAGTGCTAGCTAGAAAAGGTAGTAGAAATGTGTCTTACATCATTCCAAAGAGTCAAGAATGGATAACCATTCTATGTTGTTTCAATGTTGTCGGGTAGAGTATTCCAGGATTTTACTTGTTTAAGGGGAAACAAAACATAGATAACTACATTGTAGACTGTGAACCAGGTGTTTACATGGTAGCCCAGCCCCATGCATGGATGACTAAAGATTTGTTCATAGATTGGTTGACCCACTTCAAGAACTCAGTTCTAGGTAGTGTGTTGCCCCCTAATAGGCACTTGCTCATTTTTGATAGGCATGGAAGCCATGTAGCAGTTGAAACCATCCAAGAAGTAAAAGCGTTGGGTGTAGATTTACTGACATTGCTGTCACACACATCACATAAGATACAGTTGTTGGATGTGAGTGTTTTTTTGCCTTTTAAAACTTACTTCAAATCAAAACGTGCAACATTTATGGAAAAATTTCCCAACATTGAAGTGAGGAGGATAAAACTTGCAATGTTAGGAAACAAAGCACTCATTAGAGCTTTGGCAGTTTAAAAGGACTGGGATCTGGCCACTCAATCCCAATGCACTCATGGAAGACATGCATCCCAGTGACACATTTTTGGTTGATAAGGATGCTTCTATAGTGGAAAACATTCTCAGTCTTTCAGGACTTGCTGTGTCAAGATAGGATGGTGCACAATTGCAGTCCACTCTTCCAAATGAACAATTGCAGATTGCGATAGAATCGTAGCAGTCCCCTGATAGTTGTCATGCTGATTCAGTTGAAGAAGTGGTGGCAGACAGGCCCGTTGACCAATTCAATGATAGCTTAGCTCTTCCATCAGAATGAATTGTACCACCTTGGCTGGTGGAGTGGGCAATGAATCAAGGCAATGATTTGCATGTCCCAGAAATGTAGGGTATTTTTACTTTTCCATCACCACCACTGGCAATCGAGCTATCTGAAGTTGTGCATTACTATGTTCCTTCTTGCACTTCATATTTAGGAGGTGATCAAGATTTCACTAAGGAATCACAGGTAGTGGAGGAGAACATTTTTTCATAGTTGGATTGAACAGAACAAACTAAAACAGTTCCGCACATCAGCAAATTCCTCAAGCTGCCTATGCACATTGTTTGTAAAAAAAAATCAAAAGGTGGTGCAATTCGGTTGAGTAGACAGTCTCAACTGCTGACAACAGATGACTACATGCAGTTGTTAATGGAGCAAGTGCAAAGGAAGAAAGAGGTTGAGGAGTTAAAAGTCCAAAAGAAGCAGGAGAACGAGGAAAAAAAGGCAGCAAATAAAGTGGCAAAGGAGTTGAAGGAGCAGGCCAAAATAGAGAGGAATATACAACGTAAAGAAAAAGAGCAGCAAAAAATACAACAAAAGAATGATAGAGATAACAAAAAGGTGCTAGACATGCTTCAAAATGAACAAGACCGAAAGGAAAAAGAGATTGATGATGCGCAGAGGGCTTTACAATTAGAAAGGCAGTTAAGGGCCCCTGCTAGTCCCTTGTCTCAAAGTAATGGAGTATTCTGTGATATTCTCAATATCAATATCCCTCAATTCTCCACGGAAATGAATTATTCAACCATCTCCCAATCTGACTTTAGGTGCACTTAATTTTCAAATTACACTAGCACTCGTGATGTATAGATGTCTACACCACCGCCCCCAACACATGTCACTTGCACCCAATTTTCCAGTCCATCTCCCAGTCATGTAACTAACACTCCTCATCGAGCGGAAGGGGATAAGAACTTGGCCAGTGGCACCCTGAGCAGCCAACCACCATTTCTCTATCATAGCAGCTAGATGTAGACTTAATTATATTTCATAGGCACTTGATGTTTTCGACAGTTATTTAGTTTTCATATCTACAATTGCACCCTTCTTGTTGACAGTTTGAAACTTTTGATAACTATAGATGCAATGTTATTGTATTGATTTGCAATGTTTTCTGATCAGATTGGAATGTGTGTTGTATATATGCTTCTTGTTCCATCTATGTTCAATTGATAGTTTGAAATTATCATTCACTCTGGTTATCTTATTCTCATAGGTTCTGCATTATATATCAGTTAGGTTTGCATAGGTTATTTCATAGGTTATCACTATTTATTTGTCATAAATCTATTTCATTTTTCACTTGTCAAAAATGTGTTTCCCTAGGGTTTATATTGCAAATATGACAGTCATAGGTTAGCATTTGTGTTTCCCTATGATTTATATTACAAATATTACAGTCACAATTTTAATTTTTTTATGTTTTGACATGTAGGAGGATGGGATTCATTAGTCCAAATAAAAAAATGCAATTTTGGTCATGCGACTGAAACATAGGCGGTTGAAGTGCCAGTTGGTGCATGGCATAGTGTACAAAGTGGAAAGCCCACATCGCAGCATGCCACTCTGCCACCCAAAAACTCCACTACATCGCATTAATGTCTTGCCGCCCATTCTAATTCTGTTCATCACACCTCATTTACTTCCTGTCCCCTCTTCATTCATCCATGACATCCCGCGTAAATTTTGATACGAAGGGAATTCAATGCTTGCAGTGCCTCGCACAACTCGCCAACTTCAGAGCCTTTCAATCTACCAAGTTCTCAATTTTTCCTTACTTTTCCACCATAAGGTGCTTGTTTTAGGTCTCTGCAACTTCCATCCCACCACCACAACATGCTATGCTCGAACTCCAGTGTCAATCCAAGCTTGTTTTTATTGTTACATATACATATATGTATATGTTTATGCATGTGGTATATACATATTCATATACATAGACTTATACAAATGTAAGTATATGTATATACATATACATATGTATATGTATATACATATTCATATATATAGACTTATACATATGTAAGTATATATATATATCATAGACATAGACATAGACATATGCATATATGTATACATATAAGTATACATATACATATATGTATATGTATACACATATAAGTATACATGTACATATATCTATTTTCTTGTTGTTCTTCAATTCAGTCTTACAACTATTGTATTCTTTTTAGGTGCCATTGATTAATTTGGGGGTGTTCTCTTTTTCATAGGTTCTGCTTCACCAATTCAGTCATGTAAATATGTACACACACACACACATATATAGATACACACACACATATATATATGAATATGTATATATATGTTTACACATATTTATATTGCTGTTAATATTTATTCAGACATATAAATAATGTTCGTTTGTCCAATGCAAGCATAACAATGCAAGTAACCAATGTATGCATGCCATAGGTAAATTTGGGGTTGTTTTTATTTTCATTATAGTAACAAATAATATTGTTGGTTGTTTCAGTGCCATAGATAAATCTAGGGTTGTAACATGGATGAATGGATTTTAGTAATTGAGTAATTAAAGAGGATTGTACAAAAGAATTGGCAGGGGCGGTGAGAGATTAATGTGAGGTAGTGGAGTGAAAGGGTGACCAACTTATACTCCATCAAAAATACTTTTAACTTCCAACCATATAAATATTAAAGTCAATGTGCAATGATGAACATCTTGGAAGAAGTATTATCTATCATACATGATGTCGATGGATCAAACATCTACGGGTACATCACATATATCTTGAACAGATATACATCTTTCAAGGTCTATTGCTATTTGACGAACAAACAATACTTGCAAGAATGACTTAAAGAAGGCTAAGCTAAAAAAGATACAATAGTTAGAGGATTGAATTGAAGAATGGTAAGCTATGGAAAAGAGAACAACCCCAAATTAATCAATTGCACATACAAAAGCTAGAATAGTTACACGAGTGAATTGATGTAGTAGAACCTATAAAAAAAAATAAGACCCCCAAATCAATGCAATGGCACCTACAAAGCATACAATAGTTGTAGGACTTGATTGATGGTAATGAATATATACAGAAGACAACACCCCCAAATTAATCAATGGCACCTAAGAAAGCTAGAATAGTTGCATAGTTTAATTGATGTAGCAGAACTTATAAAAAAGACAACACGCCCAAATCAATGCAATGGCACCTAAGAAGCATACAATAGTTGCAGGACTAGATTGATGATATTGAACCTATGCAAAAGACAACACCCCCAAATTAATCAATGGGACCTAAGAAAGATAGAATAGCTGCATGACTGAATTGATGTAGTAGAACCTATAAAAAAAGATAAGACCCCCAAATCAATGCAATGGCACCTATAAAGCATACAATAGTTGCAGGACTTGATTGATGGTAATGAAACTATGCAGAAGACAACACCCCCAAATTAATCAATGGCATGACTGAAAGCTAGAATAGTTGCATAAGTTAATTGATGTAGCAGAACTTATAAAAAAGATAACACCCCCAAAGCAATCAATGGCACCTAAGAAGAATACAATAGTTCCAGGACTAGATTGATGATATTGAACCTATGCAAAAGACAACACCCCCAAATTAATCAATGGGACCTAAGAAAGCTAGAATAGTTGCTTGATTGAATTGATGTAGCAGAACCTATAAAAAAAGATAAGACCCCCAAATCAAGGCAATGGCACCTACAAAGCATGCAATAGTTGCAGGACTTGATTGATGATAATGAAACTATGCAAAAGACAACACCACCAAATTAGTCAATGGCATGACTGAATTGATGTAGCAGAACCTATAAAAAAGCTAACACCCCAAATTCAATCAATGGCACCTAAAAATGATAAAATAGTTAAAGACTGAATTGATGAAGTAGAACCTATGCATAAGAGAACATCCCCAAACACATTCTACCGTCAACGTGAATAATATTTGAGAACATGGTAGATTGAAAGGCTCTAAAGTTGCCATGAATGAATTGATGTAAATTGAAAGGCTCTAAAGTTGGCAAGATGTGCGAGGCACTAGGATCATTGAATGCAGGTTGGCTCAAAGTTTACACGGGATGTTGTGGAAGTAGTATATGTATATGTATATGTATATTGGTATGTATATGCATATGTATATGTATATGTATATACATATGTATATGTATTTCTCTATGTATGTGTTTATACATATGCATATACATATGTATTTGTCTATGTATGTGTTTATACATATGCATATACATATATATAAAGAAGCTAGAAGGGACACCGGAGTTCGAGTGTAACATAACGTGGTGGTGGGATTGAAGTTGCAGAGACCTTAAGCCAACACATTCTGGCATCAATGTGAAGAACACACATCAAGGGCTATTTGAATTGGGAATTAGTTCAATCTGATTGATGCTTCTTTGGTGTGGTGAATTATATCCCTGTCCTATTTTGAATTTGAATTCTGGGTGATATGAATTGTAGATTTGATTGATTTGGGCCATTAATTCTTTAGTTGATTGGTTTGGTGTATCATTTGCATTTATTTTCATAAATTTTTATATGAATAATGGCAGCCTTGTAGCTTGTATTTTAAGATGTAGGTGGGTTTTTAGAGGAAGGAGCTAGTACGTGCGCACCCTACTTGGCGAGATGGGAGAGACTCCTATTGATACGTGTTGCATGTCTCATGTCTGATGAGACAGGCCGATGCATTGCCGTGTTGTTTGGGTTATGCTACGGTGGGAAAAATTGTTGTAATGGGTTAGCACTTGAGTCAAAAATGGGATAGATGGGTTTGAATTGTTCTGAGGTGACATTGTTCTATAGTTGTGTAGTTGGGAGTAAGTTCAGAAGTGTTGCTTGGATTGGTGCGACAATTCTATTTATAATGTTAATGGCGAAGGGTGCAAAGTTCTATGTTAATGCTATTTTAATTTTAAAGTTCCTACCATAGGCTGATATGTTTGATACAAGTTGAAAACAAGATAATGTTTTTGGCTGCTATATTTGTAATGTTATGTTGACAATATTATATTATAAAATGTGCATTTGATATCTGATTTATGTTTGTGCTTAAAGTGCTTTTTTATGAAAGAAAAAATGTGAACTTATGAATAAGTTGCAATTTTTTTTACTAGTCCACATGGCATTGAACGTGGACCGTCGAATATTGGGTGCGCATGTTCCAACTTCTCTCCCCTATGTCAGATACAATTTGAAAACACTTACAGTTGTTTGGCTGGATAAGAAAGGTAGATTAGTTTGAGGACTGAATTGATGAACCACAAGCTATGGAAAGGAGAACACCCCCAAATTAATCTATGGCACTAATGGAAAATGTATGTAAGACACCAAAAAAAGATACAATAGTTGCATGACTGTATTAGTGAAGCCGAACCTATGAAAAAGAAGACAACCCTAATTTATCTAAGGCACCACAAAAAACTATCTTGAGTTACTAAATTAATGCAATTATTGCACCAAAGAAACCAATATAAACTGTTAAACTATGGCTAGTGATTGCAATATAAACCGTAGGGAAACACAACTGCTAACCTATGAGTATAATGGCTTAATAAAGAACATTATAAAGCTTACAAATGGAAAACAATAAGAGTTTAACAAATCTCACATAGAAAACCTAACTATTTGATAATGTAGAATCTATGAGAATAGGATAACCAGAGTGAATGATAACAAATTCAATAAAAAATAATAACTCAAAATGAGAAACTGTCAATTGAATATAGGTGGAAACAATAAGCATAAATACAACACAAAATACAATATGATCAGAAAACATTACAAATCAAAACAGTAACATTACATCTGTAGTTATGATAAAGTTAAAACTAACAACAAATAAAAACCCTAGGAAAACAGGAATGCTAATCAATGACTGTAATATCTGCAATTTAAAGCCAAGAAAAACAAAAATGGTAAACTATGACTGTAATATTTACAATATAAACCATAGGGAACCACATAGATTCCTAATAAATAGTGATAATGTATGAAATAACTTGTTAAAAAGATGAAACAAAAACCTAATCAAAACTTAATAAGAGACACCCCCAAATCTATTACTAGAATTGAAGAAAACCTAACTGAATAATAATGCAAAACCTATGAGAATAAGATAACCATAGTGAATGATATGTAGAACCTTTGAAACACAAATGCTAAAATATGCCTATTCAAATTGCAATATAAACCCTAGGGAAACACAAATGGTAACCTATGACTGCAATATTTGCAATATATTGATTATGAGATATAGACAATGAAATAGATTTATGACAATTGAACAGTGATAACCAATGAAATAACCTTTGAAAAAGATGAAAGAAAAACCTAATTAAAAAGAGATAATCTAACCGAAAAACAAACAACCCAAGATTAATGTATGACATCGAAACAAGTAACAATATTATTTGTTACTATTATGAAAATTAAAACAACCGTAGATTTATATATGTTTGAATGATAATCTAGAACCTATGAAATACAAATGCTAAAATATGAATGTAATATTTGCAATATAAACGCTAGGGAAACACAATTGCTAAACTATGACTAATATTTAGAATTTAAACTCTAAGGAAACACAAATGCTAAACTATGAGGGTAATATTTGTAATATAAACCCTGAGAAAATAGAAATGCTAAACTATGACTGTAATATTTGCAATATAAATCATAGGGAAACACAAATGCGAACTTATAGCTATAATATTTGCAATATATTGTTTATAAGATACAGAGAAAGAAAAAGATTTATGACAAATAAACAGTGATAACCCATGAAATAACCTTTGACAAAGATGGAATAAACCTAACTATAAGAGAAAACCTAACTGAAAAAGAAACAACCAAAGATTTATCAATGGAACTGAAACAAGTAGGAATAGTGTTTGTTACTGTAATGAAAAATAAACAACCATAGATTTATCTATGACACCGAAACAACCAACAATATTGTTTGTTACTGTAATGAAAATAAAAACAACCCCAGATTTATCTATGGCACTGAAACAAGCAACAATATTATTTGTTAATGTTATGAAAATAAAAACAACCTTAGATTTTTCTATGACACAGAAACAACAAACAATATTAGTTGTTACTGTAATGTAAATAAAAACAACCCAGATTTTTATAGGACACGGAAACAACAAACAATATTATTTGTTACTATAATGAAAATAAAAACAAACCCAAAATTTTGTATGATGCCAAACGATAGCAAACAATAATATTTATTACTGTAATGAAAATAAAAACAACCCCACAATTTTTTCTGCCATAAAATTAAAAAAAAACAATAATTTTAAAGACACTGATGCTTGAACAGAAGAATAATTTCCATATAATTAGTGTGTTGATGAACATAGATTGCATAGTGTTCAAAAACACGAAACCTTGATATGATGAAGGAAATTTGCAACGAGCAAAGTAAAAAAAAACAAACGCAAAGACAGAAAGAGGAAACAAAACTAAATAATGGCAACCTTAGTGAGCATGCTCACCTGGGTCGAATGAATAGCCCTCGCAAACATTGCTGAGCACGCCGTTATGAAGCTTCCTCACCTGCGTTTAAACCAGGTTAAACGCTTTATCTTCTTTCATAAATGGGCAAGCAATGAAAATAATGCATACAGTTAAACATTTTTTTCACCTCCATGGCGCTATCAAACTTAGAAGGAGGTATGGCAGAGTTCCTGCTGCATTTCTCATTTGATAACCGGTGCCAAGAATCGCATTCAATGGAGTCGGACCGTAGCATGTTGTGGTGGTGGGATGAAAGTTGTAGAGAGTTGAACCGAGCACCTTCTGGTGGAAAAGTAAGGAAAACTCGAGAACTTGGTAGATTGAAAGGCTCTGAAGTTGGCAAGTTGTGTGAGGCACTGCAAGCATTGAATTCTTGTGTATCAAAATTTACGCGAGATGGCGTGGATGAAGGAAGACGGGACGGGAAGTAAATGAGGTGTGACAGACAGAATTGGAATGGGCGGCGAGACATTAATGCGATGTAGTGGAGTTTTTGGGTGGCGGAGTGGCATGCGGTGACGTGGCAGGGCTTTCCACTTTGGACGCTGTGCCACGCATCAACTGGCACTCCAACCGCCTACGTTTCGGTTGCATGACCAAAATTGCATTTTTTTATTCGGACCAACGAATCGCATCCTCCCACGTGTCAAAACATAAAAAAATTAAAAAAAAATAGTTTTTTATGGTTTATTATTAAATAAATTATGTAAATAAGTTGCAATTTTTGTTTACTGGTGGACCGTTGAATTTTGGGTGCGCATGTTCCAGCTCCTCTCCCCTACTTACGGGCTTCATGCCCAATGAAATAGCTACACTCATGAATTTGAATAATGTATATTACAATTAAGAATAAAGACCCCATTTATAGTCTGATTATATGAATTTAGTCTGATTAATTTCTAAATTCAGGAATAAAAAATTATAAAATTAACTATTTTTAAAGAAGAAAAATGTCAATTTGAAATATAAAAGACAATCATAACATGTTAGATTGGCTTGAGAAGACAATCACAAATTTACAATTTGATGTTAAAGAGATACAACATCAGAAGACCTGACAAATTTAATACTCGTCAACGATGCATTTCATAGGTCCCATCAATAATTCCCTGTTAAAATAGTCTGCAAAAAATGCAGGTGACGGATGGTTAAAAACAAATTGCAGAATAGGTGGATTCGTAACTTTGCAAGGCGGTATAAAGCAGAAAAATTATCTACATGCGATTAAGCAAAAATTCATGATAGGTGGCATCTTTTGTTTAAAATTTACTGCTAACCATATTTCCACCAACACACCCATCATATGAAATAATCGCTCTGAAGTAATCGAGATTGAGGCGTTCATTTTCGTGGGAAAATCCGCAAATACGTTTTCAAACGTTTTGAATTTAGCTGGCGGTAAACCGACAGAGAAGAAAACCAAAAGAAAGCCGGCCTCATCGTTGAAGTCCTCGCAATTCTCTGCAACGTAACCTCTGCTCGTCCTATAAATACACGCTTTCTAACATCTTTACTCCACACCCAAACATTTAGAATTCCCCCTTTCTGCAGTATTAATATTGGGAAAGCGATGGAATTTAATGGAGCTTGTTTGATGGCAATTTTAGTGGCATTCAGTAGCGTTGGCGTGATCTACGCATCGGATCCTGATATTCTCACTGATTTCCTTGTTCCGGCGGGGCAGAACTCATTTAATTTGACTGGCGATTTCTTCACTTTTACGGGATTTCGAGAATTGTCATCCGTTAATTTGACGGGGCAGACGACAGCGAAAGTGACAAAGGCAGCGGCGGCAGAGTTTCCGGCGCTGGAGGGGCTAGGCGTGTCAATGGCGGTGCTGCAATTCCCGGCGGGCGGAGTAAACCCTCCTCACACTCACCCCCGCGCTTCTGAACTTCTGTTACTTTTGGAAGGATCTCTCCTCGTTGGAGTTGTGGACACCACGGGAAAGCTCTTCAAGCAGAACCTCACTGAGGGGGATTTATTTGTGTTTCCCAAAGGACTCCTCCATTTCCAAATGAATACAGATAATGATTACCCAGCCATGGCTGTTTCTGCCTTTGGGAGCGCCAGTGCAGGCACTGTGTCGGTCCCTTCTGCTCTCTTCACAAGCGGTATCACTGATGATGTTCTGACCAAATCATTCAAGACAAACGCCTACATTATTGAGCAGCTCAAGGCCGCCCTAAAGCCTTAAAAGACCCGGATTACTTGCTTTCTTCCCACTTTCTGTCATGTCCCAACATTAAGACATTATTTGTCATCATCAAATTGGACGATAATTATGTATATAATAATACTTAATAAACATATATAATATTATTAAGTAATATTATAATATATTTATTGTACTTATATATAATAAATATATAGACAATTATAATATTATATATGATATATATTATATAAATATAAATATGTATATTAATATTAATATAAATATAAATAAATGTTATTATAATATAATTATCATATAATATATATAAGACAAATGTCTTATAATATATAAATATAAATAAGAAATATTATTATAATCATTTATAATATAATGAATATAAATATAAATATTAATATTATTATTATATAATAATTATAATTATCAATGTAAATATTAAATCAAATATTAGTATAATGTATGATCATTATAAATATATATAAAATTAATATTAACTAATATCCTTGGAAGATATCAATAAAGATAGACCAAGTTTATTAAAAGACAAAGTTTATTAGAACAAAGATAAATGCAACAATTATGTTAGAGGAAGCAAGTTAGATTATTAGTAAATAAAAGAGGTGCATATTAATTAAAGGTTATTTTCTATAAGACACATCCCTTCATTAAAGGAGGGTATAAAGATGGGAAGAAGATAACATAAAGGGCAGAAAAAGAAAGGAAGGAGAAATATATATATCTGGAGAGGGTAAGGAAAATAGAAAAGAATACACAAGGAATATAATTCTGATTTATAAATATAACAACAAGAAGGATATAATATAGAATTTTTAGAAATGGTAAATATATTCATGGCATATTTAAATCTACAATATATAAGGAATAATATATTTTGAGTTGTAATATACCATTTTAGAGATACTTATGTACACTAGCAGCCTTATAAGAACATCAGATATATTTGAGATATAATATATATGGTTTGAGTTAAAGAAAAGAAATATATTAAAAGGGAATAATTCTCTTTATGAAGTGTTGCCTCTCTTGGCAATAGTTGCAGCCATACAGCATTGAAGATATAAAAAGGAAGTGTGAAGTAAAAAAGATCATATGCTAATATATATCACCAGACAACAGATTGGTCTTCCATTAAATACAAGTATTAGATCAGCACAAGGTATTATATCAACAAGCATTACTAAGAGCAATCGATCATACAAGAAGTAAAATTGAGTGCAGGATTAATAAATTTTGTTCTTCCTAAAAGGGGACATTACACTTTCATCCTTCACCTCCTACAGAATAATGTTTTCTTTTCTTTCCTCTTTCTTAGCTTGAACATTTTTTTAGTTTCCTTGCTTGCTTCTTGTGCTCGTCACCATAATTTCTCGAGACTTTGGCAAATTGGTTTCATTGGTTTAGTTTATCAATTATTCATTGTGTATTGCTATGTCTAAATGTATTTACAACTGCCTACGATCATTCTTCACGATGTTAAATTGAAGATGTGAGACACACTCTCTTGAGATGATACTCTTAACTATAAACCTAAATATTAGTTTAGGGCCAAGTCATTGCTTCCCACTCTAGATCTTGTACCACAACCTCAACATAATCAAGATGCTCACATGATTTTCTGAGACCATGGCTGCTCACTGCAAAAGATGGAATGATAGAAAGATACGTAGGAAATTATTTTGTTTGCTCATGATTTATTTTACATTCATTACTGATGCCTGACCTTATTCCTCCTACGTGGTAACAGCATAAACTATTTTTAGTACCCTGTTAAGAAGAACGAATTTTTTTTAGTCAAAAAGAAATATTTATCTTTTGCAAAATTTGAAAAAAATTAGAAATTTAAAAATAAAATATTAATAATTTGATTGAGTAATATGTTACATATTCCATGCTATGTAAATAAACTTCTCTATTTCATGAACGCCATTGCCAACTGTGTAATATGCAGAAGATAGAAGTGTCGTTGCCAGCACCTCATTACAAAAATCGTGCATCTCAATTTTCTGTCATAGACAGGCACAGGTTTGCCTATCAATTTGTTGTACGAACAAGAATCATGAAAAACTTGAGTATATATTTATTATATATTTTTAGTGCTTTTTAAACTTTTTTATATTTTTTATCTACTTCAATATGATAACTATGTTATAAAGCTTGTACTATATAACAGCACTCAAATTTTGCTTTTGAAAATAGATAACAAGTTACTTAATTATGACAAACTATGAAATTTATTTGAAGATATAACAAAAAAATAATAATATTTATTATTTATTTTTTTAAAAAAGTATAGTTTATGAAAATAATTATTTGTTAAAATATATATTTATGTAGAAAATAAATGTATAATTTTACAACATTTTAAAAATTATATACTAGTAATATATGATCTAAAACTTTAAAATTAGATTACAAATATGAGGGGTTTATACTATTGTAAGAAATTAAAATATACCACCATAGATGCAATTTAATGAAATGATTCCCCATCATCTATATTGGGTCCCATTGCCAAATTGGAGGAGTGACTGCTATATCAAATCAATGTCAGCAAGGTATTAACAAAAATTAAATAGTTGGGTTATATTTATGTTTTCATTGTGGTTCTTAATGGTTAATAGGACACTTCAACAAATTACATTTTTCAAAAGGTATGGAGAATGGGGTTGAACATGTATATTTTAAAAGAACAAAATAATTAAAAAAAGAATTATTATGTCTAGAGGTGTTAAGGGAGTTGGTGATCTTGTAAATAAAAAATTTAAAACTAAATCTTAAGAAAATAAAAATAGAGATAAAATAAACAATATTTAATAAATTAAATAATTCTTAAATAAGTCTAAAGTAAAAAAAAAAAACTCTTAAGTAAATAAATGAAGATCTTTTGATCAAGAGTAAAATCTATTGGGAGGGGAAATAAAGCAAGGTGCTACAACTAGAATTGAAAAATAGAGAGTGTTTTCCTTGGTGCTCAAGGAAGATTGCTTTGTCTTTGAAAGATAAAGGCTTGAAGTCACTAAAAAGGTCAACAATATTTGTGAGCAACTAAATGCTTAAGGTAATAAGAGATGCTCTTGTTTAAAACCTTGAGGTAGGGCATTCTGCATGTCTCTATTGTTTTTTTTTTAAATTATTATAAATGATGTGTTATAATGGATTATTGTTGTTGTGTCTTGCTCTCTATTTAATCAAGATAAAGAACAAAGTGTTGTGGAAGTATGAAAATCTTTGGGATTTGAAATGTCCCTTTCTCAAAATATGTTGTTGTAGGCCGACCAAGGCAAATTCCTCCATGAATAAATATAGCATGTAGTCTAAATTAAGATTTAAACTTAATTATCTATGTATGGCCGACTTCCTCCAAGATAAGCATTAAAGGATATTAAAGGAAGTGTGTTTAAGACAATAGAAAGACACGATTTGCAATAAAAGGGCCTAGTGCTCAATATACATTAAGAGGTGCGTTGAAGAGATGTGGAGCGATTAATATATGGACAACAAATAATATTAAAAGGAGATAGGCAGTGCTTATGTGGAGCACATTATGTTTAAATCTAATAGAAACAATTGTTTATGGAACTAATCCTTAGGAAGATGACTTAAATAAAGCACTTATGTTATGAAAGGATACAAATAAACTAAGAGTTGTTTCCCTTGTAAGAGTTGCATCCATTCATGGAATCACTCCTCTAAAAGAAGATATAAGAGATATTTGTGAAGGGAAATTAGAGGGGGGGGGGAATATATAACTTGGCAGAGATAAATCTGCAAAAGGAATAAGCAGTGATCAAATAGGAGATCTGCAGTCTCACTGTTAATAAACTAGATAACAGTTAACATACTGGTCAACATTTTGGTATGAAGTATAATGCATGGCATTCTAATTGACTACTTGATACTCATCTTCCATTTGATAGGAAGTAGTATGTTACATAGATAACACATTGCTATTGTTATATATATTTCTATATATTGTTATTCTTGCTATAATTTTGCCTGTGCACGATAGAATCAATATAATGACTCCCTTAAAGTTCTCATCCAATTGGCCATTCCATTTTGGAGGGGAGATAGTGCATATGGGGAATGCAAGTAGCTAGGAAGCCATTCTAATAGACACCCCAAGTGGGGCAGGGAGGCCGAATGACGGTTGTGATTTCGTGCTCCTAGGCTGGATGGAATGGCTCAAGGTGCCTTGTATGATCTCCCAAGTAGTGCTCCACAATGACGATGGGTTGTTTGGATAGAACCTTAAAAGGAATCCCATATGTTCATTTTGAATATTATAATAGTGATCAGAATTCTATCTATAACATCATTGGATTATATGTTTATTTATCTGTTGATAACTAACATGGTTGCAGGCTCTAAATCAAGATATTAAGTTAAAAATTTACATTCCCCCAACATCATCCATACCTTGATTAGGAATCCTAGGGAAAATTGAGTTAAGTCCCAGTAGGGGACATTATAGGACTGAATAATTTGTTTATTTAAGATTCTGTGCTTCGACATTTGCATACTTGCCTAATGTAGAAGATACAACTGCATCATAAAAGGGGAATTCTTCTATCCTAATGCATTGTTTGATATCTTTAAATGATACCAAAGATTCCATTGGGTGTCAGGAAGGTCACAATTAAAGGGTTTTGATTTTGGTTTAACCTAACTATTACTTTTGTTCTCAACAAATCTGTTTTGAGCATATTCTGCAATCTTTACATCCCATGAAATGATATTTAGCGAGACATACTATTAAATAGTTCACACACTTTCTCTATACTTCCACATTATGCATGAATGTTTACTAAAGCCTTTGTTAATGGTTTGCATGCTTTTAGCATGTTGTTGCATGACTTTGACTCAATTTTATTAGATGTTCTATAAGGTATGTTTAACAACTAAATGCATTCACCAACCTAGGCACTGGAACCTACCACATTTTATTCTTTAGAAGATATTCAATGAACCGTAACTACTAATTAATCGATATGCATGGCCTGCATGTCGCAATAACCATTAAGATTATCCTAAAGGAAATGTGTTTAGAGATCACGAGTCCCTATTGTCTGTCTTAAAACAAATCTATTTGATAGTTGTAATTGAACATTTGATGAAATTCCTCTATCCTTTACGCTTTGAGACTAGCCTATTCTAGTTCCCAAAGCTATACAGACTGGGAGGTCATAATTAAGGGTTTGAAATTTGACATTACACCTATGACCAAGAGTGTAGACCTTGAGACATCCGCCAGTTGTGTTAGAACAATCTAGTAATTTCTACTAGATGTGTTATGTCGGTTAATGTAAATAAAAAATAATAAATAAAATGTATGTCAGCTATTCTATAATGTCTCCATAATTTTCATAACTCCTCGATAAAATAGGGTTCTGTAATCTACTTTTTGATCAAGTAAGAAATTGTAAGGCCCCTTACCCACTCCTTTAAACACCTTCTAGTCTGTATTCATTTCCTTGTGGCTCTTGGTATATTGATGTATTTAAAGTGGAGAACTAGTTGTGTTAGTTCTTTCTCTCTCTTGATGAAGGTAAAGAACTCTAGCTCTTTGATGAATTGCTTTATAATGCACATTCTTTCATATGCATACATTATCCATTTTGTGGTGGTTAAGTTGTGTGATTACATATTGAACTTTTCCATAACCTATCATTATGTTTACAACATAGTGATGTTATATTGGTGAATGCAATTTGGAGAAAACTTTAGTTGATAAATATAAACAATGGTTAATTTTATTTCGTAATTCTTTTTATAGCTCCTTTCATGATTTAGAGTGTGTTTTCAGAAGTTACTTTGATATTGTTCTTGGACTATGTTTTAATGTTGTATTATGGTTAGTGATAACCAACTAGCTTGTTATATGTGATTTATGTGAAATAAATTCAGTAATTGAATCAAGGAAGGTGATGCCTACAGTGATGTTGTGATGATAAGATAAGTTTTAATTTAATTTGAAAATAATATTTTGAATATGACTAAGTTATGGCTTCAGTTATAACTCTATATTAACCATGAAAATTTGGTAAGCCCTAATATTTCCAAATTTCAATTTAACGTATATCTATTTATTTTATTTATTTATTTCCTATTACTTATCACTTTATTACTTGATAGCCATATTCCCCTATAATTCCATAGCACATGTTTATTTCATTTTAATATTTCATTATTATTAAAGTGTCTTAGTGGCATTATAGAGCGAGTCAAATACCTCTTTATTTAGTTATAAGTATAAATAGTAGTTATAAGTATAATTGATTTATGGCTTTACACCTTTCTTGAGTCCCACCTTAGTTTGATTAAATATTTCAATAAAATTATAAGTGGGGCTTTAAACAAAATCAAATAATTTTATATTTTATTAAGTTAAGTGGAGCCCTCATGAAATTAAGGCAAAGTGCTCATAACAAGTATTAAATAGGGAAATGTTTTTATGTGAGCGTGTTTTCAGGATAAACTCATTTTGATTAAATTAAAATTATCTCTAGAGCATAGCATGCTAGAAGGTGACACCTCCCTAAATTTTTTTAAAAAAGCCACCACGTGCCCCATCATGCTTCCTCATCTTGTATAGGTGCTTTGTCTAGAGTTCCACCATTTTGATGTTTGGCCAGACCACCATTTTTCCAAGTTTCTTTACAGAGGAAGAAAAAAATGAGAGCAAAATAATTTGTGGGTAGATTCCGTGTCATAGAACTGCGGGGCTCGGGAAACTGGGTAGAAAAGGAGGGGAATCTAGTTTGAAAGCTCTCTGAAATGGGTCAAATTCACCTCTTCAACAATTTCAATATCCAAAGAACCCAAGAATGTGGCTTGGTGGATCCCCATCATACACTGCACACGCTTCCCAGGACTGAAGGACACATTCCTCGCAAACCATTCAGGTTAGATTGTTATTAGTATTTGTGCATATTTGTTTCAAGTCTTGGATGAGATATGTGCTGGCTGCATGAAATCTCTAAGGGTTACACTACGAGGATTCAATTGGAGATATCCTAAAAAATTATGGAGTGTGTCTTTCTCAACCCTTCTCATTGTGCTTGAAATGCTTTAAATAGTTAGAAATGGCTTTGAATATCTCATATATTGTCATGGTTTTAAAATAACAAATTAGATTAAATTCTTTTTAGTGAGGATTTGGGTAAATTCTTCCCAAGTAATAGAAATATGTTTAAAGTTCCTTTTTAACTAGTTTAAAGTTTGCATAGCCTACAATTTTAATTTCCTATTAAAACACCTTTCTTTGAGGCATTCTGTCATCTCCTAGTGCCCCTGCAACTCCAACATGTGAGCAAAAAAATAATTCCCTTTCTGTTATGCTTTGATGTATGTCCTTTTATTATTACTAGAGATCTGACACCATGCACATTTGTATAGTGCAAGCCTATTTTTCACATTTCTACATTCAGTGTCACCAATAATCTCCTCTAGAAAATTGTCCCTATTTAAAAATGATGAAAATTCTTTCACATCTCTTGGAAAAGTTTCTCTTACAAAAATCTTGAAGCTAAAAATTGCTTGTTGTATGGCAATCAATACTCGAAGGAGCATATTCAACAAACTAAAACTTTTCACAATGAAGGTAGAGAAATAATTATCTTTCCATCTCTTCCATAGTAATAAGTTAATGTCCTAACTTTAGAAAACTACTCTGCTGCTTTCTTTTTCCATGCAAGTCTTTTTCCATGCAAGTTAACCGGTAGTCAGTAAATTCATCCAAACCCTATAGTATCAATATCATTAGTGGGATTAACTTCTTATTCAAATCCTCCATTATTAACATTATTAATATGATCATTAATGTTCTATTTTATTATTATTATTATTATTTGGGCGGGCTTCACGAAGCAAGTTGGATGAGGCATTTTATTAAGCTATGCTTTATTTTAGGTTTGACCTACTCAACTATGGAAGCCCTAATGCCTTCCCATGCTTCACTCTCAGTCTAAGTTAATTGATGCTTCTACGTTGGGTGTATTAGAGTAAAAATAAAAATATTATTAAGGCTCAGTTGACTCCTAAACATGGACATCATATGAAAATTTAAAAGGTTCAAAACTCAAACAATAAAGGTAAATTAAGGTCTTCTCTTGTTTTCCGAGTAAGATAGGCTGCCTGGATCTAAATATCACCTTTATCAATTTTATATATGTTGAAAGGGAAACTTGTAGTTTTCAAATAATATGTAATCTTTTCTTGTAACCTTGCTTTTTTTTAATATCCCTGGTAAAACTCGTTTCTTTGATATGACTTCTGACATATAGGTTGAAAAGTGAACAGCTCAAACACTTGACACATATTATTGTAAATTGGCTACTATGTGGTAATTAACCTTCTTATAATATTTAGTATTATAAGCAATTCTAAATAAAATTTATTTGATAAATATATATAAGAAAAATAACTTAGAGAAAGCTTGAGTATGCATATTTGTATCTTTGTATTTTAATACACTATCTGTTGCACCTATTGTGATTTGGCAGACTTGAATATTATGTCATTTTTTTCATTTTAGAACAACTTTTTCATGTCTATCAATCCATGTAATATTTTTTTGGGTTTTATTCCATTTTCAATTAACTATTCAAAACATTTTGAATTTTTCAATTTTATTTAAAAATGAGAAAGTTGTATTTGTTTTAATAATGTTGGGTAGTTTTGTTTTACCTAGTTAAGATAGCTATTTACTTATCTACCTTGCATAAAAATAATACCAATTTGGAGTGCTCTAATCAGTGACCTGTAGCTTTAATATTTTATTAAGATTGGTTGAGATGTAACCTTTTCACTTGCAGAGAAGAATAATATTTTTTTTAATAAAACTTAGGCTGACATTCTATTTTATTGATTAATTAATTATAGTCAATAAATTTGTTTATTGATGGATATGTTAGAATTGCTAAGTCAGTGGTATTTGGTAAAAGTAAGATTTAGGATCTTAGCAAATGTTCACATAGTTATATGTAAATTTAGCATTAAAAGTGTCTTGCACCTATCTAATGAATTTATGATTAAATGTTAGTGAGGAAATAATGTGTGAATCTTTTTCTTGGTAAAATAAGTTGAATGATTTCTATATTTTAATTGTTGTTCTTGGTCCTCCACTCTCATGTGCTAGAAATCCCATTTCAATATGTGTTGCTTCAATAGATCATTTGTGTTAAAAATACATGGATGATGTTTTATCCTTGAGGAAATATCAGTTTATTCCCTAGAGTTTAATTAATTATGGTTGTTCAAGTTAGATGTGAGCATAAAATAGATGGCTATGAAAACTTGGGAGATCTCATTTGATTGCCTAGTGATAATTTTCTATCTCAAACTATTTATTTATTTTAAAATTATGTTAGAAATTGTGAAACTGAAGATATGTTGAGATTGTTGCATCTTTTTATTAGAAAACTAAGTTGAGTTGGGAAGTCCATGTTTTTTAAACTACAAAGCCTCTGTGCTTTTACATAGGCAAGGCCATCTGGGATGAGCCCCCAAGGCATAGGTTGGCCCTTAGGACATGTCTTCTTCACTCATTCATTATAATTTTACTCAAAAAATAAAAAGTACTCTAACTTTTTTACAAATTATAATGTATTATATTATGAAATTTTGCTGCTATGTTCTTTACACTTAGTAATTGCCATTGTATATGGGAGTTTTCTGGATCAACTTTGTTGTAAGTTATGTGTATTTGTGTTGTGTCCATGTTCGTATGACTTGGGCATGACATTAGGTATTATGTTTCATTATGCCCTAAAGAGTGACAGATTACTGCATTATATGATAGGGAGGTCATGCATGCTATGAAAGTAGAGGTTGAAATTGTGTATTAATGTAATTGTTAGTGAGACACTCCTATTTTGGAGGTCCTTGTAATTCAAACTTTGTTGTACTCTTTTGTAATAGATGTATTGTGATTATCTTCCGCTCATGTTATCTATCTTAGTGATAGGATGATGTTATACTTCATGTTTTGAGTCAGGTTAGAGTACTTGATATATCTATATATTTATCTTAATGTTTAAAAAAAAAATTGTTGTGCCCTTTTTGGGCTCTTGTTTTTTGGGTAACCAGTTGGGTCGTTACAGAAATGAAATCCATTTTGGTGCAAAAACACTATTTACTGGTTCATATTTTTCTGTTTTAATATTCTTCTATCTTTGCTCACCCATAGGTGGTATCAGAGTAGGTCAAATTGTGAGATTGGAGGAATGTCATTGGAAGATTGGAGTTCAAGCTAATAGTGTTTTACAGGACTCTAAATAATCATTGTCAAAGCAGGTTGTTGTGAAGACAAAAGCATATTGTTGAATTTAGAAGGCACATGATAGCTGTAACTGCCAAGGAAGTGTTCAAGTGAGGCCGTAGCCCAGATAGGAAGGCGCTAGATTCAACCACTAAAAAGAACACCAAGCAGGAGAAATACACCACTGAGCCAAAGATAAGTCACCAAGGGTTTATTAGGGTAGAATCCATGAAAATCTAATTAAGGTTTATTAGGGTTTATGAGTGTTGTAGAAAAAGCCATCTAAGCCGCCAAAGGAAGGTAAGGAGAGATCGCAGATTTCATGAAGGAAAAGAAACCTCTAGAAGGCCAAAGAGAGCAGAAGAAACTATCTATGAAAAGGAGTCATTGTTTAGATGCTCTAGCCATAGGAAGAGTTGTGGAAGTAGTTAAAATTGTATAGAGAGGTACAAATCTGGAATCGCCAGCCAATAAGAAAAGAAGATAAAAAAAGACGTTGCCATTGGAAGACAATACAGATTGGAGAAGATAACATATTGAAGTCAAAGTGGTGAAGGGACACGAAGCTCCGAAGGAATAATCAATTTTCTGGAGTCAATTTGTTGTAATAGATCAGATTGAAGGTATGGCATTAGGCAGTAATTTTCTGCAGCCCCTAGTACCATTTTTTACTTGTAAGAACTATGAGAATTAGGAAATTAAGATGAAAACTTTGTTTTGTTCTCAAGATCTATTGGATTTTGTAGAGAAAGGGTTTGTAGAACCAAAGGATTTGTCAACATTAACCCCAAATCAATTGAATGAGTTTAAGGACAAAAGATTAAAGGATGCAAGGGCTTTGAATTTATTCATCAAGATATGGAAGAAGCAATTTTCAGTAGGATTAAAAGTTCAAATACATCTAAGGAAGCATAGGAAACACTTGAGACAATATATCAAGGTACATCTAAGGTAAAAGTAGCCAAGTTGCAATCACTTAGAAGAGATTTTAGAAATTTGCAAATGAAAGATTCAGATTTAGTAGATCAATTTCAAGGTCCAATAATGAATGTGGTTAATCAAATTAAATAAAATGGTGATGAGTTATTAGATCATGAGGTTGTTGAAAATATTCTTAGACGTTTGCCTAGCAAGTTTGATACTATTGTGGCTGTAATTGACGAATCTAAAGATCTATCAAAGTTATCTATAGAAGAGTTGTTTGGATCATTGCTATCTCATGAATACAGGTTGATCAGTCCAAGCACAATGTTTCATTAGAGAATGCATTCAATCACAAATGACATTTGGTAGAGGCAGAGGAAGAGGAAATTTTAGAGGAAGAGGAAGAGGAAGAAACAATTTCCAAAGAGAAGAAAGAAAAGTCGTAATCTAGGAGGAAGGCCAAGACAAGATTTTAGATCTAGAGGACCTAGATATTATCAAGCATCACAAAGATATGATATGTCCAATACCTAATGTTATTATTGTAAGAGATTTGGACACATTGCAAGTGAATGTCGGAAGAAACAAGCAGATGTAGGAAAGAAAAATGCAATTTTTTTTGAAAGTAGTTCAAGTACATTGTTCATTATATGCCATGTAGCTCAAGAAAATTCAAGTGATTCTTGGTTTCTAGATAGTGGGTGTAGCAATCACATGATAGGAAATAGATAATTGTCTGAAAGCATGGATACTACAGTCAAATCAAAAGTAAAATTGGGCAATAATGCTACAGTGGCAGTCATGGGTAAAGGTGCAATTAATGTGGTAACAAATCATGGTAAGAGGTCTATTCCTCATGTTTACTTTGTACCTGGATTGAAGCATAATCTTATAAGTATTGGTCAACTTGTTTAAAAAGGTTGCAAAATCATTTTTGAGAATAATGTTTGCACTATATTTGATAGACCTCCTAGTAACATGGTAATTGCAAGGGTTGAAATGACAAAGAACAAGATGTTTCCACTAAGGATGAGGAGTGAAAACATAGGAGGATTTGAAGCAAATTTCAAGGCAGCTTGTCAAGATCAAGCATATGTATGGCATTTGAGGTATGGTCATTTTAATTTTAGAGGATTGTGTTTGTTGGAAAAGAAGAAAATGGTAAAAGGATTACCCCCAATTCAAGAGCCAATGAGTTTATGTGATAGTTGTATTTTGGCAAATCAACATAGAGAAAGTTTTTCAAAGGGAATATCATATAGAGCATGGGAACCTTTAGAACTTGTGCATACAGATTTATGTGGTCCAATGCAAACACCATCATTAGGAGGGAGCATCTAATTTCTAACTTTCATTGATGATTATACTAGGAAGACATGGGTTTGCTTTCTAAAGTATAAATCTAAAGTAGTTGGAAAGTTCAAAGAATTAAAAGCATTGGTTGAAAAACAAAGTGGTCTCTTCATCAAGATATTGAGATCCAATAGAGGAGGTGAATACAAATAAAATGAGTTCTTAGACTTTTGTAGGTTCCATAGGATAAAGAAACAATTTACCACAAGTTATACACCTTAGCAAAATGGTGTTGTAGAAAGGAAGAATAGAACAATAATGGAGATGACAAGAAGTATGTTGAAAGGTAAGAATCTACCTTATGAATATTGGGCTGAAGTAGTAGCTTGTGCAGTATACATCTTGAATAGGTGTCCAACAAAGAGTGTGAAAGAAAAAATTCCTCAACAAGCATGGAGTGGTAAGCATCATAGTGTATCACATTTAAGAATTTTTGGTTGTGTTGCATTTGCATTTGTGCCAAAGGAAACAAGAAGCAAGTTGGATGATAGAGGTGACAAGTGCATCTTTATTGGTTATTGTGAACATTCAAAATCTTATAAGTTGTTTAATCCTATCACCAATAAGGTTATTATAAGTAGGGATGTTGTGTTCAAAGAAGAAGAATCTTAGGATGGGAGTATGGATAAATCAATTTCAGTTGGTGCAACAATACCTCATGATGAAGAAGGAAAAGTTCAAGAAAATTAAGATAGTCAAACTACTATGCAAGAAGGTACTCCATCAAGGACTCCACAAAGAGAACAAGGTGGATCATCAATCCATTCCCCTCCTAATTCACAAGTAAGTAATGATTCTAATCCTACACTTGCATCTTTGAGATCAAGAATTAAATGTAAGAAGTTCAGAAGGTTGCAAGACATTTATGATCAAGGAGATGGAATAGATCTGCAATCAAAATTTTCTTTATTTGCTCATGATTCTATATGTTTTGAGGATGCAATTAAGGAAGAATATTGGACTAATGCAATGAAGGAAGAGATAGAATAAATAGAAAAGAATGATACATGGGAATTAGTTAATTTGCCTAAAGGAAAAGAATGCATAGGTGTGAAATGGGTGTACAAAACTAAGTTTAATGCAAATGGAGATGTTGAAAAATATAAGGCAAGATTAGTAGCTAAGGGGTTTGCACAACAATATGGAGTTGATTATAATGAAACATTTGCACCCGTATTAAGACTTGATATAGTAAGAATGGTGTTAGAAATTGCAGCTCAACATGGTTGGAAAGTTTATCAAATGGATGTCAAATCAACCTTCTTGAATGGATTTCTAGAGGAAGAAGTTTATGTACAACAACTAGAAGGATATGAGGTAAGTGGACATGAAGATAAGGTATAGATATTGAAAAAGGCACTTTATGGACTCAAGCAAGCACCTAGAGCGTGGTATAGCCAAATAGATGCATACATGATGGATAAATGATTCAAAAGGAGCAACAGTGAGCCTACACTATACATGAAGGCCAACAAGCAAGGTCACATTTTAATTGTTTTTTATATGTTGATGATTTGATCTTTACTAGACATTTATCTATAGATATATTTAAATCAGCCATGAAAAAGGAATTTGAAATGACAAATTTGGGCTTAATGTGATAATTTCTAGGCATTGAAGTTGTACAAAATGATAATGGGATTTTCATTTGTCAAGCTAAGTATGCAAAGGTCATGACGAGGTTTAGAATGGTAAATTGCAAACCAACATCTGCTCTCATAGCCACAGGTACAAAAATCAGTAGTGAAGATAATGGGTCAAATGTTAATTCAACTATACTCAAAAGACTTGTTGGAAGATTAATGTATCTCACAACAACTAGGCCAGATATTATGTATTGATTTAGTTTGATATCTAGATTCATGGATTCACCCAAGGATTCACATTGGCAAGTTGGGAAAAGAATATTGAAGTATATGGACTATTGAATATGGTGTATTGTACTCCACAATAGATAAATTTGAGTTGGTTGGATATACAGATAGTGATTTTACAGGGAGCATTGATGATTAGAAGATCACTTCAGGATATGTATTTCACTTTGGAACATATATTGTTGCATGGGAATCCAAGAAACAACCAATAGTGACAATCTCATCTGTAGAAGTAGAATATGTGGCAGGTACATCAGTAGCATGTCAAGCAGTATGGATGCGAAGAGTTTTGATGGATTTAATGCATGAACAAAAGGAACCTACAACAATCTATTGTGATAATAAATCAGCAATTGCACTATCAAAGAATCATGTTTTTCATAAGAGGAGTAAGTAGGTTGACACAAGGTATCACTTCATTCGAGAGTTGGTGAACAATGGAGATATCAATCTTGAGTATTGCAGATCTGAGGATTAGTTGGCAGATATATTCACAAAGCTATTAGTACAAGAACAATTTGAGTATTTGAGAGAAAATTTGGGTATTGTAAATATTGAAGTAATTAGTAGTAGAAATTAGGGGGGAGTGTTAGAACAATCTAGTAATTTCTACTATATGTGTTATGTCAATTAATGTAAATAAAAAATAATAAATAAAATGTATGTGGCTGTTCTAGAATGTCTCCAAAATTTTCATAACTCCTCTATAAAAGAGGGTTCTATAATATATTTTTGATCAAGCAAGAAATGAAATCCATTTTTGTGCAGCAACACTGTTTACTAGTTCATATTTTTCTATTTTAATATTCTTCTGTCTCTGCCCACTCACAAGTTCCAAGTGCTTAAAAGTTCCTTTTAATGAACCATGATCTTCTATTATTATTTCACAAGCATTCCCATCTTGAGTCTTTGAGATCAGTTCTAGACGTGCTTATAGACAATAATTATTTGGAGGATGGGCTAATGTTTTTTTTTTTTTCAGAGGATGGGCTAATGTTGTGGAAATTTGGTTTTACACTTCACATTTGCTTTCTCTTGAAAGTTTCCTAAGCCTTTTCAACAAAACCATTTTGTGTAAAGCCTCCAATTATTGTATTCCACATTTTGATCTCTTAGTTGAGACTTTTGACAAATAATTCACGAGTTTTTTTTTGCTTCTATATTTAGCAAATACCATATACCATGCAATGAGTGTGTAGGGGACAATCTAGTTACAACAAACCCAACTTTGAATGCAAAACTAAAATTTTATTCCTACTCCCAAGCCTCACACACAAGACCAAACAAGTCAGATATAAAATAATCGGATATGAATGCAGATCCAAATCTTAACTTGAGGTTGAAGACAAAAACATCAATGATTATGGCAATAACATAGTTGCCAAACCAACACCATATGACACCATATAGTGACACAGATCACACTTTGCAATTTCTCATGCTCTACTTCAACAATTGCAGCTTCAACTTAAACACAACTTCATCAACAGACTTCACACCCAATTCAACAAGATCCCAATCCACAAATCACAGCCTACACAAGTAATTCCATAGTCTACACATCATAGATTACACCTATGACACTAAGCCCACACAGATCTCAAACATTATACAGCTCGTTCAACCCACCTTACTGTCATGTCCCCTTTCTACTAAATTTATTTTGGTGAGATTATTATCCCATTCCTATTTTCCCATGGGCTAATGTAAATCAAAAGGGAAAATATTTTATTTAATATTTCAATTGTAATCCTGTAAATTAAGGATTTATTATTTTTGGGAGCAATTAAATTTATTAAATATTTTTATTTAAATGCACAAGTGGAGAAATGGGGTTTAATGAGGTGTAATTATAACTTCCAAGAGTGAATTTAGAAGATTTTATGATAGTTATGGCAGATTCTATGATAGGTTCCTAAAAAATAGCCAATTTTATGACAACTTGTAAGAGGGGAATTATTATTTATTTTTAGCCAGGAATCGTGCAGTGGTTATGACAAGTGAGCACCATTTGAGGGAATTTATTAGAAATTAACTTATTTTAATTTATTTTTTAAGAGAGGGACTTTTTAATCATTTTACAACTCAATTTTCTTGTTTGAGCACTTGTGCTTGGATTTTTTTCAGTGGACGAAAACCCATTGGAGTTGGAGGCTTCTCAACGAAAACCCATTAGTCTCAAGTGATCATGTGATGAAAACACTTTGGTTACAGAGAGTAATTCCATCCAGGGATTGCATTGGGCTTCAAAGGATTGCGCAGTTTCAATAGTTTGGCTATATTGTGTTTGCAGGTTATTCTATCCCAGTTTTTGGTGATTCCAGTGTGTTGTGCAATGTTGTTGTAGTGTTGTGGAGTGTGTTTCTATTTCATGGTTGTTTGGAATCCATTCCAAGCATCTAAGAGTTGTTCTTGTCAGTGGGGTTTGATTTTGTGATGTGTTGGGCAATTTTCAATAGTGTAGTTTGCATAGTTTGTGTGGTTTGTTGTGGATCTTGAAGATTTGTGTTGCAAATATTTTTTTCTGTTGTAATTAGTGTTGTAGACCTGATCATATGTTATTTACATCAGAAAAATCAATAAAAAGCAGTTTGTGGTGTTTTCAGTATATTTGGTGTAATTTCTTGTTTGACTAGTTAGCTAGTCTTGATGATTTTGTTGCAAATTTTAGTGGAGCTTATCAAAATTTATTTTTAGATCTGATTTCATGTTAAATTCTCAGTTTGGATCATTACACTTACAAAAACCACAACCCACGATTTGAGTGGCTCTGATACTATATTAGAAAAGAGGAACGAACAAACATAGACATGTTACAAAGCTGCAAATGTAGGAAAAACTGAATTGAATTCATTCATGAAATAGTACATATTTATAGCAGTTCTACATGCACTGGACACAACCAATCTCATTTATTTTCCTATCTAATTGCCTAAGCTATCAATGTCATGTCCCTATAATGATTTATAATTGAATCATTTATTAATAATAAGTTAGCCTTATATAAACTAAATATATAATATATTTATTTAAAATATATTATTAATATGTATTAGTTAATAAATAATATTATTAATTTAATATAATTTAAATATTATAAAATATATATATTTAATTAACTAGATATATTATAAATATAAATATTTTAATATAATATTTATGTGAATAATTAATAAGATATATTATTAGATATAAAAATAAATATTATGAAGAGTCTTACCCATTAAAGTTAGAAAGTAAAGTAATTTGGAATAAGGCAAAGTAATACGGTTAAACAAAAAGTCAAATTCAAAATAAAATCATATAAAGATAAAAGTCTAATAAGATGTGAATAAAATAAGATAAAAGAGCTCCCATACTTAATAACAAATGTATTTATTTATACTATATATATTATATAAATAATGTACTTTAAAAAAGATTAAGGGGAGGCCGAAGGAGGATATTTATAAGTGCAACGATTAAGTTGGTTGACACCAGCGAATCACATTAATAAATAATATATTATAAATATATCTAATAATATAAATTCAAATATTATTATTATTATCTTATATTGTAATATAAATATAAATAATATAATATAAATCATATATCATTTATTATGATATAAATGATATAATATAAATAATATAAAATATAAATAAACATCTTATGATAAGGGAGTTAATTAAATATATAAATTTTATAATATTTAAATTATATTAAATTAATAATATTATTTATTAACTAATACATATTAATAATATATTTTAAATAAATATATTATATATTTAGTTTATATAAGGCTAACTTATTATTAAATAAACGATTCAATTATAAATCATTATAGGGACATGACAATCAATCACTAACACTAACTATTGTTGACTATAAACCACTATCATTAACTATCTGACAAAACTTAGCACAAGAGTTTGCCACATGTCACTATGTAATCATATTAAGTCATTTTGTCAAAATGGGCCCAAAGCTAAATGGGAATTGGCATGGGTATGCAAATTTCACTATTAAAAATATAATTATTATTTTCATTAAAGACATGGTGTGTCGGTTAAGGATTGGTGTTGTTATTCTTGTCACCTAGGTTCAAACCTTCGTTGGGTCATTGAACTAACAAACCTTGTGGGCTTCGTGCCCGGTGAAGTAACTGCACATTAAGAATAAAGACCCCTATTTATAGCCTCATTAACTTCTAAATTCACAAATAAAAAATTATAAAATTGACTATTTTTAAAAGAAGAAAAAATGTCAATTTGAAATATAAAAGACAATCATAACATGTTAGATAAATTCACAAATAAAAAATTATAAAATTGACTATTTTTAAAAGAAGAAAAAATGTCAATTTGAAATATAAAAGACAATCATAACATGTTAGATTGCCTTGAGAAGACAATCACAAATTTACAATTTGATGTTAAAGAGATATAACATCAAAAATCCTGATAAGTTCAATAATCGTCAACGATGCATTTCATAGGTCCCATCAATAATTCCTTGTTAAAATAGTCTGCAAAAAATGCTGGTGACGGATGGTTAAAAACAAACTGCAGAATAGGTGGATTTGTAACTTTGCAAGGCGGTATAAAGCAGAAAAATTATCTACATGCGATTGAGCAAAAATTCATGATAGGTGGCATCTTTTGTTTAAAATTTACTGCTAACTATATTTCCACCAACCCACCATCTTTTGAAATAATACAGATTGAGACGGTCAATTTTCGTGGGAAAATCCGCTATACGTTTTCAAACGTTTTGAATTTAGTTGGCCGTAAACCGACGAAGAAGAATGCCAAAACAAAGCCGGCCTCACCATTGAAGCCCTCGCAATTCTCTGCAACGTAACCTCTGCTCGTCCTATAAATACACGCTTTCTAACAACTTCCTTTCACACCCAAACATTTAGAATTCCCCCTTTCTGCAGTATAATATTGGGAAAGCGATGGAATTTAATGGAGCTTGTTTGATGGCAATTTTAGTGGCATTCAGTAGTGTTGGCGTCATCTACGCATCGGATCCTGATCTTCTCACTGATTTCCTTGTTCCGGCGGGGCAGAACTCATTTAATTTGACTGGCAATTTCTTCACTTTCACGGGATTTCGAGAATTGGCATCCGTTAATTTGACGGGGCAGACGACAGCGAAAGTGACAAAGGCAGCGGCGGCAGAGTTTCCGGCGCTGAACGGGCTGGGCGTGTCAATGGCGGTGCTGCAATTCCCGGCGGGCGGAGTAAACCCTCCTCACACTCACCCCCGCGCTTCTGAACTTCTTTTACTTGTGCAAGGATCTCTCCTCGTTGGAGTGGTGGACACCACGGGAAAGCTCTTCAAGCAGAACCTCGCTGAGGGGGATTTATTTGTGTTTCCGAAAGGACTCCTCCATTTCCAAATGAATACAGATAATTATTACCCGGCCACGGCTGTTTCTGCCTTTGGGAGCGCCAGTGCAGGCACTGTGTCGGTCCCTTCTGCTCTCTTCACAAGCGGTATCACTGATGATGTTCTGGCCAAATCATTCAAGACAAACTTCTTCATTATTGAGCAGCTCAAGGCTGCCCTAAAGCCTTAAAAGACCCTGATTACTTGGTTTCTTCCCACCTTCATCCTTGACCTCCAACAGAATAATGTTTTCTTTTCTTTCCTCTTTCTTAGCTTGAACATTTTTTTAGTTTCCTTGCTTTCTTTCTGTGTTCGTCACCATAAATTCTAGAGACTTGGCAAATTGGTTTCATTGGTATAATTTAGCAACTATTCATTCTCTATTGCTATGTCTAAATGCATTAACAACTGCCTACGATCATTCTTCACAATGTTAAATTGAAGCTGTGAGATACACTCTCTTGAGATTATACTCATATATAGAAAGCTAAATGTTGGTTTACGACCAATGCATTGCTTCCCAATCTAGATCTACCACAACCTCAACATAATCAAGATGCAAGAGTTTTTCAAAAGCACACATGATTTTCTGAGACCATGGCTGCTCACTGCAAAAGGTGGAAGAATAAAAAGATACGTAGGAACTTTGCTTTACATTCATTGCATTTGATACTCATAAGTGCATTAAATTGCTTGTATTTACTACTCACTTTGTTAGCCACAGCCTCGTGGATTGCACTCTTTCAGCACTAGAATTTCAGAAGCAACACAGACAAAAATTACAAAAATTACAATTGATTATAAAGTGGGTTGGTTAGTTTTAAAGAGACTATTAGCACATTAATTCTAAAAAATCAAGAAAATTTAGATGCACTGAAAATAAACAATTAGTACAAGATGAGGAACCCTCTAAACCCCATAGACAAGGTATAAGTACTTGTTCTCCTAAAGATTGTACATGATCTAGGTATCGAAAGAATGTTTCCATTATGTTAAAAAAATAGGACCAACAGGAAAACCAATTTAAAAATGTAATAATAAAGTTAGCCATAAGGGAATAGTGATATCATTCCAATTAGAAGTTGATTTAGCCAAAAATTTAGCAACACGATTTCCTTCCCTTCTAGTATGGTTCTAGTGAACGATATTGAAACCATGAACGAGAATGTTGATTTCTTTTTTACATTCATTCAGCTACCATTGCTAGAAGTGAGACAAAGACTTGTTTTTGAAATGATCACCCAAAATTTTAGAGTCAAATTCCAATATAATATCAGTGCAATACTTTAGCTTAGGTTCTAAAAGAGCTTGGAATGGCCATAGCCTCAACAAAGTTATTAGAAACAACACTAAGACTACTGAAAAACTAGAACTTAACCCTGCCATTATGGTCACGACAAACACCTCCAATGCTAACATTTCAAGGATTATCTTTTGAAACTCCTTCGACATTAATTTTAACCAAGCTTCTAGGAGGAGGACGTTCACCCATTTAGTAAGTTGATAATCCCGAGGGCTTTTGGAAGAGGTAGAAGAGGGAGAAGCCACATGAATACTAAGTCTCATCAAAACCCTAAATTCCCACCAAGAACTCACTTGACAATCTTGAATTCAAACTTGATAGGTTTCTTTCAAATTGGCCATTATTCTACCCCAAATTTGACTTATATGCCTAGTAGCACCATTTAAAATCCTCTGATTATGTTCCCACTAGATATTCCAACAAATTAGACCAGGACGAATATCATGCACAATATATAAAGCGCTTTTAGCTTCAAAGAAGGTCATAACCAATTCACAAGAAAGTCTTGGATAGACTCATAATTATTCCATGAAGTTCCCAACAAATCACACCATAAATGGTGAAGGAAAGTGACAAATGAGCAATCTAAAGAAGATATCTTCCAGACTCTTCATATTGAAGGCATAGGATACATCTATTCAGATCAACAACCCCTCATTTCCAAAGATTATCATGATAAATAAATTTGTTACATCCCCAATTTTTGTCTTGCTATACTTTTACTTTTTACTTGGACATAAATAAATTTATTATGATTTTTAGATTAATGACAAGGAAAAACATAGATTATATTGAATGTCATTTATGAAATTATGGGAATGATTATGTTATTATCGATTTAATATTCGCATTATGAGATTTGATCTATTATTTGAATAATGATGCACTGATCATAATTTCATTGGTAACAAGTTTGATATAGGATTACAAGTTTTTAAATGACTCTCAGAGAAAAGAGAGAGAGAGAGTATCTTTCCAGGAAAGAGGTATAGACCCCAGGTTATGAGTAGTTTATTTTCTAAATTGAGTATAAGTGTATAACAAAAATGTGAACCAATGTGTCATAAGAGGTAAGTCTTGTCTTGTCAGTTTACTTCTAAACCTAATTGACATGTAGTTGATATTGTTTTCAAATCTTTCTAAGTCATAGTAAGTCGTCTTAGTCATTAATAACATTAACGATATCGTTTGAGTTTAATTTGTGACTATTTATGTTTAACGTAAATATTACGACGTTATTATCGTAAAATGGTTGTCATATTATTATTAAGTCCATTGAGATGTTATAAACCATTCTTAATGTTAAGACATTTTTGTCGAGTTAAGAATACATGATTATTGCCGACGGATTGTGATGGGGAGACAAGCTCAACCCGACCACATTATCCGTAATTCCTTGTTTAAACATTATCATTTTATTGATTAAACTGTGATTATCTAATATAGTGGCGATGTTATAAGAAGTATAGTTGATGTAATCAAATATATAAATGCCTTAGCATCATAAGAGGATAATACCTCTTAATGAGTCGATGGTATTGTAGGAGTCGTAGGCTAAATTATAGTAGAGTCTTCATTAGTAATAAGTGGTGGATCAAACCACATGTTTTGATCATTAAAAGATTATTTATATTTTAATAAGTGTCGGCCTCATCCTTATGGGGATGACCATGTTTACAAACTGCCCACCTGAATGAACCATATGGTGGCCTTCCACACTCGACATGAGGACTTTTGCTTAAAAATTGATTTCAGTTAAAGACTAAGTCGCTAAGGATTGTTAAGATTTCATTAAGTTTGCAACTGAATCACTATTGAGGTGTGAAATAAGGCAACTCTCTAGGAGTCGTGCCTTGGTCAGAATTATTAACAACTTAGTTGAGCCATGGTATCGATATATTAACAAGGTTAAAACTTGAGAGGATTGAACATAGGTAGGGAGGATCGAACATATGCAGAGAGAAGTATAGTGACTGGAATAGAGAGGGAATACACAGTCAAGAGGTGTCGACCCTATGTCCTGTTTGCACATTTCTTCCAGCTCTTAAAACGTCTATTAATAGGTATTCCTTAGTCATGTGTTTGATAACTGTGAGGAAATCAATTAATATCTTTTAGTGAGTACATTGTAGTCTCATGGTGATTGTATGAGTTCTCTAGAGAGGTTAAGCCTCCTATTTTTATTTGAGTAATAGTCGAAAACTATTAAGAATTGACGTAGGAAAATGCAGATAACTATCTAAGTAAACTATGTTGATCTATCTCTATAATCGATGAGACAATGAATGTAAATCATATGGTTGATACTTGGTAATTCAAGTGAGTAGTTTGTTATAGTATACTACATCGACCATTTTCTTATTAATTTATAAATTGATAATCATATCAATACATAGAATGAAGGATAAAAGACCATCATAGTAAGAGATTCTCATAGCTATTATTAGCCTTGGAATAGTTCCCTTATCGAATAAGTTTGTAGCAAGTCAATGGAATGATTGTGAGTTAACCAAACAATAGACTCTCGGATTTTATAGAGTTGAATGAACTTTGATTAATATACTCTTAGACTTGTGTAGTATATTATTGAGGTAATAATAATTTAAAGTATTTTCTTGTTTATATTATGTATATGGATAACGAAAATTGTTATCTATCCATGAGAACTTAGATTCATAGGGAATTTTAGACAATTATTGTTCTCTTTGAATGAAGTAACTTAGAGATATTATGGTAGATGGAAATAAGGTTTATGGGAGAACCCTTATATATTTATTTATCTTTTTGCTAATATTATCCTTGAAGAGATCCAATACAATGGAGTAAGCTAAGTCTACTAGAGAATAACCTTGTAGGGATATATACTCAGGGTATATTTTGTTTATAACACATTATCAAAGTTATTCTACGTTCCTTTGTATACTAGATATTACCTATTTAAGATTTATAGTATTCTTAACCTTGGTTGAGTTAATCAAGGGTTATTTGTGAATCATGGACTCCTAGATATAAGATATGGTTATATTGTTATATCATATTAACAAAGGATATTAGGAAAACCCTAGAGTTGATTACAAACCAATTGAATGGTTATGTCATATAGACTTATTTAAGTCAAAAGATACTAATATCATGATGCAATGATTAAACTTTTTACATGGTCATAATTGGAGTAAACAAACAGTGAGAATATGACAGTATCCAAGTTGAGTAGGGGTGGGTGAACACAACGACTACGTTCATTATGAACAATATTGATATTAAAAACTTTGACCAAAGTAATGCATTTGTTTTCTGCATGCATTGTTGATTCACTGGATTTGGATTGCTCATGCTATCGAAAATCATACTTAGCTAGAGGGTATCTAGGGTTGTATAGTTGATAGAGTTGAGTAGAATACAACAATATGTACTCGGGAAAGGAAAATTACCACTTGTCACCTAAGGTCTATATCTCTCGTGAAGGGTAGGGCCACTTCCAATGTGGAAGATGTGTGGGAGACCGCCGGTCTGTGGATGGAGGTAAATCACTAGAAAGATACTCTCTCTCCAAGCAAGAAACATGCCAGGACTTGTGATAAAGATGTCAGATATTTAGAAGCAGTATTTATTCCAAAATTTGTATATGTGTTTGATTTACTTTTGTAAACATTACAATTGAGAAAGACAATATGGTTTATTGTATTTTGTAAAAAGAAATCTTGTAATTGTAATTACTTGATTATATGTTGAATAAAAGAAAATTTTTCTCTATCTCATTTTTACCTTATTGATTTACTCTATGGTAAATTTCTGGTTTTACTATGTTTTTAGAACGTGGATGTTACATATGGTATAAGAGCTACCAGGTTCAGCAGTAGGGCTTATGAGACCACTATGCTTGCCTATAGTCAACATTATGCGGTTAGCTAATGTTTGAAAATTTCTGTGCCAAGATGGTACGTTTTAAGAAGACAACAAGAAAGTCTGTTAATTCGAGTCAACGTTTCCTTAAAGAAAAAAGAGAAGGTGAGGCCATTATCAAAACCTTTGAGGGAACCAATGACGAGAGTGACATTTGGTTAAGTGATACTGAAACTCTGGCGACTGCCTTAACTCGAATCAAGTAGGTGAGAAGGGAAAACAAGGAAAGAGTTAAGATCACTGCCAAAATCATAGAGTATATGTTAGATGAGGAAACAACTATGGTTAGGCGAGATCCCCGCATACCCCCAACTATTGAGATCATAGAAGTTAGGTCTGATAGTGAGTCAGAGGGTTATATACCTCAAGATTATGTATTTGAAAATGAGTCTGAAGGATATACTCCTCTTGAGCATGACTTTTGAAGTCATTTCTTGTATAAAAGAAGAATACTCTTTACTTTTGAAATGAAATAAATAAAAAAGAGTTGTTTTTGTGCCAAACTATTGTTTAAATTGAGTATTATGTTTAGATTTAATGGGATACATTATAATCTTGAAGTAATAGAAAACTCAATATTCTCAGGTGTGAGAAATCAATAAACATGGTGTGGACAAGAACTAACCAAGGAGAAAGTGAAGAGGAAAATCACCTGCCAAATAATAAGTTGGACCAAATCATAACCATGCTTGAGGAAACCAAGAAAAGATTGGGTGATTTGGAAAAGAAGGTGGATGATAAAGGGAGGAGGTGAAAACTCTCACGGTGAAAGCAGAGAAAATCATGAAGATCAAAGTAAGAGTACCGAACCTCATAAAGAGGTAAGAGATAGATTTACCTCAGAGCTCTCAAAGGATATGAAGAAGGTTATTCCAACCAAATTTTATGGGACAAAGACCAGAGATGCTACAGAAGCTTGGTTAACAGAGATGGAAAAATATTTTGAGATAAGAAATTACTCAGAGGTGACCAAGGCAGTATGGGGAGCATTCCAACTGGTAGGAGAAGCATCCACTTGGTGGATGAATAAGAAGATGGAATTGAGTTTAAGATCTCTAAGGGTAACTTGGGATGAGTTTGTGGAACTCTTTCGCAAGAGATGGTTACCACAACTCTATTTGATCAGAAGCTGACTAATTTCTAGAATCTTCAACAAGAAGATATGATAGTGGTGGAATATGGAGAAAAATTCACTCAACTCCTGAAATATGTTCCACAGTATCAAACGGATGAGAGATTCAGGATCATAAAATTCATCATGGGCTTAAATGCTCAAATTGGTGGTGAAGTGGACATGCATGGTCCCACAACAATGGATCAAGTGTATGAGAAGGCGATCAAGCAAGAGCAAAAGCTGAAATCCATCTCGTCTTATCATGATAGAAGCCACAAGAGGTTTAATGGAACTCCTAACAATCAACCCTACAAGAAAAGATATGAAAAGAGCTATGATAACAAGAGAAAAGATAAAGGACCTCATAAGAACAAAGGTGGATCTGGTAATGAGAAGAAGAATGGTAACTACGAAAGAAATGAGGATAACAATGGGAAGATTTTAGATAAGAAAGGACCCATTGGAGGATTCTTTACTTGTGGGGGCAACCATTATGCAAATCATTTCCCTAACAAGAATCAAAATGGTCAACAAAGACGTACTGCACTACCAACTCAACAAGAAGCATTCTAGCAAAGGATTTATGCATCTTTCGACAATCATAAATCGGAGTATCAAATCACACCCATTGAGATGACATGTACTTTGTTTACAGTCCCTATATCTATTTTGATTGATACAAGAGCCACTAAAAACTTTGTTTCTCCTAGAATTTTGAATAATTTTTCTAGAAAAGCTAGTTACATGTCCAAACCTTGGTTAGTAGAATATGCTAACCAATCTAAGGCTCAGGTAGAGCAATGTTTGTTTGAATACAAAATTGATCTCCCTATTTTCTCAACTGAAGTAAATCTATATGTAGCTCCCCTAGGTTCCTATGATGTAATCCTAGGAATGAGTTGGTTATGGAAACATAGAGCTAAGGTTGACTATTTTTCAAAAATAGTTGAATGCTTAGATGATTTTGGAAATCTGACCCAATTCCAAGGGATTCAAAGAGAAGTTTTAAAATCAAACCTATGTTTGCCAAGAAATTAAAAAGGGCTAGAAGGAAAGGTTGTTAGTTGTTTGCAGTCAAAATGGAACAAGTGGAGGAAGGGGTAGAAAATCCTAGTTCACCTTTTGGAGAAAAGTATCCTTCTCTTCAAGAATTTTAGGATGTGTTTCCTGAAGAACTTCCAAGATTGCCTCCCAAGAGGGTTTTCGATTTTGCTATTGACATTAAACCAAGATCTAAGCCTATATCAAAAGCACCCTACCATATGACAACAATGGAGTTAATGGAATTGAAAGCACAATTACAAGAATTATTGGCAAAAGGTTTAATCAGACCCAGTGTTTCACCTTGGGGTGCTCTGGTTATTTTTGTTAAGAAGGATGGAACCCTTCGATTGTGTATACATTATCGTATGCTTAATAAAGCAATGATAAAGAACACATATCCTTTGCCATGTATTGATGATCTTTTTGATCAGATGCATGAAGCTGCTATGTTTTCAAAGATTGATTTGTGATTAGGATATCATCAGTTAAGACTGAAGGATGAAGATATTCATAAGACAACTTTTAGAACCAGATATGGACACTATGATTTCATAGTGTTGCCATTTGGTTTGACTAGTGCACCTGCTGTATTCATGAATCTCATGAATAGTATATTTAGAGATTGTTTGGACAAGTTTGTTTTAGTCTTTCTGGATGATATACTCATTTATTCTAAGAATGAAGAAGAACATCAATGGCACCTGCAAATAGTTCTGTAAAGGTTAAGAGAACATAAGTTATATGGAAAACTATCAAAGTATACATTCTTCCAGAAAGAGATTCAATACATAGGGCATATTATATTAGCTAATGGAATATCTGTTGATCCTACAAAAATCACAGCTATTTTGGATTGGCCTGTACTAACAAATGTGCATAGTTTCATGGGCTTGGAAGGCTATTATAGAAAGTTTGTTCTAAATTTCTCCAGTATTGCTAGTCCAATCACTTCCCTACAGAGGAAAGGAAAAAGATTTGAATGGACAGACAAATGTTAGGAAGCATTTGATCTCTTAAAGGAAAAGTTAACTACAGCTCCAATCTTGAAAGTTCCTGACCCTGAAGGACAATTTGAGGTGATTACAGATGCCTCAGGAGAAGGATTAGTAGGAGTGCTTATGCAAGTTGGAAGAGTTATAGCATATGAGTCAAGAAAATTGAAATCCTATGAGAAAAATTATGCACCGCATGATCTGGAATTGGCAGTAGTAACTCATGCCTTACAGATGTGGAGACATTATTTGTTGGGGAAGACTTTTGTACTTAAATTAGACCATCAAAGTCTTAAGTATATTTTCTCTCAACCGCATTTGAATGCTTGACAAAGGAGATGGTTAGAATTGATATCTGACTATGACTTTGAGATAAATTACATCAAAGGAAAAGAGAATAGAGTAGCTGATCCTTTCAGTCGTAGAAGACATATAGCTTCTATTATTTCTATTCGTAGAAATTTCAAGGATTTGGTGTTACAAAATTTTTCTAGCGACGAGTTTTATGAGTAGGTTAAGCAAGCTCTGAAAGATTATCCTAGAGATCCAAGGTATGATGGTTTTCTGTTTGAGTCAGATGGACTATTGCGGTATAAAGATATAATTTATGTTCCTGATTCAGCTGGATAAAGGGATCTAGTATGGAAAGAAGTTCATACTGCACTGTATTTAGGACATCTAGGAGTGACCAAACTCCTAGCGGATGTTAAACCTCTTTATTTCTGGAAAGGAATGAAGAATGATGTTGCAAGATTTGTAGAAAGCTGTTTAGAATGTCAAAGGGTAAAAGCAGAGCATCAACACCCCGCAAGATTGTTGTACCCACATGATGTGCTAGAGTGGAAATGACAAGTTATTAGCATGGATTTTGTTCAAGGTCTTCCTATGTCAAGGAATAGACATGATGCCATTTTAGTGGTGGTTGATAAACTCACAAAGGTAGCACATTTCATACTAGGGAATTTGACTGATGGAGTACCTATGTTAGCTTGCAAATTTGTACAAGAGGTGTTTAGATTGAATGGCTTACCTGAAAAGATTATCTTGGATAGAGATGTGCATGTAATGTCAAGGTTTTGGCAAACTTTGTTTTCTGCGCTAGGGAATAAATGTGAGTACATCTTACCATCCTGAAATTGATGGGAAAACTGAGAGAGTTACCCAAGTCTTGGAAGACTTGTTGTGAATGTATTGCATGGATCAACAATATAAGTGGGAAGAATACTTACCACTTGTGGAATTTGCTTACAACAATTCCTATCATTCCGCTATTAAGATGGCGCCATTCGAAGCATTGTATGGAAGAATATGTCGAAATCCTATAAGCTAGGATAAGCTATAGGATAGGATTAGCATCAGACCAGAAATACTAGCTGAAATGGAAGAGAAAGTTAAGTTGATCAGAAAAAGATTGGCAGAAGCCAATGTTAGGCAAAAGAGCTATGCGGATGCAAAACGTGTTCCGAGGCAACTCTCTATTGGAGAAAAAGTTCTTTTGAGGGTCAAACCTTAGAAAAGTTCTATTAAGTTTGGAAAGTCTTCTAAGCTAGCTTCTCAATATGTGAAACCCTTTGAAGTGCTTGAAGTTGTCAATCCGGTTGCCTACAGAATTGCTCTACCACCAGCCTTATCTAGGATGCACAATGTTTTTCATGTGTCTTATTTGAAGAAATATATTGCAGGTAATAATCATATTTTGACTTGGAATTCTTTACAGATGCAAGACCCAGGGGTGGTCATGATCGAGCCACTCAAGGTGTTAGAAACGTGCAAGCTCCGCTTGTGTAACAGAGAGGTCTTGCAATGCAAGGTCCAATGTGACCAATATGCTAAGGAAAATGCTACATGGGAGGATTACCATGAATTTTATCAAAACTTTCCTCATTTATTTAATAATGTTACTAGTTGAAAACAATGAACTTACTTTTTAGTTACTTTTTAATACTTTATATCATCGAGGATGATGAATCTTTAGGGGAAGGATATGTTACATCCCCAATTTTTGTCTTGCTATACTTTTACTTTTTACTTGGACATAAGTAAATTTATTATGATATTTAGATTAATGACAAGGAAAAACATGGATTATATTGAATGTCATTTATGAAATTATGGGAATGATTATGTTATTATCGATTTAATATTCACATTATGAGATTTGATCTATTATTTGAATAATGATGCACTGATCATAATTTCTTTGGTAACAAGTTTGATACAGGATTACAGGTTTTTAGATGACTCTTGGAGAAAAGAGAGAGAGAGAGTATCTTTCTAGGAGAGAGATGTAGACCCCGAGTTATGAGTGGTTTATTTGCCAAATCGGGTATAAGTGTTTAACGAAAATGTGAACCAATGTGTCGTAAGAGGTAAGTCTTGTCTTGTCAGTTTACTTCTAAACCTAATCAATAGGTAGTCGATATTGTTTTCAAATCTTTCTAAGTCATAGTAAGTCATCTTAGTCATTAATAACGTTAACGATGTCGTTTGAGTTTGATTTGTGACTATTTACGTTTAACATAAATATTATGATGTTATTGTCATAAAATGGTTGTCATATTATTTTTAAGTCCCTTGAGATGTTATAAACCATTCTTAATGTTAAGACGTTTTTGTCGAGTTAAGAATACGTGATTATTGCCGATGGATTGTGATGGGGAGACAAGCTCAACCCAACCACACTATCCATAATTCCTTGTTTAAACATTATCATTTTATTGATTAAAATGTGATTATCTAATATAGTGGCAATGTTATAAGAAGTATATTTGATGTAATCAAATATATAAATGCCCTAGCATCGTAAGAGGATAATACCTCTTAATGAGTCGATGGTATTGTAGGAGCCGTAGGCTAAATTATAGTAGAGTCTTCATTAGTAATAAGTGGTGGATCAAACCACATGTTTTGATCATTAAAAGATCAATTATATTTTAATAAGTGTCGGCCTCATCCTTATGGGGATGACTGTGTCTACAAATTGCCCAACTGAATGAACCATATGGCGGCCTTCCATAATCGACATGTGGACTTTGCTTAAAAATTGATTTCAGTTAAAGACTAAGTCGCTAAGGACTATTAAGATTTCATTAAGTTTGCAACTGAAGCACTATTGAGGTGTGAAATAAGGCAACTCTCTAGGAGTTATGCCTCAGTCATAATTATTAACGACTCAGTTGAGCCATGGTATCAATATATTAACAAGGTTAAAACTTGAGAGGATCGAACATAGGTAGGGAGGATTGAACGTATGCAGAGAGAAGTATAGTGGTTGGAATCAAGAGGGAATATGTAGTCAAGAGGCATCGACGCTATGTCCTGTTTGCACATTTTTGCCAGCTCTTAAAACGTCTATTAACATGTATTTCTCAGTCATGTGTTTGATAACTATGAGGAAATCGATTAATATCTTTTAGTGAGTACATCGTAGTCTCATGGTGATTGTACGAGTTCTCCAAAGAGGTTAAACCTCCTATTTTTATTTGAGTAGTAGTTGAAAACTATTAAGAACCGACGTAGGAAAATACAGATAACTATCTAAGTAAACTATGTTGATCTATCTCTGTAATCGATGAGATAATAAATGCAAATCATATGGTTGATACTTGGTAATTCAAGTGAGTAGTTTGTTACAGTTTACTACATCGACCATTTTCTTATTCGTTTATAAATCGATAATCATATCAATGCATAGAATGGAGGATAAAAGACCATCATAGTAAGAGATTGTCATCACTATTATTAGCCTTGAAATAGTTCCCTTATCGAATAGGTTTGTAGCAAGTCAATGGAATGATTGTCAGTTAACCAAACAATAGACTCGAATTTTATAGAGTTGAATGAACTTTGATTAATATACTCTTAGACTTTAGTAGTATATTATTGAGGTAATAATAATTTAAAGTATTTTCTTGTTTAGATTATGTATATGTATAATGGAAATTGTTATCTATCCATGAGAACTTAGATTCATAGGGATTTTTAGACAATTATTGTTCTCTTCAAATGAAGTAACTTAGAGATATTATGGTAGATGGAAATAAGGTTTATGGGAGAACCCATATACATTTTTTTATCTTTTTGTTAATATTATCCTTGAAGAGATCCAATACAATGGAGTAGGCTAAGTCTACTAGAGAATGACCTTGTAGGGATATATATTCAGGATATGTTTTGTTTATAACACATTATCAAAATTATTCTATGTTGCTTTGTATAGGAGATATTATCTATTTAAGAACTATAGTATTCTTAACCTTGGTTGAGTTAATCAAGGGTTATTTGTGAATCTAGGACTCCTAGATATAAGATATGGTTATATTTTTATATCATATTAACAAAGGATATTAGGAAAACCCTAGAGTCAATTACAAACCAATTGAATGGTTATGTCATATAGACTTATTTAAGTCAAAAGATACTAATATCATGACGCAATGATTAAAATTTTTACATGGTCATAATTGGAGTAAACAAACTGTGAGAATATGACAGTATCCAAGTCGAGTAGGGGTGGGTGAACACAACGACTACGTTCATTATGAACAATATTGATATTAAAAACTTTGGCCAAAGTAATGCATTTGTTTTCTGCATGCATTGTCGGTTCACTGTATTCAGATTACTCATCCTATCGAAAATCATACTTAGCTAGAGGGTACCTAGGGTTGTATGGTTGATAGATTTGATCACCTAAGGTCTATATCCCTCGTGAAGGGTAGGGCCACTTCCTATGTGGAAGATGTGTGGGAGACCGCCGGTCTGTGGATGGAGGTAAATCATTGGAAATATACTCTCTCTCCAAGTAGGAAACATGCTAGGACTTGTGATAAAGATGTTAGATATTCAGAAGCAGTATTTATTCCAAAATTTGTATATGTATTTGATTTACTTTTGTAAACATTACAATTGAGAAAGACAATATGGTTTATTATATTTTGTAAAAAGAAATCTTGTAATTGTAGTTACTTGATTATATGTTGAATAAAAGAAAAATTTTCTCTATCTCATTTTTACCTTATTAATTTACTTTATGGTAAATTTCTGGTTTTACTATGTTTTTAGAACGTGGATGCTACAAAATTTATCTAGAGTTGTAAAACACATGAAAGCATTCACCTTAGGCCAACATTTAGGATGTTGGATCTGTTTCCAAAGCTTAGAGTTCTTAACTTCCAATTTTTCTGCTAGAAGAGTTTAATAACCAGTTTGCACCATGTAGATCCCATAACCTTTCAAGCCCCATCCAAGGAAATATGAATGTCTAAGGTATGTGCAGTATCATGATGGGCCAAACTATACCTCTAAGTGGCAATGAAAATACAAAAAATCAGACTTAATCAAGTTCATGTGAAAATTTGAATGGATTATCTACACAATTTGAAAAAGATGTAAGAATGAAATTCGTAGAGAATTGAATCTAGATTATGGACTACTAATTTAAAAAAAAAAAAAAAACTAAATTTACTTAGTGAAAAATGAATATTTCAATGAACAACTATTAAATTTTTTAGAAAAAAATAATAAGTGGGTGTCATTCCAGCCAACCTAACTATGAGCAAAAAAAATATATTTTTTTTGAAACTTTCAAAATAAGTAGAGGACTCATGCCCAGATGTGACGCATTTTTTTTTTCCAATAAAATAATTAGTTATGATTTTTTGACTGTGACTTTTTTTAAAAACTAAAAAGTAATTTTCTAGCCAACCTAACTCAATAAAAAAATTAGAATTCAATTTTTTTTAACCTATAGCTAGAAAAGCATAGAGTGAGATGCAACTTTTGGATCTCAAAAAGGTAAAATAGTTTGAAAGTTATGGATGTTTTTCAATCAGTGTGTCCATCAGGATTTCAGACATACAATATATAGAAAATTATTAATAATTATTTAATAAAATGATAACCAAATAAATCTTATATTTTTAGAAATATGACAATTTCTTCTATAAACCCTTTTCGTTTTATCAATTTTGCATAAAAAAAAGTCGTCAGCATGAAGGGTGAAGTTTGAAGAAGAGAGTGAAACCTGTAAAAATGTTAGAATTGAGGGAAAGTCAACTATGACAGTCCCAAGCCTACATACAAAGCAAAAGTGAAGCAAAATAGATATCCATTATTAATAGATATCCATTTTGCTTTGGTAAAATATAATTTTCCTTTTTTTATGTTTTACAAAATGGATATCCATTTTGCAAAACAGATATCCGTTTTAGGTTGCCCAAAATGGTTATCTATTTTGCTTCTCTCTCTCTCTACTATATATCTTTTGCATCTATTCCCCAAGTTATGTCTTAGTAGTTTTAGCCTCCTCCCATTCCTATTACTTCTATTGCATCCATTTCTCCACTAGTTATACCTCTTAGCACATTTAGAATTGACGTCATTGACCCTAGCCCTTCATTTATAGTTGCATTTTGCTAGGAACTTGCCTACTTAAGCTAAGTTCTTTATGAGCCATTGTATCACACATGTTACAAATGTCCTTGGATCTCACCATCCCCTCATCATCTATGGAGATTGCAACTAGTCTTGTTTCTCTTCCATCCATGTCTCTTGATACCCAAGGTATCATGCTTTTTTCTTTGGCCCAACCATAGTAAGCCTTGGTTTTCCCACTTTCCCATTGTTCACACAATCAGTCCTTGCCCTGCAACCCACTTCCATGGACAATGTGAAATTCTTTGATCCTTTATCCACCAATTTCAATTTCCATATTTTTAGTTTTAAGTTTTCCCCTTCACCATAATATCCCCTTTCATCTCATGGAAAATGCAAGCTTCAATTCGTATCCTTCCTCCCTTTTCTCCCTACATAGTGATGATTAAGTCTTCATTACCAATTGGGGTAGTCATATCACTCGTATAATAGTTGGTAACATATCCCTATGATATCCCTCCTTAGTCTCCATTTTCTCATTAGTCTTCATTTTCTTATGGATTCATAAATTCTATAGTATAGTTGTAGTAGTAAATGCAAAAGGTATAGAAATCCCATGATGTACCAAGAGGGAGAATAGAAAAAGGAATAATAACCTAGCACCAATACATAACCCTAGACATGATAACTATTCATGATTGCACACAAGGCCCCATTAATCAACAACCCTGAAGGCAAAATGGGACTAGATAATTGTCAAATTCATGCTATGGACATGAACTCATTGAAGAAACATAGAAAATAATTACAATGGATTTCATCAATGCAAGCTAAAATCTAGAAGAAAAAGAGATTTAGCGCTTGCAAACACTAAGGAAACCCTCAAGCACATGCAAGTGCAAGTGTAATACCTAACTTAATAGTTGATTGATGATAATAAATAGCTCAAATGTAGGGTCTTTACTAAGGAAACTTCCAAATAGAAAGAGTAAAATCCTAAATCTTACAAGTAGAATTAGGAAAGCTAAGTTCTACCTTGGAGGGCTATAGGTAGAAGCTCAAAAAGGTAGAGGAGATTAAGAGATTAGGTTCAAACCACAGTGAAATCTATAGGATATCTATCCCTCATTAAGGAATTGTACGCATCCTATTGGTCCAAGTACTTGGACATAGTTAGAGAGTTGAAATTTGCATTAAAATTTATAAGATTTGTGAAAAATTTCAATGCATAGGTAAAGGTTGAGATTAACACCATTACAAGATCCATAGCTCCAAAGGTAGTACTTGCAAAAAGTTGTGTTAAAAAATTATATAACTTTTAATGATGAGTTAATTGTTGCAAGGATTGATAATTGGAAAGCCAATACTATGAATATCAATGAAGTTCTCAACAAATATATGGTAATGCAAAATGCAATCTAAAATTGTTTGCACTTGATCAAATGGTATAAGGGATGAGGACTCACATCCTCTCTCTTGTGAAATAGGGACTACCCTCTCCCTTGGGTAGTGATAGCAATGTATTGTCAAAAAAAAGAATTTTAGAGAATGCTTGCACAAAAATAGATAGATTAGTGACCATTTTTAGACTAGTCTCAGACACCAAGCTTCTTTGAAATTAAATCCATCTTGTGGCTACTAGCCTAATTGGAAGCTAAGGCTAAATACACCATGGGGAACTTCAAGAAAATCTCCTACTAGGACACTATGTGAGGACCGCCCTTTTTACTACTGTTGTTATGACTATTTACAGTACTGTTATTGTTACTTTCATATTTGTGGGATAGCAGTTCCCGAAATTTGTCAGACTATTTAACTTTATTATGTTTTCGGAAAAACTAATTGGGTGATGTTTGGATAAGTTACTTTTCAGAAAAATGAATTAGGGATGATGGAAAATTGTAATATGATTTTTAATTATGTTAAATTGTACTAAGGCATGAGAATGCATGTGTTATTTAAGTTGCTTCGGCTATGATGAATTTATGTGGTTACTGATCTTGTAATTGAGTGTGCAGGGACTACTAATCAAACCATAGATTTCGGAGATCATTCCACACCTTGTTAATTGTTATTCCCTGTTAAGCCGATCTGGTTCCACGAAGAACCAAGATCTCTTTGTGTTTGATGTCATGATGTAATGTGGTCTTTCGTATGGTCGAGTGGGTTAGGTTACCCTCATGTAACATTATTTTTATAAGTAAGTGTTGTTAAGAGATTGAATTTGAAATTTCTATTTTTCTTTAAATTATGAGGCCCTTTTTCTTGTGCTTTACCTTGACCTGGGGTGTCTTGTATGGGTTAAAATTGACCCTGGGTTCTACCCCATGGGTCCAGGGGCCCATTTGGCATGGGTAACCCTTGAGTAACCTCCATCTAGTCAACTTAACCTTCCCCTGAATTTAAGTGGCGAAAATTGGAGGTAGGAGGGGACATGATGGGTTGTACCAACACTCAACCCATCCCCTCTACTTTCCCCTAGATAAGAGATGCCATCCATTAGTAAAAGTTACCTCTTCTTTAGTAAGATTCCCCCATGTACTATGGGGACACCCATGTGAAGAAAGGAGAAAGAGGCATGGGTCACCTGTCTTGTTCCCATTTAACTTTTTTTTTTTTTTTTTTTCCCATGAGAAAGTGGAGTCACATGAAAGGAATAAGGAGTACCCTTGGGAATGGAGAGTGACATAAGCCACCTGGACAGAATAGTGATTTTTGGGAAGGGTGAGGAGGTGACAAGTGTCACTTCCCCATTTCTCAAAATTAGAAAGAAAGAGAATTTTGGGTTATTTATTTTCAAATTTTGGGATGAGAGGGAGTTAGTTGAATTTTGGGGAAAATCTTTCATTTTGGCCTTACCAAAAATAGAGAAGTTAGTTTGGAAGATAGAGAAGAGAGAGGGAGTTGGTGGCTAAGCTTGGGAGTGAACTCTGTGGACTCTGCAACAACTTCATTCCAGGAGGGCTTTGCAAGGTTGGTCTGAATTTTACCTTTGTTTTGGTAGAACTGAAATGTGTATGAAATGTGTGTGAAATATGTGTTTAAATTTGTTTTCTGTGGGGTTCTTGTCGGGTGTTTGACAGAGCGTCTCCCACTTGGGAGAAATGCTCATCAAGTTTGGGGTAGGGGAGGAGAGATCCTCCTCGGGTGCATACCTGTTCCATCTTTTGGGATGTTGAAAGCCTTGAGGGCATGTATCTGTGACTGTATTTTTGACTTGAGAGTCATATACAGATTTCTTACAAATTGTGATCACACTTGGTTGAGACCAAGAGAAATTTATATGAGTTCATTTATCTGTCAGGGTGACACTCTGGAGTCGAGTGTATCCACTCTCCTGCCCCTTATGAAACTCACTGTAGTTGAGTTTCCGTATTGTGTAAAATAGCCACGGGTGTATGTGTGCTTTGGGATTGTTGTTGTTTCTGTTGTGAAGTGGAGTGTTTGAGTACCCAGGTGTGAGTATGGTCTCCCTAGCTCGGGGGTGACCCTCTTGCGGGTCTACGGTAGGGAGGAGAGCTAGACAAGTGGTATTTTCTTCTTTGTTTGTCTTTGATACGCAGGTTTTTCTCTTGGAGCTTCTGGTTGGCTATTTATGAAGAAACAGATTATCTTCTTGACATGAGAATTAGGCCTGGTTCATTTCATAGAGATGAAGAGAGAACACCTCTCTTGTTAATGTTGTAAATTAATGATATTCTGGGAGTGAAGAAAATCACCTCCCTGATCTTGTTATTATTGGACTTTTATTGGTTGTCATAGTTTTCAGTTGTCTACTGTTTGGGAGGAGAAAGTTCATATCTGGGAAGTTGGTGTTCATGATTGAGAAGCTGTAATATGAATGTGCTTCAAATTTAAGTTGATGTTTGTAATCTTTGTTCAATAGCAATTTTTGTGTTTCAAGTATTACTGAAAAGAAAAAAATTCGTTTTTGCAAATTAATCTGAGTTGTTTACATTTGAAAGTTTGGAATTGCTTCACTGGTTGAAATGCTATTTTTCTTTATAGTTCAATATTAAAATGGAAAAGACAGTTTTAAATATTTGAGTTATTCTCCATATTTAATGGATTCTGTTAATTTAGAAGGATTAGAGGAAATCTAGCATGTAAATATAATCTGTTTGTAAATTTACAAGTCTTATATGTTTATGAAAATGGAAATTTATACTTAAAATAAGGGGATAGTTATTTACCATTTGGTGAAATTGGCATATATATATATATATATATATATATATATATATATATATATATATATATATATATATATATATATATATATATATATATATATATATATATATATATATATATATATCTAATTGTTATGACAATTTCTTTATAATAGGTTGATTTGGAGAAAATGCATAGAGTAGTGAATTTGAGAAATTGTAGAAATTGGAATTATACAAGTATATAAAGAGTATTTTTTTCTCTAAATAATTATTAAATTTATATATAGAGATATATATATATTTCTCTTTTTGAGTAATTATCATTTTAGAAAATAATAGAGTAATTGAAAGTAATTATAACTGTTATATATCAATATAAAAAAAAAGGGATATATATATATATATATATATATATATGAAATATATATATATATATAAATATATTATTGTTGATATATATACATATATATATATATATTTATATATGAATATATATAAATATATATATATATATATACTTGTTAATATATTATTATTGATAATAACCAACGAATGGTGAAAGACTGTCAACATGTAAGCCGCGGATTAAAAAAAAACACAGTCGAAATTTTATATGGGCGGTGGGGAGTAAACCCCACCGCAAGTTGTTATTACATATGGAGGTGTGGAGTGGGGCGGAGCCCCACCCACACCCCACGTCGTGGGAATGTGGGTGGGGCTCCGCCCCACTCCACATCTTCCCCCCTCCAAACCCTTATGCCTCCCGCGGATCTTGTCCGCCGCTCTGCGGCCACTGCGAAATCCGTCCGCCGCTCTGCGGCCACCGCAGGTCTTGTCCGCCGCTCCGCGGCCACCACCGGCCCTGCTCCTCTGTCTCTGCGGCCACCGCCGCCCATGGCCGCCGCCTGCTGTGAATCTAAAGCTATAAAGAATGTTAGGGCTTGGGCCCTAACATATGAGTGGTGTATTTGTAATATAAATACAGTTTTTTTTTTTATATAGCTTTATATATATAGGCATATATATATACTATATATGTCTATGTATATAGCTATATAGATATAATATAATAATGATTATATATCTGTATATATATATATATATATATATATATATATATATATATATATATATATATATATATATATATATATATATATATATATATATATATATAGATATAGGTATATAAGTTGTGGGAAACCAATTTGTCCATTATATAGACATTAAAATAAATATATTATATATACGTATGTATGTATATATATATATATATAATATGCATAGGAGTAAATCTTTGAACCAATTTATTGGGCCCTCGTTTAAAATCGTTATAAACTATGTCTCATGGATATAGAGAAAAAAAAAATATATAACAATTATATTCTCACAGTAGATGTTATTAAGTGTTGAACACAACAACCAAAGAAGATATATTACCATGAACAGAGTTTTATAAAGTGGTGAACCACCTACATCTATTGACAACGTCATACGAATTACAATCAGTGTATGAATCGTAATTAAGAGTAACAGTAACAACAGTAATTCTAAACAAGAGAAAATAAAATTATAATGTAAAGAGAGTTTAGGAATATTCAGTGATACTCTGGAAAGAGTTTCTCGGAAGTTTCAACTGTTAACGTACTAATAATCACCCAGAAAATGAAGAGGAAAATTACACAACTCTTTGCTCAAAAGAACACTGGAAATAAACTTATGAAGCCACCACTAACAATCCATGTGGCCATATTAATCTCAACTGTAGCAAACGATCTCATATGTAAACCTGTAAGAGGTTCCGAAGAAGGAAAAACTAACATTGGAAAACACAGAGGAGAAAATGCGCGACCTTTCTCACACGGGATAAGAGAACTAAGTTGACGGACCCTTCTGTCAATTGTGCTTAGGAACAAGTTGACTAAGTATTTACGAAGAGGAGGAACCTAGATCGGGGAAGATTAGGAGACCGAGTCCAGCGAAATAGTAAACCAGCCTTTGTGACCTAGATCATCCTGAAATTAGGTTTAATATCAACAATAACTGCAGTGATAACCCTGATTGACGTAAATCATGAAGAAAGGACAGGATGCACATAAAGAAAGTATAGAAAATGAAAGAGAGAGAGAGACCGAAATATAAACACACTAAATGAACTAAGAGATAGTTAAGGTAAGGGCGATAAAGATATAATCCAACTTAAGAACTTGTGGAAAGGGAAGAGAGGGCAACCAAACCGCCTTGTTGAAAATGCTAAGTCTTAGGAGGAGTATGTTTCAGGGAACAAGAGAGGAGACAGACAACCGTGCCTGGCTGAAAAATGACTAAATAGGGAGATCACTAGCCGGTTTAGTCGGAACAAGGCGTCGTGGGGAGTGGTTCCTCTATCAGCGAACCACGTGCGTAAATGAGTGCAGCGTAATTCCCACTAACGCCGTAAGGCATTCTGCTACCGAACATTGCCGAGGATTCGATTTAAGAACTTTGGTAATCTCACTCTTGCAATGACGTTAGCAGCGTTGTATAGACCCTCTTGTTGATCTATATGCTTCTGGTTGCACGCCATTGTACTTGTATTCCGCCGATGAGTATAGTGTTTCGCCATGAGAGAACACCGTTGAGCATGCGTACGCATGCGAAAGGGGTTTTTAGGACAGTGTGAGAAAAGTTTTTCATATCTCGTGTCATAACCACATGACAGATGTGGCTATGACACGTGCGATGTGTGTTGTGACCACAAGGAACATGTGGGCATGACATTTGGTATCAGAGCCAGGTTTGTAAACACTGGGCGTATTTGGGCACGTTATTATTCCGCAACTTTGGCTAATTAGTTTCTACCTTGTTTTGTAGGATGCCTCCCCGACGTGTTCGACGAACGCGATCACGCCACACAGCGTCAGTCGAGGTGCACAGCGATTCCTCAGCCGAGGGACTGGCACCCGCAGATTCAGCAGCACCACCTGCACCACCTGTACCACAAGTACCACTAGTACCACAGGCGACACCAGTAACGGATATAGGTCCACAGATCTTACAGGCACTACAGACTATGTTAGACAGGTTACCAGCAGTGATTCCTGAGCCACGTATAGAGCCTCGTGTTGATCCGCGAGAGGAGCCACGTGCCGAGTCACGTATTGAGCCACGTATGGAGCCCCGCGTTGATCCACTAGAGGTGATACGTGTGGAGCCCTTCGTTGAGATTCCTGACACAACAGTAGAGGAGGTAGGGTCGGCCTCCCGAGCACGGAGCAGGAGTCCTCCGAGACTTTTGAGACAAGAACAGGTTCAGCATGGAGTATATGAGGATGGTGTGGAAGAGCCACTTGGGAGACTTAGAGACAGAGGGGACCCTATCAGAGATCTACTAAGGCTCAACCCACCCACCTTCGCAGGAGCTACAGAGGGAGCTGTGGCCGAGGCTTGGCTAATTAGCTTAGACAGGTGTTTCGCATTGCGACCATATGAGAGCAACACGAAAGCACGAGTGGCAGTTCATCTTCTTAGGGATGCAGCAGCCACCTGGTGGCGCACAGAGGAGTGCAAGCGCCGACTCTCCGTGGATACACTCACATGGGACACCTTCATTGAGCGCTTCAATGCGCGGTATTTGTCCGAACATTATAGACAGCGCAGAATCGATGAGTTTCATGATCTACAGCAGAGGGGACTCACCGTTACTCAGTATGAGAGCCGATTTATAGAGCTTTCTCGTTATGCGGAATACCTCCATGACGAGAAAATCTTAATACACAAATTCATCAGGGGGCTAAATCACGGGATAGCAGGACCAGTTCGTATGGCAAATCCCCAAACCATGAGCGAGGCTGTTGAAAAGGCCCTTATATCAGAGGAAATTCAGGGACGAGGACAGAATTCATGCCCACAGTACCAGGAACGGAATCCCCAACAACAGCAGAATTTCTGAAGGCCTCAAAACACAACACAGAGAGGAGGATATAATCCTTCATCATTACCTCCTAGGCCTCCACAGCAACAGCAACATCAGCAAAAATCCAAATTTCAACAGAGGGGACAGGGAGGACAGAACCGTGGATGGCAGCAGCAGGGACCACGCAGGGATCAGAGACAGCAGGGTTCATCGGCAGGACCCGCAAGGTCCCAGCAGTCTTACAGAGGCTCACAGGGATCCACCGGACGGACCGGGCAACAACAATCGGGCAGAACACAGTCAGGGCAGTTACAGGTTAGAGGACCATGTTATGTATGTGGTGGGGCAGGGCATCTGGCTAGAGAGTGTCCGCAGGGATTTACTGCAGGGGGTCAGCCCCGATCAGGAGGGTCTGAGCAGACCGTAGGTGACGTGGGCAGATCTCACCACATGTTTGCAGCGGTTGATAACCGCCAGGCCGATTTTCAGGCTTCTGTCATCGAGGCAGCAGGTACGATTAGAGACTTTCCCATCTCGATCCTTTTTGACTCAGGAGCTACTGACTCCTTTTTGTCTACATCGTTAGTGGAGCGTTGCAGGCTGGTGGCTTCTAGGCAAGACATTAGGTGGGAAGTTGAGTTGGCCTCAGGGGCCAGGATGTCAGTAGATACCTTGGTTAAAGACTGTGAGATCACATTGGGACCCTTCACCACAACGTGCGACCTTAGGATTATGCCATTAGGGTCTTACGGAGTAGTTCTGGGTATGGATTGGCTTGCGGCACATAGAGCCAAGCTTGATTGTCGCCAGAGAACGATTAGCTGTTTAGACGATCATGGTTCGTCGGTTGAGATAGTGGGCATTCAAAAGCCCACGGCAGTTCGTATGATATCCGCACAACAGCTTAAGCGCTGTATGCGGAAGGGATGTCAGATGTTTGCCATCACAGTCAGTGATAGAGCAGAGGATGAACCTGAGGCTACTTTAGATGATCACCCTATCCTTAGAGAGTTTGCCGATGTGTTCCCGCCAGAATTACCTGGTATGCCTCCACGTAGAGAAGTGGACTTCCACATTGACTTAGTGCCAGGTGTAGAGCCGATATCCCGCGCACCCTATAGAATGACGACCCATGAACTCACAGAACTTAAGCTGCAGTTGGAAGAATTACTTGAGAAGGAACACATCCGACCTAGCGTTTCACCATGGGGCGCACCAGTGATCTTCGTGAAGAAGAAGGATGGGTCTCTTCGTCTATGCATGGACTACAGGCAGCTGAACAAGGTGACGGTGAAGAATCGTTATCCTCTACCTAGGATTGACGACCTTTTTGATCAGATGCAGGGAGCCAGAGTGTTCTCGAAAATTGATCTAAAATCTGGGTATCATCAATTGCGCATCACGGAGTCAGATATTCATAAAACTGCTTTTCGAACCAGATATGGCCATTATGAATTCACAGTGGTACCTTTCGGGTTGACGAACGCTCCTGCAGTATTCATGAGTCTCATGAACGGGGTGTTCCGTACATACCTAGACCGGTTCGTGATCATATTCCTAGATGACATTCTGATTTATTCACGGACTGAGGAGGAGCATGTAGAGCACTTGCGTCAAGTTTTGCAGAAATTACGAGGGCAGCAACTTTATGGCAACTTGACGAAGTGTGCCTTCTTCAGGACAGAGGTGCAGTATTTGGGACACATTTTATCAGGCGATGGCATCTCCGTAGATCCATCTAAAATTAGAGCAATCCAGGAGTGGCCGGCACCCACGAACGTGACAGAGGTCAGAAGCTTTATGGGGTTAGCTGGGTATTATCGTCGGTTTGTCGAAGGTTTCTCCAGGATAGCACATCCCATTACTTCCCTTCAGCGAAAAGGGAAGGGTTTCACTTGGACCGAGCAGTGTGAAAAGGCTTTTGGAGTCCTCAAAGAGCGTCTTACGAGCGCTCCTATTTTAGCAGTTCCAGATCCTTCGGAAGAGTTTGTAGTTTGCACAGATGCATCATTAGAAGGTTTGGGAGCCGTGCTTATGCAGGATGGACGAGCGATCGCATACGAATCACAGAAACTAAAGACACATGAGTTAAACTATCCTACGCACGACTTAGAGCTTGCAGCTGTTGTTCATGCCTTGGTTCGCTGGAGACACTTTCTCTTAGGGCGACGCTTTGAACTCCATTCAGACCATCATAGTTTGCAGTATATTTTTACACAGCCTAATTTGAACGCCCGCCAACGGCGTTGGATGGAATTCCTATGCGAATATGACTTCGATGTCCATTATATAAAAGGGAAGGAGAACGTGGTCGCTGATGCTTTGAGTCGAAGACGCCACGAGATCCAGACCCTGACCTTGAAGATGGACTTGAAGGATCGCATCTTACAGCATCTGCCGGAGGACGAATGGTTTCTTGAAGTGCAGCAGGCAGTACTAAATCAGAAGGCCCTTGAGGGCAAATTTACAGGATATACCCTTGATTCTGATGGAATGCTTCGACATCGGCAACGCATCTATGTACCCCATGCAGGTAATCTTCGTACAGTAATCCTATCAGAGGCTCATAGAGCACCCTACGCAGCACACCCAGGAGTGAAGAAGATGCATGCTGATTTACGACAGCTTTATCATTGGGCTGGGATGAGGCATGACATTGCCGAATTTGTTGCTCGTTGCCTGGAATGTCAGAGGGTCAAGGCCGAACATCAGCATCCAGCGGGACTGTTGTACCCTCACGAGATACCTGAATGGAAATGGGATACCATTTCTATGGATTTTATCGTTGGTCTACCTATGTCATCACGTCGCCATGATGCTATTATGGTGACAGTTGACAAGCTGACCAAAGTGGCGCATTTTTCACCAATATGTACAACGTACAATGCACCATCAGTGGCAAAGGTGTTTCTTGATCAGATTGTTAGACTTTATGGAGTACCTCGCCGCATTATATCTGACAGAGACTCCGTATTCACTTCATCGTTCTGGAAAGCCTTACATCAGGCGTTGGGCACACAGCTCAACTTCAGTTCTGCATATCATCCGGAAACCGATGGACAAACAGAGAGAGTTAACCAGGTGTTAGAAGACATGCTTCGCATGTATGTGATGGACCACCAGTCTAGATGGGAGGAGTACCTGTATCTAGTTGAATTCGCCTACAATAATGGGCATCATAGCTCGTTGGGTATGCCTCCTTTCCAGGCATTATATGGCAGACCATGCAGAACACCTTTGAGTTGGGATCGTATAGAGGACAGAACAGTCATCGGCCCAGAGATAGTGCAGAATATGGAACTGCAAGTTAAACAGATAAGACAGAGGCTTCTGGAAGCACAGGACAGGCAGAAAAAGTATGCCGATGCTAAAAGGACAGACCGAAGCTTCTCTGTGGGGGAAAGAGTATTTTTGAGAGTGCGGCCGCACAAAAGTCCAATCCGTTACGGAAAAGGCTCTAAACTCGCACCTCGATTTGTAGGACCTTTCGAAATCTTGGAGCGGATAGGACCAGTAGCCTATCGTCTAGCCTTGCCACCTAGCCTGTCACGTATCCACGATGTATTTCATGTATCAGTTTTACGTCAATATATTTCTGACTTATCTCATGTGTTGGATTGGAGTGCTCTTCAGGTAGAGGCAGACGGACAACTGGCGTTGGAGCCAATTCGCATATTGGCTCGACGGATGCTGGCCCTTCGAGGTCGAGAGCTGGACCAGGTTAGAGTCCAATGGGACTTATACGACGAAGTCACTGCAACATGGGAAGATGCAGAGAGATTGAAGACCCTGTATCCTCACCTTTTTGACGACTTCCAGGAGGAAGTACCGTCTTAGGGGGAGAGGATGTGAGGACCGCCCTTTTTACTACTGTTGTTATGACTATTTACAGTACTGTTATTGTTACTTTCATATTTGTGGGATAGCAGTTCCCGAAATTTGTCAGACTATTTAACTTTATTATGTTTTCGGAAAAACTAATTGGGTGATGTTTGGATAAGTTACTTTTCAGAAAAATGAATTAGGGATGATGGAAAATTGTAATATGATTTTTAATTATGTTAAATTGTACTAAGGCATGAGAATGCATGTGTTATTTAAGTTGCTTCGGCTATGATGAATTTATGTGGTTACTGATCTTGTAATTGAGTGTGCAGGGACTACTAATCAAACCACAGATTTCGGAGATCATTCCACACCTTGTTAATTGTTATTCCCTGTTAAGCCGATCTGGTTCCACGAAGAACCAAGATCTCTTTGTGTTTGATGTCATGATGTAATGTGGTCTTTCGTATGGTCGAGTGGGTTAGGTTACCCTCATGTAACATTATTTTTATAAGTAAGTGTTGTTAAGAGATTGAATTTGAAATTTCTATTTTTCTTTAAATTATGAGGCCCTTTTTCTTGTGCTTTACCTTGACCTGGGGTGTCTTGTATGGGTTAAAATTGACCCTGGGTTCTACCCCATGGGTCCAGGGGCCCATTTGGCATGGGTAACCCTTGAGTAACCTCCATCTAGTCAACTTAACCTTCCCCTGAAGTTAAGTGGCGAAAATTGGAGGTAGGAGGGGACATGATGGGTTGTACCAACACTCAACCCATCCCCTCTACTTTCCCCTAGATAAGAGATGCCATCCATTAGTAAAAGTTACCTCTTCTTTAGTAAGATTCCCCCATGTACTATGGGGACACCCATGTGAAGAAAGGAGAAAGAGGCATGGGTCACCTGTCTTGTTCCCATTTAACTTTTTTTTTTTTCCCATGAGAAAGTGGAGTCACATGAAAGGAATAAGGAGTACCCTTGGGAATGGAGAGTGACATAAGCCACCTGGACAGAATAGTGATTTTTGGGAAGGGTGAGGAGGTGACAAGTGTCACTTCCCCATTTCTCAAAATTAGAAAGAAAGAGAATTTTGGGTTATTTATTTTCAAATTTTGGGATGAGAGGGAGTTAGTTGAATTTTGGGGAAAATCTTTCATTTTGGCCTTACCAAAAATAGAGAAGTTAGTTTGGAAGATAGAGAAGAGAGAGGGAGTTGGTGGCTAAGCTTGGGAGTGAACTCTGTGGACTCTGCAACAACTTCATTCCAGGAGGGCTTTGCAAGGTTGGTCTGAATTTTACCTTTGTTTTGGTAGAACTGAAATGTGTATGAAATGTGTGTGAAATATGTGTTTAAATTTGTTTTCTGTGGGGTTCTTGTCGGGTGTTTGACAGAGCGTCTCCCACTTGGGAGAAATGCTCATCAAGTTTGGGGTAGGGGAGGAGAGATCCTCCTCGGGTGCATACCTGTTCCATCTTTTGGGATGTTGAAAGCCTTGAGGGCATGTATCTGTGACTGTATTTTTGACTTGAGAGTCATATACAGATTTCTTACAAATTGTGATCACACTTGGTTGAGACCAAGAGAAATTTATATGAGTTCATTTATCTGTCAGGGTGACACTCTGGAGTCGAGTGTATCCACTCTCCTGCCCCTTATGAAACTCACTGTAGTTGAGTTTCCGTATTGTGTAAAATAGCCACGGGTGTATGTGTGCTTTGGGATTGTTGTTGTTTCTGTTGTGAAGTGGAGTGTTTGAGTACCCAGGTGTGAGTATGGTCTCCCTAGCTCGGGGGTGACCCTCTTGCGGGTCTACGGTAGGGAGGAGAGCTAGACAAGTGGTATTTTCTTCTTTGTTTGTCTTTGATACGCAGGTTTTTCTCTTGGAGCTTCTGGTTGGCTATTTATGAAGAAACAGATTATCTTCTTGTCATGAGAATTAGGCCTGGTTCATTTCATAGAGATGAAGAGAGAACACCTCTCTTGTTAATGTTGTAAATTAATGATATTCTGGGAGTGAAGAAAATCACCTCCCTGATCTTGTTATTATTGGACTTTTATTGGTTGTCATAGTTTTCAGTTGTCTACTGTTTGGGAGGAGAAAGTTCATATCTGGGAAGTTGGTGTTCATGATTGAGAAGCTGTAATATGAATGTGCTTCAAATTTAAGTTGATGTTTGTAATCTTTGTTCAATAGCAATTTTTGTGTTTCAAGTATTACTGAAAAGAAAAAAATTCGTTTTTGCAAATTAATCTGAGTTGTTTACATTTGAAAGTTTGGAATTGCTTCACTGGTTGAAATGCTATTTTTCTTTATAGTTCAATATTAAAATGGAAAAGACAGTTTTAAATATTTGAGTTATTCTCCATATTTAATGGATTCTGTTAATTTAGAAGGATTAGAGGAAATCTAGCATGTAAATATAATCTGTTTGTAAATTTACAAGTCTTATATGTTTATGAAAATGGAAATTTATACTTAAAATAAGGGGATAGCTATTTACCATTTGGTGAAATTGGCATATATATATATCTAATTGTTATGACAATTTCTTTATAATAGGTTGATTTGGAGAAAATGCATAGAGTAGTGAATTTGAGAAATTGTAGAAATTGGAATTATACAAGTATATAAAGAGTATTTTTTTCTCTAAATAATTATTAAATTTATATATAGAGATATATATATATTTCTCTTTTTGAGTAATTATCATTTTAGAAAATAATAGAGTAATTGAAAGTAATTATAACTGTTATATATCAATATAAAAAAAAAGGGATATATATATATATATATATATATATATATATATATGAAATATATATATATATATATAAATATATTATTGTTGATATATATACATATATATATATATATATACTTGTTAATATATTATTATTGATAATAACCAACGAATGGTGAAATACTGTCAACATGTAAGCCGCGGATTAAAAAAAAACACAGTCGAAATTTTATATGGGCGGTGGGGAGTAAACCCCACCGCAAGTTGTTATTACATATGGAGGTGTGGAGTGGGGCGGAGCCCCACCCACACCCCACGTCGTGGGAATGTGGGTGGGGCTCCGCCCCACTCCACATCTTCCCCCCTCCAAACCCTTATGCCTCCCGCGGATCTTGTCCGCCCGCTCTGCGGCCACTGCGAAATCCGTCCGCCGCTCTGCGGCCACCGCAGGTCTTGTCCGCCGCTCCGCGGCCACCACCGGCCCTGCTCCTCTGTCTCTGCGGCCACCGCCGCCCATGGCCGCCGCCTGCTGTGAATCTAAAGCTATAAAGAATGTTAGGGCTTGGGCCCTAACATATGAGTGGTGTATTTGTAATATAAATACAGTTTTTTTTTTATATAGCTTTATATATATAGGCATATATATATACTATATATGTCTATGTATATAGCTATATAGATATAATATAATAATGATTATATATCTGTATATATATATATATATATATATATATATAGATATAGGTATATAAGTTGTGGGAAACCAATTTGTCCATTATATAGACATTAAAATAAATATATTATATATACGTATGTATGTATATATATATATATACATATATATATATATATATATATATAATATGCATAGGAGTAAATCTTTGAACCAATTTATTGGGCCCTCGTTTAAAATCGTTATAAACTATGTCTCATGGATATAGAGAAAAAAAAAATATATAACAATTATATTCTCACAGTAGATGTTATTAAGTGTTGAACACAACAACCAAAGAAGATATATTACCATGAACAGAGTTTTATAAAGTGGTGAACCACCTACATCTATTGACAACGTCATACGAATTACAATCAGTGTATGAATCGTAATTAAGAGTAATAGTAACAACAGTAATTCTAAACAAGAGAAAAGAAAATTATAATGTAAAGAGAGTTTAGGAATATTCAGTGATACTCTGGAAAGAGTTTCTCGGAAGTTTCAACTGTTAACGTACTAATAATCACCCGGAAAATGAAGAGGAAAATTACACAACTCTTTGCTCAAAAGAACACTGGAAATAAACTTATGAAGCCACCACTAACAATCCATGTGGCCATATTAATCTCAAC